>JADLZL010001575.1:0-97435 GCA_015844335.1 Chrysopogon serrulatus | reverse complement strand
CACCACATAATCTAGAATGTTCCGTCGGGTGAATCCCCGATAAACCACGATCACTCCGTGATCGATACTTACGAGATATCACAATATTACAACAGTTTTCATATACAAATACCAGAGTAGCGGAAGACTTACAATAACTTAATTTACAAAAACTTTTATCAAACTTATACAAACCGTAGTAGCGTTATTACAAAACAAATGGGAAGTATCATTACTTAACTTTATTACACTCACGCAACGAAAGTGCCCCCCGCCCATGGGCCACAATCCTATTCCTCAGCGGACTCTTCCTCGATCACCGCCATGCAACAAGGGTCGTAGCACACTTGTTCACACGGTTCACCCGCAATGGGTTGAACAAACCCCGAGTACAAAAAAGTACTCCGCAAGACTTACCCGACCAAAAATTGGGGAGAAGACTCGTGAATGCCGGCTAGTGGGAATCAAGGTAAGGCTTTAGCAAGATCAAATGACACCTTTGCAAAAAAAAACTAAGCCAGTCCTTACTTTACTACAACAATCACTTGTCAACCATGTGCCGGATTCAAAACTTTCCATCATCAACTTCCATTATTACTACGATGCCGGGACTCGGATCACGGCCCCATATCGTGGAGCACACGACGATTCGAATCGCTTTATATATACCAAAACCGGGCTTCCTAGCCACACGATGTATGCAGGACCAAACATCTCACATACATCAACTCACACTTGCATTTCTCCCGACTAGAACGGGTCCTAGCTACGAGGTACAAGACACCATCTCCCTACGCCGCGGTCCCCTTCCACGGTGGCCCCGTAGGATGGGTACACGCTACTCGTCCCCCTTGTATCCGTTCTCGCCAAAGATAGTACAAGGGAGCTTACCGCCATTAGCATGCGACTAGTACTATCCAATAACCTCATGATCCCAAATAAACAACGGACGGTCCTTAACCGACACAAGTGGACGACACTACACCAGGGCAATAGCCCTCCCGATGCAAGTCACTCCACCGACGCCTTGAGTTACTCATCATCATGTTCTTGTTGTATACCATTGACCCCGCCGAACAAGGATAAACAACAAGCAACATCGTTTTTCGTAAATTCCCTTCGGGGATTATTGTTATCACCTTTTGAAAACAGTTTGCTCAAAACCCTACACTAGTAGCAAGGCTAAGCGTGTACTAAGCATTTCGAAATCAAAACAGGTATACAGGTAATGTATCAAGGTACGGTAAATGCATCAAAATAGGATAGCACACAACTCCTACACCTAATGCATTATATCGTAAACATACAATATAAAAAGCTTTTCAAATACAAGGAGGTGGTTGAATGCATCCGGGCTTGCCTTGGGGCTCGATGAAGTTAGGAGCAGTGATGACACTGTTGAGATTAGGACCAACCTCCTCACACTGATAACCTTTCTCGGAAGCCGGATCAACTACACGATTGAGATGCATGATTACGATGCAATAATAACAGAGCATGTGATAATGATGCAACGATTGTTAACCGATCTTGAGTACAACTTTCCTTCACGGTATAGTTGCACTAAGAAGGTATAACTAGCGCCGACGACGACGACTAACGATACGCAATCAACATAAAATGCCGAAGGTCATTAGGGTTAATGACCTAGGGTCATCACTCAATCCCAAAATCAAGCAACACTAACAGTGATTAAGGGTGATTACTAATTTATTGACCATTTTTACAGTCGTTGAAAGCCACTAATTAACTTGCTAATTGGAGATTAATTAAACCCTAATCAACCACATGATTAATTAATTAAACATTAATTAATTAAAGGGTTAATTAAGCATAATACAAAAATTAATCAAAACATAACCAAACTTTATAATTAAGATCATTAGCATCTAATTAGCATACAAAATAAATTTCATGATTTTTGAGTTATATTTTATTTATTAAAAATCATTGAAATCGCATTTATTAATTAGGGAAGCAATTTTTATCACCAACAAAAGTCACTGAAAAACATAAGTTAGCATTTTTCATTGACAGAGCATATTATGGAGAGCACTCACATATTTTTCTCATATTTTTATCTGCCCAAATAAAATTATTATAAAATTATGAAAAGTCAATATTTAAAAACATAAAAGAAAAAGAAAAACAAAAACTTCTTCTCCAGGGCCATTTGTGGCCCAGCGGCCTGCTCAGCACAGCGGGCCTGCCTGGCCAAGCTGCAGCAAGGCCTCCCCCTCTCTCTCGATCGACCGACAAAAGCCCCTGTCCCCCTTCTTCCTCCCTCCTCTTCTTTCCTTCCGACCGACGAGGGCGACGGCACGGCGGCCGACGGCTTTCACCGACGACCCTTCTCCGGCGAAACTAACCACACCAGTGACTTCTACGCTCCACGCCGTATCCAACAAGCTATTAAACGCCCCATGCCATCCCCCGAGCGCCGGACGGCGACCCGGCGGCTTCGCCGCAAGACGGCCGCCGGTGTTCGAAAGCTCCTCTGAGCCCGACGAATCCGAACACACCCACGTGACCAGCACACCAAGGCGGACTTGGTGCGACGCGAATACGACTCGAGCTGGGCGGGAGAAGGATGAACGGCGATGGCTCACCACGGCGCGTGGGCGACCGGCAAAGAGGAAGACGACGGCGCTTCGCGATCTTGACTAGCTCCCTACTGTGGGCAAAGGTTTAGCGGCTGCGCAAAGGAGTGGCGGAGCTGATCGTAGAGGATTGGAAGGCGGCGAGCGACTGAGGTGCACGAATTTTATGGATGGACAAGTGGTGATCGGGCGCCGGCAAAGGAGGAGGAAGAAAAGAGAAAAAAACGGGCGGCGTCCGCTTGGCTTATAAAGAGCAGGGAGCGGCCGAGGAGGCGGCCAGCGCCTTCGCGACGGGAGCGAGGTGGACGGCAGCGCCAAGAAACCCGGAAGACGCCGAATGCCATGGCGGCGGTCGGCCGGACAGCCGAAAGGCCGAGCAAATGGCCGGGCCCCCTCGTTAACCGTGTAGCAACCGCCACCTCCTTTTTCATTTTCAAAATTAATCCGAAAATTTGAACTGTTCACAAAAATCTTCCAAAATATCAATTGTGTAACTTTTTGTGCTCTATAACTTTGATTAAAGGAGTTTGGTCAGAATCCAACTGGTTTTTGAATTTGAGATTCAAATTTGAAAAGGGGACAAAACCCTAGCATTTGGGATTTCAAAATTACTTTCAAATTTTTAATAAAAGATGAAAATCTCCAAAATAAAGGTTATTCCATTTCTCAAGATCTATAACTTTCATTTAGGAAGTTTTTCACGAAAACAAATAATTTTTGAATTGTAGTTTAAAACTTAAAAGGGGATACTTTGCAATTCAAATAACTTTTGAAATTAATTCAAATTTTTTTCAAAAACTTGAAAAACTTTATATACCAAAGTTGTAGAGCTCAAAGAGATGCACAAACTGTATTTTGGAAGTTTTCCCAAATTTTGAATATTTTGAGGTGAAATTGTAAAAGGGGCAAAAACATATTGAAATTCTCCCTTTTTTGAAAGTTTTTCAAATTGGATCTTTGGGCAAATAAATTATGAGGATGTGGCACTTTTTTCAAACCCAACCAATAGTACACTTTCAAAGTACAAAGTTCATACTTTGAAATAGTGCCATTGGTTAACAACTTTTATTTATAAAATTAGTTATGGTTAGCTCACCAAAATTGAAAATGAAATTCCAATTCCAACACTTAGCCACTGGAGCTAGGGTTTGGAATTTGAATTCCAAATTCAAATTTGATTCTTTCTTTTACACCATTTGCTTTAGAAAACTTGTTTGATGTGTGAGTCAGGGTTAGGCAAACACTTGCACACATCAGGGTTGATTTTAGTTGATTGCTTTTATTGATAAAAGTAAACATGTGAGTAGAATTTAAATTACCAACACATACACATGTAATATAAAAGGGCGCAAACAAAACCCTAGAATTGTAAACTTATTTCAAAAAAGTTTGAATTAGGGTTCTCTAATGCTGGATGCTCATGCAATGATGATGATGACATGTCGTTTAGGCTAACGTAACACCGGGGTGTTACATTATATTCCTTTAAAAGGAATCTCGTCCCCGAGATTCAAAGCTTAGGGCTAAGTAATGGAAAAGGAAATGTGTCAAGCAAACACATCTTACATAGTTTCATAAGGGAGGTAGAAGGGTTCATATTACAAGTCTCATGTTTTCAGAAAGTCACAATTCTTAGAAACGAATTGTGCCTTAGGTGAAGGAAGGTGGAAACTCCGGGAAAAGGCTCATCCAAGAATTTCTTAAACCAACTTATTCCAAAGATCACATCTATGTTTTGATCCTTCAGTACCACCAGATTTATGAGATAGAGATATATTCCAAGAAATATAGAAACTTGATATATCATTTCTCGATATATGTATACGCCCTCCCGGCAATTGTATCAAAAACTTGTCTTTAATTTCTTTCATGGGGATTTCATGCTTTGTAACAAAAGTACGATTGATGAATGTATGTGATGCACTAGAATCAAATAATGTAAGTGCGGGGTGACTGGTGACAGGAATATACCCATTAAAATAGATTCTCCTTTAAGAACATCTCCAGCTTGAACGTGATACACACGCATAGGTTTTCTCCCGGCATTTACCTTCGGGACATGCTGTGATTTACCCCCCCGCCTTGACCCCCGATGTCGCCTACTCGACCCTTCTTTGGAGGTTGGAGGTATTCGGATTGGGTAGGGGCAATATCGAACATAGTGTGGCTCTCCACAATTAAAACAAATGACATCTACCGATTACGACGGCATGGGGAGTCGATGGAGTGGAAGTTCGAATACCCTGGGTACTCGGCTGTTGGGGATAGGTGGTGGTAGCAGGATGAGTGTTCTCCTGCTGCCTGTAAGCTTGCTGCTGCTGCTGTGGGTAGTGATAGGGTTGGTGGCTCTGTTGGTGCTGCGAATAACGGGATTGCTGGTGGGTATGCTGAGTAGGGTGGAATATAACCTTCTGACGTTTCTGGTTTCCGCCAGATGGGTTAGAGAAAGCACGCCGCTCTTCACTCTTCTGTTTAAGCATGGATCTTTCGTAGGATATGGCGATATCCACCGCCTCATAGAAGGTGGCAGTTGGATTGGCAGTAAGGTGAGTTTCAATATCACTCTTTAAACCCCGAACCAAACATTTCTTCTTTTTGCTATCAGTATCCACATGTTCAGGCGCATATTGTGATAGTTGACTAAACAGGTTCACATATTGCACCACTGATCGACCACCTTGCTTTAATGCTAGAAACTCTTCCAGCTTGGCTTGCATTACTCCGTCAGGAATGAAATGCTGACGGAAGGCATCTTGAAACATAGCCCAAGTGACTTGTTGTCCGACCGGGCCGACGCAAGGAAGTTTGCCCACCATGCGGTGCAGGGACCTCTCAGTTGTTGGGCAGCAAACTTGGGTTTCAGCAAGTCGACAACCCTCTAGCAGGTCAAACTTTAGATTTATAATACGGCCGGTCCATTAGCTTCTAGGGGTTCCTCGACCCTTGTGAACACCGGGCGGACGAGTTTCATGAAAGTCCGCGATATGTGATTTCGTCGTGATTACGACGACCATGATTCTCATGTGGGGCATTCTGATTTTTCTGACTCATTTCCCATAGCATACGGGCATTCTCAGTGGTGGCATGGACTAAAGCCGCCACGCCTTCCAAGGACGGTGGTGGTGCAGGTGGTGCCCGAGGGACCTCACCTCCCTCGTGTGAAGAACCAGCACGAGTGTTGCCAGACATCTGTTATAGACAAGATCATATTTATTCACAATCATCACACAAACTAGCCACATGCTATTCTGTAGGAAGAATAAATAGGACCTATAAGATTGAGATCCTTAGGGCTAGCAAGAATATGATTGATTTTACTTAGCCCAACCACTTTTTAACGGGGATATGATTCTTTAAACAAGTGAATTAAACATGATGCATGATCGAACCTACGGATCAAACAAAAACTTTTTAAACTAACATAAGCATACTTTTAGTGATATAGGGCAAAAGAAAACAACATGATACTCCGCTTAAGACTCTTTTAAATAGCACCTAGAAGGCTACAAGAAAGAATTAAGACGGAGCAGAAGCAATTTGGACCAAACCACATTTAACTTTTGGATCCAAAACATTTTGAAGTTTTTGAAAAGTAATACTGTGAGTATCTTTGTAAGTACCCTCTGTGGCAGAACCTTCTAAATTATATGGCCCACAAGCACCTGACATTGTCCCTAAGACCTCTGTCAGCCGTAATTGTGCACCACATAATCTAGAATGTTCCGTTGGGTGAATCCCCGATAAACCACGATCACTCCAGGATCGATACTTACAGAGATATCACAATATTACAACAGTTTTCATATACAAATACCAGAGTAGCGGAAGACTTACAATAACTTAATTTACAAAACTTTTATCAAACTTATACAAACCAGAGTAGCGTTATTACAAAACAGCGGAAGTATCATTACTTAACTTTATTACACTCACGCAACGAAAGTGCCCTGCCCATGGGCCACACAGTCTATTCCTCAGCAGACTCTTCCTCGATCACCGTCATGCAACAAGGGCCGTAGCACACTTGTTCACACGGTTCACCTGCAACAGGGGTTGAACAAACCCTGAGTACAAAAAGTACTCCGCAAGACTTACCCGACCAAAAATTGGGGAGAAGACTCAGGAATGCTGGCTAGTGGGAATCAAGGTAAGGCTTTAGCAAGATCAAATGACACCTTTGCAAAAAAAAAACTAAGCCAGTCCTTACTTTACTACAACAATCACTTGTCAACCATGTGCCGGATTCAAAACTTTCCATCATCAACTTCCATTATTACTACGATGCCGGGACTCGGATCACGGCTCCCATATCGTGGAGCACACGACGATTCGAATCGCTTTATATACCCAGCTGGGGCTTCCTAGCCACACGATGTATGCAGGACCAAACATCTCACATACATCAACTCACACTTGCATTTCTCCTGACTAGAACGGGTCCTAGCTACGAGGTACAGTACACCATCTCCCTACGCCGCGGTCCCCTTCCACGGTGGTCCCGTAGGATGGGTACACGCTACTCTCATCCCGGTATCCGTTCTCTTCAAAGATAGTACAAGGGAGCTTACCGCCATTAGCATGCGACTAGTACTATCCAATAACCTCATGATCCCAGCGCCAAACAACGGACGGTCCTTAACCGACACAAGTGGACGACACTACACCAGGGCAATAGCCCCTCCTGATGCAAGTCACTCCACCGACGTCTTGAGTTACTCATCATCATGTTCTTGTTGTATACCATTGACCCCGTCGGAACAAGGATAAACAACAAGCAACATCAGGTTTTCGTAAATTCCCTTCAGGGATTATTGTTATCACCTTTTGAAAACAGTTGCTCAAAACCCTACACTAGTAGCAAGGCTAAGCGTGTACTAAGCATTTCGAAATCAAAACAGGTATACAGGGTAATGTATCAAGGTACGGTAAATGCATCAAAATAGGATAGCACACAACTCCTACACCTAATGCATTATATCAGAAACATACAATATAAAAGTTTTTCGAAATACAAGGAGGTGGTTGAATGCATCCGGGGCTTGCCTTGGGGCTCGATGAAGTTAGGAGCAGTGATGACACTGTTGAGATTAGGACCAACCTCCTCACACTGGTAACCTTTCTCGGAAGCCGGATCAACTACACGATTGAGATGCATGATTACGATGCAATAATAACAGAGCATGTGATAATGATGCAACGATTGTTAACCGATCTTGAGTACAACTTTTCTTCACGGTATAGTTGCACTAAGAAGGTATAACTAGCGTCGACGACGACGGACTAACGATACGCAATCAACATAAAATGCCGAAGGTCATTAGGGTTAATGACCTAGGGTCATCACTCAATCCCAAAATCAAGCAACACTAACAGTGATTAAGGGTGATTACTAATTTATTGACCATTTTTACAGTCGTTGAAAGCCACTAATTAACTTGCTAATTGGAGATTAATTAAACCCTAATCAACCACATGATTAATTAATTAAACATTAATTAATTAAAGGGTTAATTAAGCATAATACAAAAATTAATCAAAACATAACCAAACTTTATAATTAAGATCATTAGCATCTAATTAGCATACAAAATAAATTTCATGATTTTTGGAGTTATATTTTATTTATTAAAAATCATTGAAATCGCATTTATTAATTAGGGAAGCAATTTTTATCACCAACAAAAGTCACTGAAAAACATAAGTTAGCATTTTTCATTGACAGAGCATATTATGGAGAGCACTCACATATTTTTCTCATATTTTTATCTACCCAAATAAAATTATTATAAAATTATGAAAAGTCAATATTTAAAAACATAAAAGAAAAAAAGAAAAACAAAAACTTCTTCTCCGCGGGCCACTTGTGCGGCCCAGCGGCCCGCTTCAAGCACAGCGCGCTGGCCTGCCCGGCCATCTGCCGGCTCTCCCCCCCTCTCTCTCGACCGACAGTGGGGCCAAGCCCGTCGACCTCTTCCTCCTCTCTTCTTTCCTTCCGACCGACGAGGGCGACGCAGACGGCCGGCCGACGGCTTTCACCGACGACCCCTTCTCCGGCGAAACTAACCACACCAGTGACTTCTACGCTCCACGCCGTATCCAACAAGCTATTAAACGCCCCATGCCATCCCCCTCGAGCGCCCGGACGGCGACCGGCGGCTTCTCGCCGGCCACAAGACGCCGCCGGTGCCCGAGCTCCTGGAGCCCGACGAATCCGAACACACCCACGTGACCAGCACACCAAGGCGGACTTGGTGCGACGCGAATATGACTCAGAGCTGGGCTGGAGAAGGATGAACGGCGATGGCTCACCACGAGCGGTGGCGAACGGCGAGTGAGGAAGACGACGGCGTTTCGCGATCTTGACTAGCTCCGGCTGTGGGCAAAGGTTTAGCGGCTGCGCAAAGGAGTGGCGGAGCTGATCAGAGAGGATTGGAAGGCGGCGAAGCGACGAGGTGCACGAATTTTGCGGATGGACAAAGGGTGATCGGGCGTCGGCGGTGAGGAGGAAGAAAAGAGAAAAACGGCGGCGTCGTCGGTTTATAAAGAGCAGGGAGCGGTCGAGGAGGCGGCCGCGTCTTCGCGACGGGAGCGAGGTGGACGGCAGCGCGCAAAACCCGGGAAGACGCCGGAATGCCACGGCGGCGGTCGGCCGGACAGCCGAAAGTCCGAGCAGCTGGCCGGGCCCCTCGTTAACTTGTAGCAACCGCCACCTCCTTTTTCATTTTCAAAATTAATCCGAAAATTTGAACTGTTCACAAAAATCTTCCAAAATATCAATTGTGTAACTTTTTGTGCTCTATAACTTTGATTAAAGGAGTTTGGTCAGAATCCAACTGGTTTTTGAATTTGAGATTCAAATTTGAAAAGGGGACAAAACCCTAGCATTTGGGATTTCAAAATTACTTTCAAATTTTTAATAAAAGATGAAAATCTCCAAAAATAAAGGTTATTCCATTTATCAAGATCTATAACTTTCATTTAGGAAGTTTTTCACGAAAACAAATAATTTTTGAATTGTAGTTTAAAACTTGAAAGGGGATACTTTGCAATTCAAATAACTTTTGAAATTAATTCAAATTTTTTTTCAAAAAACTTGAAAAACTTTATATACCAAAGTTGTAGAGCTCAAAGAGATGCACAAACTGTATTTTGGAAGTTTTCCCAAATTTTGAATATTTTGAGGTGAAATTGTAAAAGGGGCAAAAACATATTGAAATTCTCCCTTTTTTGAAAGTTTTTCAAATTGGATCTTTGGGCAAATAAATTATGAGGATGTGGCACTTTTTCAAACCCAACCAATAGTACACTTTCAAAGTACAAAGTTCATACTTTGAAATAGTGCCATTGGTTAACAACTTTTATTTATAAAATTAGTTATGGTTACTCACCAAAATTGAAAATGAAATTCCAATTCCAACACTTAGCCACTTTGGAGCTAGGGTTTGGAATTTGAATTCCAAATTCAAATTTGATTCTTTCTTTTACACCATTTGCTTTAGAAAACTTGTTTGATGTGTGAGTCGTGGGGTTAGGCAAACACTTGCACACATCGGGGTTGATTTTAGTTGATTGCTTTTATTGATAAAAGTAAACATGTGAGTAGAATTTAAATTACCAACACATACACATGTAATATAAAAGGGCGCAAACAAAACCCTAGAATTGTAAACTTATTTCAAAAGTTTGAATTAGGGTTCTCTAATGCTGGATGCTCATGCAATGATGATGATGACATGTCAGGTTTAGGCTAACGTAACACCGGGGTGTTACAAAGTGTGTTAGCATTTTCACAAATATTTTCCAAAGGGGTTTTCACTTTTTCTCGCATCGCCACTCGATCCTAGCAACACGATGCAAAGTTAGATTGCTCAAGTGGCACTAGATGACCGATATGCAAACAAGTTTGCCCCTCTTGATAGTACGACCATCTATCCTAACCCGGTCATCATCCTCTCTACACGCCTATGACCGGTGAAATAGAAACGCCCTAAGTTATACCTTTGCCTTGCACTTTCCATTCCATCTCCTCCAATGACGATGCAACATATGCACCGACCATTTCACATGAATGATATGATCCACTTCATATCATCAAGTGGTCTTCGGTCCATCGATCTTGACCTCACTTGCTCTTCACCATTGCTTTGGTCCTTTGGCGCTAAGTCTTTGCTCAAGCCTCCCGACACTCAGTACCAACGGCTTCCAAGCCTCCTACTTGCCCTTCACCCTCGTGATCGGTCCATCAAGCCAAGTCTTGTCTCGATCTTCATCTCTAGCCACATCACTCCATGTCATGTATCATACGTTAAGCTCCTTCATCACTTGTGGTCTAATTCTCTGCATATCTCACATAAGCACAATTAGTCCACCTAGGTTGTCACTCAATTACCAAAACCAAACAAGGACCTTTCACTCCCCGCGGTGCCCCCGTTGGTGGCAGCATGTGGCGCCCCCCTTAGGGTTTAGGATGGTTGCGGTCCACGTTGCCGCCCTTCTACTTTCTTGGGCTTTTGGGCCCAATTAATCCTTGTTTGTGTGTCATGCGTGGCGTACGTGTGACAGTTTTAGAATTGCAAATTGAGCATTGCTTAACTCTTTTCCACTTGTTTTAGTTCTTGACTTGATGTGGGTGCTAGCATTTTTTCTAATAGTTTTCTAGTATTTAACGACAATATTCTTTTTTACCGGTAGATGACGTTCCCGTCTACAGCGAGACACCTATGGTGACTCCGAGATCTATCGGCTCTGTCTTTTGAAGATGTTCGTATGAATAGAATCTGCGTGTGTTCATTTATAGGAGTGATCGAGTGCACATGTGTGTTTGTGGACATCTGTGCCTATGCAATCTAATTCACAAAAAGAATATTGTTTTACTATCGATGCGACATTATTATTGTAAAGTTGGCATAGTCAAATAGGTGCTTTTTATTTTCATGGGATTTATTTCAAAAAGAAAGGGAGGCATTCATTTACTAGTAGGTGAACGTGTCTGCCGATCGAGAGGCATCCATGGTTAGGGTTGGACAAAAGAAAAACTCGTGACTTATTAGCACGCCGACGACTTGGTGCTTTGCTTAATTGGTTCAAGTTGGCTTAGCTCATTTCCCATTTTTAACGACTGATCTAACATTTTGCCTCTTCAAGTCAATGAGTAGCTTGCGAGAAAACTTGTGATCTAAAAAGCCAAGATTACATAGTTCAACAACCTAAACAAGTAAATCATTAGGCTTGATGTTATAAATGTTCTATATGCATCAGACTAAAGCTGAAAACTGATGAACATTGTACTTATTATTTTGGGCTTGATGTTTGCATGGAACTAATTAGTAGTTGTTGATATATGCATTGGTTGAAGTTGTTAACAAACTGGCTCGCAAGCTACACATGTCAAGTCAGCTTGTTATCCTAATGAGCTAAGCTGGCTTATTATCCAACCCTAACTATGATAACTTTGTTAATATCAAAATTTTACATTTTAGTCTCTCAAAGGTGCTCATAGAGGTAGTGGGTGCATGCATGAGTATATAGAATCAAGTGTGTGTGCATGCTACACATGTATTGTGTTTCACAAAAAGGGGTAATGGTACCAGAAAATCAACGAACTACTACATCCATCCCAGAAAGAAAGAATGTGTAACTCTAGTATAATTCAAAACCCTATTTGGATCAACTAAACTAAGTTGCTAGTTGCTGAAGAAAAGGTATAATTGATCCAAACAACTTAGCTTATACTTATTTTGAATTATTCAATCACCTAGCTTATAAAAAAGCTATTAGTGGGCTCCCTCTAGCTATTGCAGCTTATAAAAAGTTTAACTAATCCAAGCAAGGCCTAAGTAAAATCATATCAAGTTTGACCTTATTTATATGAAAACTACAAATGTTTACCATATAAAATAAGTATATTGAATTGTTATGGAATATATTTTTATAATATAAATTCATAAAAATATTGATAACGCTTTCTATAAATTTAATCAAACTTAAGACAGTATGACTTAGACCAAACCTAAAGTTGTATCTTTTTTGGATGACGTAGTAATAATCTGTGTGCGATATTGAGACAAGCTGAGCCTTAACTTTTAGTTGTGAACGAACCATATTCTGCAAAATGGTTGTTTTTCCTATCATTGAGTAGTTGAGCTAAAACGTTCAATGAAATTGTAAGTTACATATAAATGAAACAAATATTGTACTAATCAAAGCGCTACTCTTTTTGTCAAACTGAAACGGTTGGAACTAGTACACAATATAGGAAAATCCACTGCATGATCATGTCTCATGCCCCAATAAACCTTTAGTCCTTTTCCCCAAAAGAACATTGCTGCATGCACTAGCACAGATTTGATTAGAGAACAAACAGCTTTGCTTCTTGTTCAGGAGTTCATCAATCCCCTTCTTTTAGGGGGGGCCCTGGTCTAGAAGTGAAGCAATGGAGTCAATGTCTCCTTTGGAATCATTGACAAGCCTAGAGCATCATGTTGAAATGCTGCTCCTGAGTTTCCTGTTGGGGGTCTCACTCCTGTGGCACCAACCAACCAGTCACAGATCAACAGGTAGAGCCAAGGTTGTAGTAGCCCTAGGAGTGAGTGCTATGATTACAAAGAAGATGCCATGCTCAAGCTGACACATTGGCATTGGGGTGAGGAGGGATGGGGGATAAAAAGTGCACTCTGGTGGACTGCTGATCATTTGGTCTGATGAAAGCTTGCCCACTTTATTGGTATCTGTACTTTGCCTTTCACTTGGCTAGCCAGTTTTCTGGTACTACTACTCTTTTGCCACAGGCCACAGCTGCTGCTATTCTTCTTTGCCACATGGCTTCGTTCAACTACTGATGACTTGATGAGCTCTGATTGGATGGGAGAGGAGAGTGAGCAGATCAGAGTGAGCACTTCCTCCTTTTCTGTTCCTCTTCAGCAGATATAGGAGTACTATGTTGGTGCTGTGTGAACTGTGGTGACTACTGACTAGTAGTGAAGTGTGAATTATTTTTTCTTTTTCTCCATAAATTCAGTTCCAGAAGCACTTTCACAGTGGCCTCCACCTAATCAGCACATTCAGAAATTTACAACTGGTGGATTGCTTTCCAATCTTATCCAAGATTAGAGCTCAATCCCCAAAAATTGTTTAAAAAATATCTAGACACTGAATAGGCACGGTGTTCTATATCTGATAGATAGTCGGGCCAAAATCCTTTTAAGTGTACCACATGCTAAGCGCATTAGGTCTGAGGCTCGATTAGAGGGGTCCAAACACTAGCTTAGCTTCTTAAGCATCGTTGGTATCTCATAATTGAGCTACATAGCAATATTTTTTTTACTGTAGTGTGAGCCAGAACGGCACCATGCATGCGCTCTACTTAGCTATTATGCTAAGAATGGCACTAGATGCGTAGGTTTGTTAGTGATGAAATGGAGTACTATCTACTAGCCAGCCAGGCATCTAAATTCTAAAGTGGTTGCCGGAGCTAGCTGGCCGTCGTTCATGCAGGTTGAGTTACTTGCAAGGCAGAGGAATGGCGGTGACGTGAGAAAGTGGAATCAAACGCTGAGAGAAGTTCTTGCTCCAACAAAACACGAATAGGTAATCACAATGAAAAAGAAAAGGTTAGTTTGTTTGAAAAGACAAAGAAAAATATTGGACCAGAAACAAATATATGTTTCGTTTGTTTCGTTTCTACTTCAGCTTCTTCTTGCGCTTGCCCCTGTCGTTCAGTTTTCAGTAAAAACACAGGCGCAGACATGCTGGAAGACTGCAGAGCTTGTCAAAGCAAATGGAAGATAAAATAATGTACATATTTTGTTAGTTTATTTGGAGAAATGTACATATTTCACCAAAAAAAGAACAAGTAAAAGAACCGGCTATAGGATTTCGTACGGTGAAAGCGAGATGTTTATTTCACCAAAAAAGAACAAATAATGTACACATTCCCGTTGAATCGAGAGCTGTTTTTTTTAAAAAAAAAACTGACGAGCGTCTTATGTAACACGATATTTCACGAAACCTATCATCATCGGTTAAAAAAAATTTATTCCCGACAGTTTCATCGGCCTCACCGGATCTGCCCCAGTACTTTTGTTCGTTCCCCGCTAGGCTATTGGGCCATAATTGAGATGTCCGTAAAATTGGTACGGGCCGTCATAAGGTAGCTGACACTTCGTCAGGCCCACAAAAGAACCCTTGGTCCATTCGCGGTTTCTCTGAAAACGTTGCCTATTTTTTTCGTTCAACAAAATTTTGGTCCAGCAATTTTTGGTCGGTTCCACAGCGTCCCGCTCGTTCTTGCGACTTGGAATCGGAAAAAAATTCCTTCTATTTCCTTCAAAGCTAGGACTCGAGACGTGGTCTCCATACCACAAGCATCTAGGATTCACCATCACACCATACAACCTTTGGTTATGATTGAAGAAGTTTTTATTTATTTATTCTGTGTTCTGTGCGTAAAAAAAACAACAACATGAGTTAATTTTTGTTTTGTCTAGCCTATCCTTACATATTCTTTTGTCCAACGTATAGACAAAGATGATGAGTTCACACAATTGCTCGCCTAGCGTCGTGCTCTGTCGGCCTTGTTCTAACCATGGCTACGCAACCACCATGAGTGTTCATGCCCTTACGTAGAAGCCATGCGTCGTCTTTGGCCATGCTCAGTTTATGCACTTAGTGACTTACTTGTTGTCGCCGTCTAGAATGTGCCTTTTGCTGTGCCGCCGCATGTCTCGCTGACTGACGCGCATGACTCCTTGGCTTGTGAGTCGCTGTTGCCATAGGTCCTCGCCCCACGAGGCGCAAGACTCGAGTAGCTGACATTGGATCTCAAGTCTCAATTAGCCAGCCACCACGAGCAGCCGCGGCCGGTCCTCATCCAGTCAGATGTTGAAGGCAGTCCTTACCCATGCGCTGCCATTGCCTCTCCTATGCTTGTACAAGGAAGAGGAAAGGAGTGTTTTTAGACTCAAACAAGGTAGCTCTTTTCGACTCGATCCAGGAAATAAGGATTTGTGGTGCTAGCAAGAGCTTCGTATAAGTTGGAGTTGTGTTTCATTCTTTCTTTTCTTGATTTTGCATTCTTTTTTCAGTTTTTGCTTTTTCCTGCACATCTCTGATTCTTGTTCTGCTATTTTTTTTTCTTGGTTTTGCTTCTTCTTCCTCCTTAATCCGTTTCAATGGAGATTTTTGAATCACATTTCAATGGAGTTGAGAAAACTAAAGAAGGAAATAATAAAAACAAAATAGAAATTCTAATATAAAAATAGAGAATTTAACTTATAACCTCAACCTTAGATAAACAGAACTCATCACCAAGTTATTGTTATGTTATAAAATTTATGCATGATTCATCCTATCATTAGCTGGTGGTTCAACATAAATAAACAATAAATCTAACCACTAATAAATAAATCAAGTTATTTTAATTAAAGTACTTAGCGGTTTCGCACCCATACAAGTTAGAACAATATGTCAAAGCATAACTGCAAGACGAGTTAACCGAACTAGGAGGAATGCTAATGCGGCATATCGAATTGGCTGGTTGGACCTAGATCTAGATCGATCATATGTAGACCCTCTTTCGAGATCTCGTGTCTATTATAGTAAAGTTTTTTTCTCGACGAATATCTCAAGGGCATTCACATTTCTCTCCCCTTTGATCGCATGTATCAAGCATCTATATATATTTCATACTAGATAACAATTTGATGGATATATATATATATATATATATATATATATATATATATATATATATATATATATATATATATATAGACACACACACACACACACACAACTCTAATGCACGGGTATATTTCCTAGTTTATTTAAATTGCGTCAATCTCAAAAAAAAAAAAATGCGTGAACTAATATTGTAGTTTGATTTTCTATTTTAACTCTACTACTATAAAACTAGACAGCTTATATCTTCGTAATTATTAAAACTGTTCAAATTATTTCCCTGTTCTGGATTGAAGAGGTTTTGGAGGTGGTTTGGTCTTTGTTTAGTTAATAAAAATCCACTGAACACTTGATAATATTTTTAAACTTCAAAGATGTATCTAACCTTCTTAAAATTGTGAAAAAAATAAAGATAGTTCTATGAAAATATCTCTAGAAACTTCACAAAAATTTGTTTAGCTATTTATCTATAAGATAATGGAAAATATCAAAAAAATCTAGAAACTCTCTTAGTCTAAACATGTTTTAATAACTTTACATAGCAAGAATATGATATACATAAAACCTGAGCATAATATTTATTAATTCTGACTTTATTCAAGCTATGCATTTCTGTAGGTTGCATCTAATGTTTTCTTGTGAAATGTTTTCATAATGTGTCTAGACATCAATTAGGATTTTTTTGATTTTTTATGTATTTTTTTGGATCTAAATATATTTTTTAAAAAGTTTCTAAGATGTTTTCACCAGATCTAAATATTTAATGTAGATTTTTCATATCAAATATGTCTCTAGGACTTTTATTAGAATTTTTAGAAGCTTATGTGGTTTAGAAACCCTATCAAGTATTTATGGATTTTTTAATGAAAAGGATGAAATTGTTTCCAAAACCAATTCAAATCAAGACAAGAAGGTAATTTGAATGGTTTTTATAGTTTCAAAGTAAGTTGTTAGGTTTTAGAGTTTGAGTAGTAAAGCAACTTAACAACCTCTTTATATCCTCGCATATTGATAGGAATAAACGGCCTGTTCGTCCGCTTGCTTTTGCAACAGCAGCTGGTGTAGTGGCTGGTCGTAAAAGATAGGAAAATATTTTAGCAACAGTGCTTATTTGCAGCTACAGCACTATTGAAATAAAGCAGCTGAACAGCCTTATAGACTTTTAGCAAAATAAGTTCTCGAGTAGTTTCTTCAATTAGACCTCCAAATTTTTCCATCTTTCTTTCTATTTTTTCACCGGCCAAACAAAAGAGCGGGATTGGCTCTCCAAAGAAATATAAAAATGTGACTTTCAGCCTAATAACCCCCAAATGAACATTTAGATGATTTTAGGAAAGATTGTTGGAGATTCTATAAACCAACGATTGTTCAGGAAGGTAAAAAGCCACTCTCTTGCTCAATTTCCATGTGAGGATGAGTTTACTTTGTGTATTTTAAATTTGGATTAAGTCCACTTTTGATCCCTCAACTATCGCCCTGGTCTAATTTTTTACCCTCAACTCCGAAACCGCCTCGTGGTGACACCTGAAGTTACGAAAACCGTGCAAGCAAAGCACCTGGGCTCGTTTGGGGTGGTTTTGTGCTGACATGGTGGTGGTTTTGACCACCACAGTGGCGTTGACTGCCACCTCGACCACGTGGTGGCGGCGGCGGCATCGAGCACCATGCCCCTGACGGTGGCCATGAACGCGACCGTGGCGATGGTGCGCTGCACGTGCATGAACCCACCCATGGGTGCCCAGCCCAGCGCCACGTCGCCGTCGTAGGATACGGTGGAGGCGCTCGAGCAAGATGCGGCAGCGGTGTTCGAGCAAGATGCGGTGTCGGCGCCCCCAAGCAGACGTCGGCGTGTGAGCGGGCTATGGCGGTGGTCGCCTACCGCTGTCCTCGCGCCACACCACGCCGGGCGCTGCAAAAACGCAGCCGCGGCTACCGGGCGAACCGCTTCGGCCGGAGCCGAGAGAACCAGTGCCCGTGGTGCACACATGCACGGTGCCGACGCCGTGGAGGTGATGGTGTCGGCCGCCGCAGGTCTCCTACGTGGAGCAGCTATGAAGGCCATAGGGGCCTTCTTGTTCGATGACGACGCTGCGGCAGACACTCGGATGCGGCGGCGCTACCTACCACCACGGGCGTCCATGAGCGCAGCGGCCATCTTGGCCTCCTCGGCGGTGGCCATGCACGATCCGATGGTAGCTATGTGGGCGGATCTAGAGACGGAGGAGGAGACAGCGACGGCGGGTCGGGCGAGCTCCTTGTTGGCATTTCCTAGTGTCATCACCAGGTTTGTGTCCCCGGCAACAGCGCCAGAAATGCTTGTTGGCATTTCTTAGCGTCATCACCAGGTTTGTGTCCCCGGCAACGACGTCAGAAATGCTGTTGACATTTCTTAACATTATTACTGAGAATAGAAATAAAATCTATCCCCGGCAATGAGTAAGAAATGCTTGGGGTTTTATACCTCAGTACCATATCACCAGATGTAAGTCCGGCCATAGCACCGAGACACACCTCACCAGTTATTTTCTTTACTGCTACTAGTGATATACCTCTAATTGATAGTTTCAGGATAGTCTGGTACGGGCACCGGCATACCAAGACTATTCCTACCTCTATCAAGAGAGAGTTATATCCCTAATAACGTTAGGACTATAGCCTTAGCAGCTAGTGCCTTGGAGATGCTATACGGCGCACTTTCAGCATTTCTTAACACTAGTACTAAAACTATATTCCTAGCTACAGTGAAGAGGTAATGGTGATCCGGTAGATCTTTGCAGTTATGGATGTTAATCCGCAAGCGCACGGAAATACCGTTGTAGCATTTCAACCCGGAGAATTCCTAGGTGTCGTATTTATATTTTTCCAAAGGAAGGCTAGTGTAGATTCTAGTATGAAACCATAATCATGAATACTATACTTTGTATGAAAAGTAGACCAATATTCATAACAGGGGTAAATAATAATGGTTTTCATGATAGTGGACACACACACAGATAAATGCCTCTCAAGTGGAGAAAGGTAGAGGAAGCATGAAGAATAAAAGAATAAAGAATAAATAAATATCCTACGGGAGCAATGGTCCAAATACAGCTAATGTCTAAAAAGTGGTTAGTCATACAAATATATGAGTCAGAGATAGAGTTGTGTTTGCGATGGATCGGAAGGCCACCGGCCACTGGTCTGCCAGTGAAGATGGGTGGCATTTTAGACTCCTACACCATAGCCGAACGTGGGGGATTACAAGGGACGGACAGGGCTGTCACCACCTGTCACCTACCACCGCAACCGTGGACTATGAAGTGCAATCACCGGCTCCCCTATACCCGAGCACCATGCTCACATATAGAACAGCTACCCAAGCCCCTCCGGGTCTCTCACCCTACGGATGAACGAGTAAAGAACTTAAATGTTGTGCGATGAACCACTATCCCTCCCACAACTCTATTCTTAATCATCTAAATGTATGAACAGTTAAGAATAGAGTTCTATATACTAAAAACATGATATGAATACAATGAACTAGCAAGCATATCATGAACAAGGCATATAAACTAGAAGCTCTATGTTCTATGATCAAATCATATAAACTATTACCTAGTTCATATAACAAGATCATAACATAAGAACTATACTCTAATTCTAGAACATTACTATATTGATAGAAAGAGAAGAAGAACATAATGGAAAGAATAGTATTTATACCAAGAATAGCTAAGATGTCTCCTCCTCTTACAAGTTGAGCCTTACTCCTCTACAACTACTAAGGATAAAGAGAAAAGTGGAGAGGTACACTTGAGAGTACAAGTGACACACTATGTTGTGTGAAAGAGAGGGAGTGCCCCCTCTCTTATATACTAGTCTAATGATCGGTTCCAGGGGCAGAGGAAGTAAATGCTGGGCCAAACCGACCTCAGCACCGCCTCCACAAACCGCTTGCAGAAGATGGGCTGGGTCGGCCCTTCTAGGGGTGCGCCCGCACCCTAGTGAGGCCGCACCAGGGGTGGGCCCCCTCGGCCCCAGCTTTGGCCCATGGCCCTCTTGCTGCTCCTGAACTCCTCTCCCGTGGGTTGTTGGACTAGATTTGCAGTTGGAATTGGGCTTTGCTTTATTCTTATGAAATACGCCTTGCCGGAAAGCACATTCTTGTGACCTTTTCCTCTATTTCTTGAATGTTTTCTGTAAAACAATGATGCTCCAATACAACTGGAAATAGATCAATAGTAAAGGTATATGTGAATATAGCTATGATAATTCTCCCTTTTTGGATAATAGTTGGCGGTTAAAGTATGTTGGTATTTACCGCCAACAAAATCCCCCAAGTTTACCCTTTGCTCGTCCTCGAGCAAAAGCTAAGAACTTGGTTGTTGATCAGTAGTTGCTACAATACCGATTATGTTTCACAAGTGCCAGGATTATAACAAAGTTTTCTTCCTTGATCTAAATAAATTGGTCTTAATACTCATCCTTTTTACTTGTTACTTGTGGGGCTTATAGCTATCTCTTTGTCTTTGGGTTGGCATGTTAGCAGAAAAAAGTAGACATAGATTTTGTATTCATTCTACTCTATCGAATTGCTTTCTTCCCGGAGTTTGTATTTTTGTATGAAGAGCAAAGTCAAATGATTAGATTATAGCAAATTACTAATCTATACATTTTGGTCGGAAGGAA
This sequence comes from Chrysopogon serrulatus, assembly GCA_015844335.1. Lineage (NCBI taxonomy): Eukaryota > Viridiplantae > Streptophyta > Magnoliopsida > Poales > Poaceae > Chrysopogon > Chrysopogon serrulatus. The sequence continues at coordinate 76,511 of JADLZL010001575.1, read as the reverse complement.
AATTTATTATTTTTCTTTTTGGACTCTTATGTATGACTTCCTCTTTTACGTCTTTCTGAGAAGTGGGGGCTATCTCTCCTGGCGGGTACTTTTTGTACCCATTTTTTTTTTTTTCACTCGGGCGGGTGTCTTTGCACCCCTTGTTTTTTATTCTCTCTTTTTTTTTTGGCACATACTCTTTTGGTATGGTATCTTTTATTGGCTCATACTTCTCGGCATGTCATCTTTTCATTTTTATAGCCCACACTCTCTTTTGACTTCTAAGAAGAATCGATACATAGAGAACAAAAAATGGTTTTTCATTATGTATGTGAATTCCGATCATGGGTGCATAACAAAGTAATCTTTCTTAGATCATATCAAAGGACTTTGGTTTTTATTAAAATTTTAAAACTCCGGTATTCAAGCTTTTCTTACAATAAAGTTGTAACAAATTCTTAGTCATACTAATTCAAGCTTCATACCATCCCTAGACTAGATCAAGCTTTATACATCCCACTAAGTTTTCAAGTTTCTAGAATGAATATTTTTAAACCAATAAACTTAGATCTTCAGAGAAAACTAAGTCATGAGCTAGGCACAGATGAATCATAAGACAGAGCAACTATTCATCATCTCAACAAGAAAAAACTATGCATGGCATATTTCACATATTTGGGGTGGAATTCATTTATTAATTTTATTTTTATTATCATTATTAAATTTTTTTTATTATTGAAAGGTGAGGAATGTATTACCTTTATTCGGGGGTCCTCCCCCAAGCTGGCTTGAAACCAAATTACCTTTTGGTAGAGGGCTCTCCATTTTGAGTCTGGTGAGCGGGACTCTTCTCCTTGTCTTTAGTTTTTGACGTGGATAGAATATTCGTGCTTGGAGAAGAGGGCACGAATGCTTGCACCTTTGGTCGCCACACCATCTTGATTTTTCTTGGTGGTGTGGTGGTGGACTTCGGTGCTGATGCGGTGGGTGGCTTCGGAGCTTCTTTGAATTTCCACACCTTTTGATCTATCTTTGGTGGTGGTGTGGATTTAGCTTTATTTTTGACTGGAATTGTTTTGACCTTCTTTTGCTCCTGCCTTCCCTTGTTCTTAGTGTTCTTTGGGAGGCCACCCACCGGTAGAGGATTGATCTCTACTTCTTTTATGCCCTGAGGATTCGGCCCATACTTGATCTTGATCATCTTGCTTTGCTCATGTCTGGGTCGGTGATCAAGCTGGCCTCTTGTTGTGGGCTTTGGCTTGTGTGTCTTCTTCTGCTGTTGGTTACTCTTCTTTAGCTGCTTGTTGCTGGTTGGTGGGTTTGATGGGGGTTTGGGTACTCTTTTTGACTCAATGGATTTCTGAGTGTATCCGTTGAATGGACATTTCACTCTCCATCTAGAGAACTGAAAGTGAATTTGTCCTGACCCCACATAGATAATGGCGTTGGTGGTGTTGAGGAATGGTCTCTTCAGGAGGAGCGGTACGCCATTGTCTTCCCCCATGTCCAGGACAACAAAGTCAGTGGGCACATAGTGATCCTGGATTCTCACTAGGATGTCCTCGGCCATCCCTTCTGCAGTCCGTACTGACTGGTCCGCTATTTGAAGTTTGAAGTCTATGGGTTGTAGGGGCCCACCGATCAAATGGTCATACGTCACTTTTGATATGATGTTCACACTAGCCCCAAGATCATAATACGCACGTCGGAAGACCATTGGGCCAATTGAACATTCGATTGTTGGTTGGCCCGGGTCCTCCTTCTTAGTGATGAATAGGGGTCCAAAAGAGATATCCATTATGGACATAAGGCTTACCAGGCCTTGTGGTGACAATTTTTACAGATTTGAGAGGTGTTTCGGATTGTCCCGATCCCCCCCTCATTATTGGAAGATAAAGCAGCAGTAATCTGAGCTAATTGTGTTTCTAGCATTTTATTAAAGCTCAGTTGATTTTTAACAGCAGAGGAAAGGTTTTCTATTTTTGTATTTAAATTTTCAAACATTTTATCATTAAAGGACAACTTTTTATTTAAATTTTTATTTATTTTAGCTTGGCCTAACACCAAGTCTTTCAAGGAAGGTTGATTCAAATTATAATTTGAATTGAAATTTGAATTACCTCCTTGTTGGCGGGGTTGATTGTTCCATCCGCTGTTATTTTGTTGGCGATACCCGTTGCTGCTGTTATTGATGAAGGCAGCTTCTTCACGGGTTTCGAGGCAGTCATTCCTCGAATGGCCAACATTACCACAGACTTCACACGTCATGTGTGAGTCTATGACCTGGACGTAGCCCTTCTTCATGGCATCTTTCTCTTGGGCTCTCTCGTCCAGTCTTCTGAGCAGAAGGTCCATTTTTGTGCGGTATGCATGCCTTTTTGTTTCTGTGACTGGGACCTTTCCTCTCCCTATTCTTGGTTGGATAGAATTTTCTCAATTAGAGCTTTTGCCCTAGTGATGGTGAGGGAGAGGAATGCTCCTCCAGCTGCAGCATCTAGATGACCCTTCGATATGAGGATTAACCCCTCATAGAAGGTTTGTAGGATCATCCAGTCTTCCATCCCATGGTGTGGGCAGGCTTGAATGTAGTCTTGTAGCCAGTCCCATGCTTCGGGGATGTTCTCCAGGCTGTTTTGCTGGAACGATGTGATCTTCCCCCTTAGGGCAGTTGTTTTGCCCGGAGGGAAGAACTTCGCGAGGAACGCCGCCGAGCACTTGGCCCAGGTATCAACAACTTCCCGGTCTTTGTAGAACCATTGTTTCGCCTTTCCCGTGAGGGAGAAGGGAAACAGGCAGAGGCGGATAGCCTCCGGTGCGACGTCTTTTATGACGATGGTGTCGCACAGCTCCAGAAACTATTGGAGATGAGCGTTGGCGTCCTCACTCGGCAAGCCACAGAATGTGCTTGCCTGCACCATAGTGATGAGACCGGTGCGAAGTTCAAAGTTCTTGTCACCAAGGTTGACAGCGGGCCTAGTGGGCACGTTGGCAACATTGGGAACAGAGTACTCGCGGAGTGACTTTCCGGCCATAGCGGTGATCTCGGGTGCGGGGTTGACTGGTTCGGTTGTCGATGGATTGCTCGAAGAAGAACCGGTATGGGACCGATTCTTTTTCAAGAGAGCTTCCGGATTGCTGGTGAAGTTTTCTGGCAGAGCGAACCCAGTCATACATTATCTGTTTTCATCCACAACAGGAGAAAACAAGAAGAGTTATCATGTATGAACAAAGGCTACTTTTATACAAGTATACGATCCAAGTTTATGTTTTCATATAAAATCTTTTCTAGCCTTCCCCGGCAACGGCGCCAGAAATGCTTGTTGGCATTTTTTAGCGTCATCACCAGGTTTGTGTCCTCGGCAACGACGCTAGAAATGCTGTTGATATTTCTTAACATCATTACTGAGAATAGAAGTAAAATATATCCCCGGCAATGAGTAAGAAATGCTTGGGGTGGTATACCTCAGTACCATATCACCAGATGTAAGTCCAGCCATGGCACCGAGGCACACCTCACCAGTTATTCCCTTTACTGCTACTAGTGATACACCTCTAATTGATAGTTTTAGGATAGCCTGGTACGGAGACCGTGGCATACCAAGACTATTCCTACCTCTATCAAGAGAGAGTTATATCCCTAATAACGTTAGGACTATAGCCTTAGCAGCTAGTACCTTGGAGATGCTATACGGCGCACTTTCAGCATTCCTTAACACTAGTACTAAAACTATATTCCTAGCTACAGTAAAGAGGTAATGATGATCCGGTAGATCTTTGCAGTTATGGATGTTAATCCGTAAGCGCACGGAAATACCATTGTAGCATTTCAACCCGGAGAATTCCTAGGTATCGTATTTATATTTTCCCAAAAGAAGGCTAGTGTAGATTCTAGTATGAAACTATAGTCATGAATACTATACTTTGTATGAAAGGTAGACCAATGTTCATGACAGGGGTAAACAATAATGGTTTTTATAATAGTGGACACACACACAGATAAATACCTCTCAAGTGGGGAAAGGTGGAGGAATCATAAAGAATAAAAGAATAAAGAATAAATAAATATCCTACGGGAGCAATGGTCCCAATACAGCTAATGTCTAGAAAGTGGTTAGTCATACAAATACATGAGTCGAGATAGAGTTGTGTTTGCGATGGATCGGAAGGCCACCGGCCACCGGTCCGCCAGTGAAGATAGGTGGCATTTTAGACTCCTACACCATAGCCGAACGTGGGGGGATTACAAGGGACGGACAGAGCTATCACCACCTGCCGCCTACCACCTCAACCGTGGACTATGAAGTGCAATCACCGGCTTCCCTATACCCGAGCACCACGCTTACATATAGAACAGCTACCCAAGCCCCCCGGGTCTCTTACCCTACGAATGAACGAGTAAAGAACTTGAATGTTATGCGATGAACAACCATCCCTCCCACAACTCTATTCTTAATCATCTAAATGTATGAACGGTTAAGAACAGAGTTCTATATGCTAAGAACATGATATGAATACTATGAACTAGCAAGCATATCATGAACAAGGCATATGAACTAGAAGCTCTATGTTCTATGATCAAATCACACAAACTATTACCTAGTTCATATAACAAGATCATAACATAAGAACTATATTCTAATTCTAGAACATTGCTATATTGATAAAAAGAGAAGAAGAGCATAATGGAAAGAATAGTATTCATACCAAGAATAGCTAAGATGTCTCCTCCTCTTACAAGTTGAGCCTTGCTCTTCTACTACTACTAAAGATAAAGAGAAAAGTGGAGAGGTACACTTGAGAATACAAGTGAGAGGTGTAGAGTGTGTTGTGTGAAAGAGAGGGAGTGCCCTCTCTCTTATATACTAGTCTAATGGTCGGTTCTAGGGGCAGGGGAAGTAAATGCTGGGCCAAACCGATCTCAGCACCGCCTCCACGAACCGCCTGCAGAAGATGGGCTGGGTCGGCCCTTCTAGGGGTGCGCCCGCACCCTGGTGTGGCCGCACCAGGTGTGGGCCCCCTTGGCCCCAGCTTTGGCCCATGGCCCTCTTGCTGCTCCCAAACTCCTCTCTCGTGGGTTGTTGGCCCAGATTTGCAGTTGGAATTGGCCTTTGCTTTATTCTTGTGAAATACGTCTTGCCGAAAAGCGCATTCTTGTGACCTTTTTCTCTGTTTCTTGTATGTTTCCTGTAAAACAATGATGCCCCAATACAAGTAGAAATAGGTCAATAGTAAAGGTATATGTGAATATAGCTATGATAATTCTCCCTTTTTGGATAATAGTTGGCGGTTAAAGTATATTGGTATTTACTGCCAACACTCCTTCTCGGCTCTATGCTGGGCGCGGGAAAGCCGAGGCCAGCATGGTGGCATCGCGCCTGCTAAGAGCGAGGCGAACATCGGCGGCGTCACGGCTGAGCGCGAGGAGGAATCCGTCGAGGAGGCAGTCGAAGTCGGTGGCGTAGGTGTGGCGGACCAAGGCCTGCAGCTCTGGGAGGAGGAGCTCGGCGAGCGTGGCGCGGAGCATGCCAATGAGGTGAAAGGACCTAAATGGCTAGAGGGGGGTGAATAGCCTAATTAAAATTCTACAAAGCACTAAACAAACGGGTTAGTAAATAAAGCGGCAAAGCAAGTGTTGCTCTAGCCTAGAGGGGGTTGCAAGCCAACCTATCCAATTCTAGCAATCCTAATACACTAGGCACACTAAGAATGATGTCCTTAACAGTTAAACTACACCACACACCCTAATATGCTACTAGGCACAAAGGTAATCGCAAGGAAGGATCCGAGGGATGCAAACCGTGCCTTCAGGATATTGTGCCAATCACCTTCTTGATCAATAATAAGAATCCAAGGTAATGATCCAATCAATCAAATAAAATCCAAATATGATCTCAATGGATCAATCCCAAATGAACACCCAAATTTTTACCGAGGTTCACATGTTTGCCAACACACCACTCCTCGTTGTAACGGCACACCCACTTAGGATTTGACGGTTAATTGGCACCACACCAAGCCTCTAAAGTGCACCGCAAGAATCACCATAAGATGAGGGCAACACAAGTCACGAGCAATCCACTAGAGTACCTTTTGCGATCTCCCGTGGGGACAAGGTCAAGAACCCCTCACAATCTCCTCCGGGGTGGCCAAGAACAATCTCCAAGCTTGCTCAACTCCGGCTTGCTACTCCAACCGTCTAGGTGGTGGCAACCATCAGGAGTAATAAGCTCAATCACAGCAAGAACGCTCACTAGTGCCACTAGATGCTCAATCACAAGGCAAATGCACTAGAAGCTCTCCCAATCACTCTCTAGATCAATCAAGAGGCATGTAAAGTGAGGGAGAAGATTTGCTTAGCTCCAAGGGATGTCAAGTATGTCAAAGTGCCAAGAGAGACTCCCTAGAGCCGGCCAATACACTTATATAGGCGCCCACCAAAGTGACCAACCGTTACACACAAACAGCCCCTGTCTGCGTGTTAACCGGACGCGCGTTAAGTGACGACCGGACGCGTCCGGTCCCAGTGTCCGGTCACTCTCACCGAGCCACGTGTTGCTGACGTTTGAATGTAGCCGTTGCGCGCCAACGGTCGGACTCACTCGCGCCCTGCAGCACAGGATCGGACGCGTCCGCTACGCTGACCGGACGCCCGCCCTTCCGAGTCTGGTCACAACTCAGAGAGCTCCAAAACTGTATTTTCTCGACCGGACGCGTCCGCTGCAACTTGACCGGACGCGCCCCGTCCGGTGCTGCACCACTCGCCTGCATCAGCTCATCCGACCGGACTTGGCACTGGAGCGTCCGGTCGACCCTGAAAATACCCCGGACGCCACCACTTGGCCGAACGCGTCCGGTCCCTACCGAGACAACGTCCGGTCACCTCTGAGTGACTGCTCGCTTTCCGAAAACCTCTAAGTCCCGTCTCGCAAGCTCGGCGAGAGGGGTTTACACCCAAACCCCATCAACTCCTACCCTCATGTGCCAGCACAAAGGTGTCTCTCTACTTGTGCATGTGTGTTAGCATTTTTAAATGAATTTCGCAAGAAATTATTAGCACACTAGGTCCCTAATGCATATGCAAAGTCATTGCTCATATAGTGGCACTTAGATAATCGATATTGCATGACATCGCCCCTCTTAATAGTACGGTTATTGATCCAAAACCTAGCCATCAACTTCTCTACTCGCCTACGGCCGGTGAAATAGAAATATCCTATCATATACCTTTGCCTCTAGCATTCCATCTCGCTCCTCCTCTTCCTTCATCTCCAAGAGTGGCACTTGATCATCTTTGGTCACCACCATCACCTTGATCTCCACTCCACCCCTTGGCTTGGACCTCCCCTTTCTCTAATGCTACACACTTAGCTATAGAGTTAGTTCTAGGTTTTATCAATTAGCCAAAACTAAACTAGGGCTTTCAATCTCCCCCTTTTTAGTAATTGATGACAACATTCACAAAGATATGAAATAAATTTGATTTTATCTTTACACCACTTGTCCAAGCAATTTGAGCTTATAAAAAGAATTGGACAAGTCATGTAAAACCCATTTGGTAGCTATGGCTCCTCCTACATGTGTGCTAAAAGTTTGGATTTAGAAGCTCTGCACACATGATGAATAAATCGGTTTTAGGAGAGTCATTTCTACTAAATTGATGCTAAGGTGTTTAGAATAGACCTTTGAAGCTTGATACTATCGGAGTGCATATCATAAACCATCCTTACCATCAAACCTAGCTAGAAACATCAAATAACTAGAAATCCTGAGAGATCAACATTAAAAGCATAGTTTCTAGATGCCACTTGAAATAATGCTACTTCTAGCTAGAACCTATACATGCTAGTAATCAATTCATCAATTAAAATCTATACTAGCAAGCACCACACAAGCAAGAGAGATATCACTTATGAGATAACTATTTCTAAGTGCAATGCAAGCAACCATATGAATATGCACATTCAAATGCAATCAATCAAGTTCATGAGCTTGCTCCTCCTACTTGTGTGCTTTAAAAATTTTGATCCTTTTTCATTTTTCAATCTTCATCTTCTTTTCTCCTAGATGCCTATCTTTGCATTCTTTCCCCTTGATGCATGCTATCTTTGTATTCTCTCCTCCTTTGTTATCAATGACCATAAAGATATATGATCATGCTTGGTGTAAACTTGAAATCATGGAGAGAGCTTGGAGTAGAGAGATGATCACTTAAGGTTGAGGATCACTTGTTTCCATAAACTGCCTTCTTTTTTTGGTTTAAACTAGTAAACTTGCATAAGTAATCTTGTCAATGTTGAACTAGACCATTTCTTACTCATTTAGCTAGATCAAATACTAGAATCACATTCTCATAAATAATCATATTTAGCCACTAGATTATACAAGACATAGAAGCATTAGTGGCATAATATGTACTCAAAATACTTAATTTTCATGAATAAGCCTAATAACATGAAGAGATATCACTAGAAAGGATGTCTACATGCTGTAATCATGTCCTTATCAATGATGAATGCAATATGCCAAACAATGTTACCTTTGCTTTAGTCAGAGGAGAGGCATGTCATAAAGTTGAGGGTGCATTCATCTCATGTTAGAGAAGTCAAGAATGTTCAATTCATTTCTCAATGTGCAAAATCTTTTCTCATCAAGTCGCTTGGTAAAAATATCGGCAAGTTGATCATCGATGCCTACACCCTCAATAGAAATATCCCCTTTTTGCTTGGTGATCTCTAATGAAGTGATGCCTTATGTCAATGTACTTTGTCCTTGAATGTTGAACCGGATTGGTGGTGATCTTCACGGCACTTTCATTGTCACATAGCAATGGCACTTATCCAAATTTAATTCCTAAATCCTTCAATGTGGCCTTCATCCAGAAGTTGAGCACAACAACACCCCGCACTAATGTATTCGGCTTTAGCGGTAGAGAGTGCAATACTATTTTGCTTCTTGGATGACCATGAGACAAGTGACCTTTCTAGCAATTGGCATGTTCCACTAGTGCTCTTTTTATGCACCTTGCATCCCACATAGTAGAAGTCCGAATATCCAATCAACTCAAAGTTTGACCCCTTGGGATGGCACAATCTAACATTTGGTGTATGCTTGAGATATCTCAATATTCTCTTGGTTGCCTTTAAATAACTTTTTCTTGGTGAAGTTTGAAACCTTGCACACATGCACATACTAAACATGACATCCGGCCTAGAAGCGGTCACATAGAGTAAGTTTCCAATTTATGGACCGATACAACTTTTGATCTACCATATTGCCACTTGTATCCAAGTCAAGATGACCATTTGTTCCTATTGGTGTTCCAATTGACTTAGTTTCTTCTATTCCAAACTTCTTCAATATGTCCTTGATATACTTGTTTTGACTAACAAATGTATCTTTCTTTAATTGCCTGATTTATAGACCAAGAAAGTAACTAAGCTCTCCAATCATAGACATCTCAAATTTTTTTTGCCATTATTTCTCCAAACTCTTCACAAAAGTCTTGGTTGATTGATCTAAAGATTATATCATTAACATAGATTTGCAACACAAATAAGTCCTTACCAATCTTCTTGATAAAGAGAATGTTATCAACTTTCCCCATCTTAAACCCTTTGGAGATCAAGAAATCTCTCAATCTCTCATGCCATGCCCTTGGAGCTTGCTTCAAGCCATAGAGAGCCTTTTTTAACTTGTAGATATGGTTGGGCTTCTTGATATCTTCAAATCCTGGGGTTGCTCAACATACGCTAGCTCATTTATAAATCCATTCAAGAAAGCACTTTTTACATCTATTTGATATAGCTTGATGTTGTGGGCACAAGCATAGGCTAATAGAATTCTAATTGCCTCCAATCTTGCAACTGGTGCATAGGTTTCTCTAAAGTCAGGACCTTCAACTTGAGTGTATCCTTGTGCTACCAATCTTGCTTTGTTTTTCACAACTATGCCATCTTGATCTTGCTTGTTTTGAAATACCCACTTGGTGCCAATAACATTATAGTTCTTTGGACGCTCAACTAGTTTCCAAATTTGATTTCTTTCAAAGTTGTTGAGCTCTTCATGCATGGTATTGACCTAATCATAATCCATCAAAGCTTCTTCTATCTTCTTCGGGTCTATGGATGAGACAAATAAATAGTGCTCATAAAAAGATACCAATCTTGATCTAGTTTGCACATCACTTCTAATGCCACCAACCACTTGATCTAGAGGATGATCTCTTGTAATATGTGTTGGTTGGAGAACTTGTGGTTGAGCACTTGAGCTTGGTTGACCACTTGGTTAAGATGATGTACTAGCCACTTGATCTTGCACTTAAGAATCACTAGCTTAAATTTGAACTTGAGATCCACTAGCTTGCACAATGGGTCAACCAATCACTTAATCTTTGTCATCTTCAATGTCCACCACTTAAGTAGGCCTAATATCCCCAACATCTATTTTCTTCATGGCTTGAATCAATTGAGTGCCACTCACATCATCAAGATTTTCTTCCTCATCTTGAGAGCCTTTGGTTTCATTAAATTCTATATCATGCACTTTTTCAACTATGCCATGAGTGAGATTTCAAACTCTATCTGCTTTGCTTGCAGTTGAGTAACCGAGTAGGAATCCTTCGTCATACTTCTCAAACTTGCTTAATCGAGTGCCCTTCTTGAGAATGTAGCATTTACGTCCAAACGCTCTAAAGTATGCAATGTTGGGCTTTCTTCCATTTAACAATTTATATGGCGTCTTCTCTAGTAGCCTATGACAATAAAGCCTATTTGAGCAATAGTTGGTGGTATTGATTACTTCAGCCCAAAATGAATGATCCACATTATATTTACTCAACATTGATCTTGCCATATCAATCAAGGTTCGATTCTTCCTCTCAACTAGCCCATTAGATTGAGGTGTATACTTAGCCGAGAATTGATGCTTGATTCTAAAATCATCACATAGCTCTTTAATTCTTGTATTCTTGAACTCACTACCATTGTCACTTCTCACTTTCTTGATTGAAGTGTTAAACTCATTTTGGCTTCTCTTGACAAATATCTTGAATGTGTCAAATACTTCACTTTTGTCAATAAGAAAGAACACGTAAGTATATCTTGTATTGTCATCCACTATCATAAATCCATATTTGTTTCCACCAATGCTCTTATACTTGGTTGGGCTAAAAAGATCTATGTGCAACAACTCAAATGCTTTGCTTGTGCTCATCATGCTCTTGTTAGGATGAGTGTTTCCAACTTATTTCCTCATTTGATATGAGCTACATAGCTTGTCTTTCTCAAACACCATATCCTTCAACCCTCTAACTAGATCATACTTGATTAGCCGGTTGAGTTGCTTTATGCCAACATGTCCAAGTCTTCTATACCATACCCAACCCATGCTTGATTTAGAGAATAGACATGTTGTCAATTGAGCATCACTAGCATTAAAATCCACAAGATAGAGATTCTCATATCTAAAGCCTTTGAATATTAAGTTGCTTCCATCAACACTCATTATCTTAACATCATTAACACCAAATATGCATTTGAATCTAAAATCACATAATTGAGCCATAAACAAGAGATTGAAGTTGAGAGATTCCACTAACAACACATTGGATATGGACATATCATTTGTAATTGTAATCTTTTTCAAAACTTTCACCTTGCCTTTGCCATTGTCACCAAAATTAATACTATCAACACCATTGCCATTTGATGAGATTGATTTAAACATTCTAGAATCCCCAGTTATATGTTGAGTGCACCCACTATTAAGCACCCAATGCCTTCCTCTGGCTTTGTAATTGACCTACAAAAGCAAATCAATTCTTCTTAGGTACCCAAACTTGCTTGGGTCCTCTAAGATTAGTCACTAAGTTTTTAGAAACCTAAGCCTTCTTCTTTGGACCAATAATAGGAGCACCAATAAACTTAGCCTTCACACCATTAGCACCCTTGGTAAGCAAATAACAAGAATTAAACTTAATAGAGGATATGTTAGCATTCTTCTTGTTTTTACAATATTGCTCTATATGCCCCACTTGCTTGCAACCAGAGCAAAAACGTCCATTGCCCTTCATAAAACTAGTCTTGTGAGTGACAAAGACCGCCTTGCCATTCTTAGGGGTATAGCCCAATCCCTCTTTGTTGAGAGAGAACCATTGGCTATCCAAGCACTTTAGCAAGTGGGCATCGTCTCCACCATAGGTTTTGCCTAAAGCATGAGTGAGCTCATTCACCTCTCTCTTGAGGGTCTCATTCTCTACCATGAGTGAGGCATCATAAGTAAAACCATCACTAATAGTAGATGTGGCATTGCTTGAGCTACAAGAGGGGTTAGCAGAAACAACAATAATAGGAGTATATAACAATTCATCAAGAATATCATATGTTACTCCTACGTTGCATGTGTCTACAACATCCTCAATCTTAACTTGATCAAGGAGGGAGGAGTGGGTCTTTTCAAGCTTGGTGCAACTTTTCTCAAGCTTCTCATGGACTTTTATTAGCTTTTCATGAGTAGCATTGAGCTCATCAAAAGATTGCTCAAGAGATTGTTTGCTCTTGCACAATTCTTTGCACTCCTTCCTCTTCTTCTCAATATAGGAGTGAGCATCTTGTAGCATGCCGATAAGGTCCACCTTTAAGTACTCATCATCATCACTCTCACTATCGCTTTCATCATCGGATTGTACCTTGGATGGCTTAGCCATTAAGCATATTGATGGAGCATCAAAGAGTGAGAGCTTATTAGAGATGGCAAGACTAGCAAGTAGTTTCTTCTTGGATTTCTTGTCATCTTCACTCTCATCATCACTATTATTTGATGAGGCATCACTATCCCATGTGACACAATATGATTGCCACTTTGTTGATGGTAATTAACTCATAATTTATACCATCAACCATTATATAAAAAGCCATTAAAAATATTATAATATATAGATATAGGGCTTATTCTGATGAATTCCACAAGTTTTGGTGTTCTCCGTGTTTTGCAGAATTATCCAATTTTTTCATTATCATTTATTATTCCAAACAATAAAATGGAGTGCACCGAGTAAAGATCTCATCGCGCTGATCAAAATGGACATATCATTTGATATATTTGGAATTTGGGAGAAGAAGATATTGAATTTTCAAATTAAAAGGGATGCGATGTCATACCGACGTCGGCACCCCATCCTCCATCAACCGGGCGCCGGTGCAAGGCCTGCCCAGGCCTTGGCGTGGCCGGCCAAGCCCACCAGGCCTAGAGGCTGCTAGCGGCCAAGCCCGGCTAGCCGAGCGAGCAGCCCCTTGGCCGACCCCAGGCCCATACGGAGCCAAGGCGGGCAGCCACCGCCGGAGGCCCAGTGGGGGACGCCAAAGGCCCACGCGGATGCCCCGGTAGGCGGGAAGGGGGGCAGGCCGGGCGGGCCTCTACCAGGCCCCCCAGCCACCAGTCCGAGGCCTAGGAAGGCACCACACGGCCCAGGGCGGGCTGGTCCGCCCAAGCCAGCAACAGGCCCAAGAGCGGGTCGCTCGACCCGTGCCTCCCCATGAAGGGCACCGAGCAAAGCCACAAAGAGGAAAAGCAGCCCAATAACGAGTTTTTATCTATTTGATGGCTGTAGCAATTGTGTAATTTAGATTAGTACCATATTGCTTAGCTAGGAGGAGTTCCCACCACTCCAAGGCTATAAAAGAAGGGCTTCTCCCCCTCCAAGAGGCATCATACACTCATACAAATCCCATAGAGCTACTAGAGCTTCTCCCTTCTCTTTTCTTTCTTTTTATTTTATTCTTTATCTAGTAGTAGTGGAGCAAGGCTCATCTTGTAAGAAGAGGAGGACATCTTGGCTTCTTGGTATGAATACTACTCTTTCTATTATATTCTCTCTCTCTCTCTTTTTATCAATATAGCAATGTTCTAAAATTTGAGTAGATATGATCTTGTTAGATGAACTAGGTGCTAGTTTATGTGATTAGATCATAGAACATAGGGCTTCTAGTTCATATGCTTTGTTCATGACATGCTTGCTAGTTCATAGTGTTCATATCATGTTCTTAGCATATAGAACTCTGTTCTTAATCGTTTATACATTTAGATGATTAGGAATAGAGTTGTGTGAGGGATGGTGGTTCATCACATAACATCCAAGTTCTTTACTCATTTATCCGTAGGGTGAGAGACCTAGGGGGACTTGGGTAGCTGTTCTATATGTGGGCGTGGTGCTTGGGTATAGGGGAGCTGGTGATTGCACTTCATAGTTCACGGTTGAGGCGGTAGGCGGCAGGTGGTGATAACCCTGTCCGTCCCTTGTAATCCCCTACGTTCGGCTATGGTGTAGGAGTCTAAAATGCCACCCATGTTTCATTGGTAGACCAGTGCCCGGTGGCCTTCCGATCCATCGCAAACACAACTCTATCTCTGACTCATGTATTTGTATGACTAACTATATTCTAGACATTAGCTGTATTAGGATCATTGCTCCCATAGGATATTCTTTTATTCTTTATTCTTTAATTCTTTCTTCTCTTTTCTCTATTCTTTCTTTTCATCTCTCTCTTCTAGAGCTCATGGTTATGTATGTATGATCACTATCCAAATCATAAACCGTTCACCTTTGCTATAAACCTTGACTTATTCACACATGTCATCCTAGTCTATATCTAAGTTGAACTCTTTTGCTATGCTTTTCTTTAGGAAAATATAAATATGACACCTAGGAATACTCTAGGTTGAAATGCTACAACGGTATTTCCATACGCTTGCGGATTTATATCCATGACTGTAGAGAATTACCGTATCACCACTATCTCTCTACTGTACTTAGGAATATAGTTTTAGTACTAGTGTTAAGGAATACTGAAAGTGCGCCGTATAGCATCTCCAATGCACTAGCTGCTAAGGATATAGTCCTAACGTTATTAGGAATATAACTCTCTTGATAGAGGTAAGAATAGTCTTGGTATGCCATGGTGCCTATACCAGGCTATCCTAAAACTATCATCGGAGGTGTATCACTAGTAGCAGCAGAGGGAATAACTGGTGAGGTGTGCCTCGGTGCCATGGCTGGACTTAAATCTGGTGATATGGTACTGAGGTATGCCACCCCAAGCATTTCTTACTTCATTATCAGGGATAGATTCTACTTCTATTCTCTGTGATGATGTTAAGAAATGTCAACAAGCATTTCTGGCGCCGTTGCCGGGGAAAGCATCAGTCAAAAGATTTAACATAGATATGATCAGGACCATGTGTTTTATAGTCATTGTTCATACAAAGAATATTAGGATAGTATGTGTGGTTACAGTCTGTTGGGAAACAACATCGAGAATCTAGAGGCATCCCAGAGGAGTAATCAGTGACCTGCTGTTTCTTCCTCTGCCACTCCACCTACAGATGTACACCACCAGTCCGACCCAATGGATAATAAATGATGGGTCCTTCGTCAAAGGTAAATCGGTAGTTATCTCATATTTAATTTCGTAATCCTCATTCTTATTATTTTTCCCTTAAAAAAATAGTGCATCTAAAAATAAAAACAAAAATCATCATGCATTCTCATATTTAAATCTTGTAATGCACTCTTACTAAAAAAAAAATAATTTTCTTTTTTCTTTTTTTTCTTTCATGCATTAAAAAAGAGTTTTGAAAAAACTAAAAAAAAAAGGGGTTCACCAACATTCTTTACTTATGTTTATCACCATATGAATACATGAATTCATGTTTCTCTTGTTTTTAAAAGTTTGCTCTAATTTGGGTGTATTTACATAGGCATGTGTAGTATACCCATAATCTTTTCAAATTAAGTATGGAGCTTAGGTTGAGACAGCTTTCTTTAATTAAAATTTAACATGGTGTTACATTTTGGTTAATGAATTTTGTGTACAACTCTCACAAATAATAGAAATAATCCATTTTGGTGAGTGAGTAAGTGAGGAAGAGTTGAGAGGTAGTACGGACGCGTCCTGCCGCCTCTCGTCTTGGATTCGGTGTCACCGAGTTGAGGAGACGGAGTGCCGGGAGTGTCGACTCCCCCTCGGCTTTTAACTCTACACCTTGCTTAAGTAAAGTTTTATATAATAAAGTTGGATAAACAAATATAAATAAATAATAAATAAATAAAAGGGCTGCACTACTCACTAATTTTAATTTAATTTCAAAATGTGAGACATGGTTGAGTTTGATCATGGTGGGAATATTTATTTTTGCTTAATTATCTTTCAATTCTTGCATTCCACAGCATGTTTGCTTTGAATAAGTCATGCATCCACTCTATTTTATTTGAGTTTTTGCATATCAAATCCAAAGCATGTTTAATTTTCATGCATATATTTATATTGTCTGCATCTAAAAAAATAGGAGTAATAAAATTCTCACCATAATCATGATCATTCTTTTGTATCTCTGTTTGAATAAATCTCTATATGCTTTCATGTTGCCTTGGTCTACCTAGTATGATTAGGTTTGGAGTATGTTTATAAACCTTTTTAAGTTAAGCATGGAGCTTAGTTTAAAAGTGTCTTTCTAAAACCAAATTAGACATGGTATCTAATTTGCTTTTTGAAACAAGAGGTGTGATAATGTTGCTCCCAAAAGCTTTTTAAAGTAAGTATGGTCCTTAGTTTAGAATATTTTCCTAGATCAAGTTAGACGTGGTGTCTAGTTTGATTTTTGAACCGAAAAGAAATGCTCGTAGGCTTTGGCTATTTTGTTGGACTCACCCCTGCTGAAAGTTTTTAAATTTTAATATGGGTAAGTCAAGAGATATTTTTATAATAGAGATAACAAGGCATATTTTGAGTTTTAAAGAACTTTGCACAAGACATAAATCTTTTCATAATAAATAAATATATCTACTTTTATCAATATTGTCTTTTGTTGCAAGTTGCTTTTGCCTTGAACCATGATAAAGTGCAGTCAACTCATAAAAAAAGAAAAAAAAGAGCTGGCACCACACATAAACATCTTGATGTCTGTCTATGGTGAGAACATATTCAAATCAGACTCTACACACTTGACTTTTACACAAAAGTCCAAGTGTGGAGAAGGACGGCGTGAATCTCACCATAAGGCCATCTTAGTAAAAAAAGATGTCAGCTCTACCGTGCTAAAAAAAGGGTATCAAAAAAGTATATGTTAAAAAAAAGATAGAAAGAGTGGTAAAAAATAATTAAAAAAAGAGATAGCGAAAAGAGCAGGCCAGCCCCACATGGCGAAGATATACATCAATGGGCTGGTGAACCTGAAGGCGATCCATCATACAAACCGCAGTAACAACTCTACATCTCATCCATATAAGCCGCCAAAGACTTGCACTCAGGTATGCAAAGGTAATATTCACCAACTTCTTTACTCATATTTGTTTCCATAAGAAGTATAAAGAAATATATGTTTTTCATGCTTATGTAAGTATATACTCTAGTTTAGGTGTACTCGTATACTGATCATATACAGTGCATCTATAGGCCTTTTAAATTAAGTGTGGTACTTAAATTAATACGGTCTTCTTTTATTCAAAGATTTGACATGGTGTTAAAATTTTGGTTAATGAACATAAGTAGTTACTTATATAAATAAGGAAGGTGATCTATAATGGAGATAAATCAAGGCTATGCTTTCATTGCATCTTTATCTTAGCCTTGTTAGAGTAATGCTTTAATAAAAAAAGTTGGGTGAATAAATAAAATAAAATAAACTAAAAATAAAATAAAATATTCAAAGAAAATAAAAAACATAGTAGTAATAATTATAATAAAATAAGTTAAGGCTCCCCAATGTTTCTAGCAGTAGAGTCTTTGTTTGTTTCTTTTGTTTTTGTTTTTTTATTTTTCTAATAAAAACAGGTACAAAAATGAGTGTGGGGAGGTCTCTCAAGCAGAACAAAACACCCATCCAAGATCTCCCACCAATAAGTTGCACAAAGATCAAATAACCCAGCATGAAGGAGAACAAGAAAAAAATGAATCAACCTAATATTTCTCCTTCCTCTTCAAATGATGGTTTATGCAACCTCTTCTTATAGTTTTGAGTTTAGAAAAATAAATTTTAATATCACAAAAAATTAAACTCAAATAAACCATCCAGGATTTCATGCATATCTTAAAACCACACTTTGTTTAAAAATTTTATAAAGTGTCATGTCTATAACTTTCTAAGATAGAAAGCTTACATGAAGATTGTTCTATATACATATTCTTATACTTGTGGAAAAATACTTTGATAGAAAATCATGTTAACTAAGTTGTTGAGGGGTGTGATAGGGTTCGACTTAAAAAAATCCTACCAGTTCTATTCAAAGTACTTGGAGAATTTTATTTTGATAAAAATATAAAACTATAGTATCACATACTTCTCATTTGGTGAGCAATTCCTACCAAGGCCAAATTTAATATGCGTCTTGCAAGTGTTAAGCCTAATATATATGTTGCTTGTTATTGCATTGAGTTTGGTCAATTTTTTGACCCGTGTTGAGAGAGTTATCATGCTCCCAAGATCAAGATCACACACACGCCATATATATGTGCTGCTCCTACACTGGGAGTACGCAAAAAACATGCCTTCCATCTAGTTGCACCAAAAATGTTCTACTCTTGCATTCTGAGTAGATCAAAAAAATTAATAATAATACTCCATGTTATAAAAGGTAATAATCTCTCTCTATAATTATATTTTAGTAGAAGAGACAGGGCTATGCAAAAAGATGTAAAAAAATAGGGACATATGAAGGTCCCAAAGAAAAAAATGGACACATGAAGGTCCAAAGTATTAAAAAAATGAGCACGTGAAGGCTCATGTATTAAAAAAAGAGATAGCCATGTCTCAAAAAGTAACAAATATAGTAGAGAGAGATCATATCTATAAAAGGAGTATAGTTTTTAGCATACCATCATCTTCCACACACATGCACATCTTGATCTAAGAGAATGACACTTCCCTCTTTGGATCCTTGATTTGACTTTACAACATATGCAATGCAAGTATGCCACCTTGTTTATCCCTACCTAAAAGCTCCACATAAACCATTTTAGAGGTAGAAAAAGACAGAGGAAGGCAAAACTTTGCTATGCCTTGGTAAGGATTTCATACATATTGAGTGATTTGAGAGTGACAATTGAGGAGTATCGGGTGAGCTATGCATTTTCATTATAAAATTTTTTAAAACTCCAAGTTACTAAGATGTGAATTTGGGAAGATAACTTTATTTCAAGAACTATTTCACTTTTCAACAACCTAAGGAAACAGTTAGCCAATGCCACATACCCCACTTGTATAAAAAAAATGTGATGAAATGATTTTTATGAAAGCCGCATGTCTTAGAATTTTATGACCATGATTACTTTTTGTCTCTAAGCTTTGCTCGAGAACGAGCAAGAAGATAAGTGTGGAGGAGTTTGTTGATGGTAATTAACTCATAATTTATACCATCAACTATTATATAAAAAAAGCTATAAAAATATTATAATATATAGATATAGGGCTTATTCGATGAATTCCACAAGTTTTGGTGTTCTCCGTGTTTTGCGAGAATTATCCAATTTTTTTATTATCATTTATTATTCCAAACAATAAAATGGAGTGCACCAGAGTAAAGATCTCATCGCGATGATCAAAATGGACATATCATTTGATATATTTGGAATTCGAGAGAAGAAGATATTGAATTTTCAAATTAAAGGGATGCCGACGTCATCTTGGCGTCAAGACCCCATCCTCCATCAACCGGCGCGGTGCAAGGCCTGCCCAAGCTTTGGCGTGGCCGGCCAAGCCCACTAGGCCGGCGGGCTGCCGCCAAGAGCCAAACACAACCAGCCGGACGAGCAGCCCCTTGGCCGACCGGGAGGCCCATGCGGGCCAGCCGAGCGGCCACTTGGCCGGAGGCCCGGTGGGGGACGCCAAAGGCCCACGCCGGGCGCCTGGCAGGTAGGGAATGGGGGCAGGCCGGCGGGCCGCTCCCAGCAGCCCGGCCACCAGGCCGGAGGCCCAGGAGGGTGCCACATGGCCTGGCGGGGGCTGGCCCGCCCTGCCAAAGAATAGCCCAAGAGCGGGCTGCTCGACCAGCCAGCCGGCCCATGAAGGGCGCCGAGCGGACCACAAAGAGGAAAAGCAGCCCAATGACGAGTTTATCTATTTGATGGCTGTAGCAATTGTGTAATTTAGATTAGTACCATATTGCTTAGCTAGGAGGAGTTCCCACCACTCCAAGGCTATAAAAGAAGGGCTTCTCCCCCTCCAAGAGGCATCATACACTCATACAAATCCCATAGAGCTACTAGAGCTTCTCCCTTCTCTTTTTTTTCTTTTTCTTTTATTCTTTATCTAGTAGTAGTGGAGCAAGACTCATCTTGTGAGAGGAGGAGGACATCTTGGCTTCTTGGTATGAATACTATTCTTTTATTATGTTCTTCCTCTTTTTTATCAATATAGCAATGTTCTAGAATTAGAGTATAGTTCTAGTGATATGATCTTGTGAGATGAACTAGGTGCTAGTTTGTGTGATTAGATCATAGAACATAGGGCTTCTAGTTTATATGCCTTGTTCATGATATTCTTGCTAGTTTATAGTCTTCATATTATGTTCTTAGCATATAGAACTCTGTTCTTAATCGTTCATACATTTAGATGATTAGGAATAGAGTTGTGTGAGGGATGGTGGTTCATCGCATAACATCCAAGTTCTTTACTCGTTCATCCATAGGGTGATAGACCTAGAGGGACTTGGGTAGCTGTTCTATATGTGGGCGTGGTGTTCAGGTATAGGGGAGCCGGTGATTGCACTTCATAGTCCATGGTTGAGGTGGTAGGCGGCAGGTGGTGACAGCCCTGTCCGTCCCTTCTAATCCCCCACGTTCGGCTATGGTGTAGGAGTCTAAAATGCCACCCATGTTTCACTGGCAGACCAGTGCCCAGTGGCCTTCCGATCCATCGTAAACACAATTCTATCTCTGACTCATGTATTTGTATGACTAACTATATTCTAGATATTAGCTGTATTAGGATCATTGCTTCCATAGGATATTCTTTTATTCTTTATTCTTTAATTCTTTCTTCTCTTTTCTCTATTCTTTCTTTTTCTCTCTCTCTTCTAGAGCTCATGGTTATGCATGTATGATCACTATCCAAATCATAAACCGTTCACCTTTGCTATAAACCTTGACTTATTCACACATGTCATCCTAGTCTATATCTAAGTTGAACTCTTTTGCTATGCTTTCCTTTAGGAAAATATAAATACGACACCTAGGAATACTCCAGGTTGAAATGCTACAACGGTATTTCCATGCGCTTGCGGATTCATATCCATGACGGCAAAGAATTACCGTATCACCACTATCTCTCTACTGTAGTTAGGAATATAGTTTTAGTACTAGTGTTAAGGGATGCTGAAAGTGCGCCGTATAGCATCTCCAATGCACTAGCTGCTAAGGATATAGTCCTAACATTATTAGGGATATAACTCTCTTGATAGAGGTAAGAATAGTCTTGGTATGCCACGGTGCCCATGCCAGGCTATCCTAAAACTATCATCGGAGGTATATCACTAGTAGCAGCAGAGGGAATAACTGGTGAGGTGTGCCTCGGTGCCATGGCTGGACTTAAATCTGGTGATATGGTACTGAGGTATGCCACCCCAAGCATTTCTTACTTCATTACCGGAGATAGATTCTACTTCTATTCTCTATGATGACGTTAAGAAATATCAACACCCTTCTTCTTCTTTTTGTACTCAAGCTTTTTCTCCTTTTTCTTCTTGTCCTTCCTCTTTTTCTTGTCTTTTTCTTCTTCTTGTCATCGTTATCACTCTCATTGTCACTATGGAATGGACAATCGGCAATGAAGTGATCCTTGCTCTTGCATCTAAAGCACCTCTTGGCCTTGCTAGTATCTCTTCTCTTTCTAGCACCATAGCCCTTCTTCTTTATGAACTTACCAAATTTGCGCACAAAGAGAGCCATTGCTTCCTCATCAACCTCACTTAAGCTTGTGCTAGCTTCATCATCACTTGATTCTTGCTTCTTTGCTTTGCCCTTACTCTTGGAGGAGGTGGCCTTAAATACCACGGTTTTCTTCTTCTTCTCTTCCTCTTGAGATCCTCCTTTCCATTCCACACGGTAGGTATCATGTGTGATCACCTCACCTAGTACTTGGTTAGGGGTCTTGTTATCCAACCCTTCTCTTACCAACATTGTGACCAAGAAATCAAATCTTGGTGGCAAGCTTCTTAGAAACTTGCGAGAGAAGTCCGCATTCTCTACCTTCTCACCCAAATTTTTTAAGTTATTGACAATCACTTGGAGGCGGTGAAATATCTCCGGCACACTCTCATCTTTTTGCATCTTGAAACTTGAGAGCTTATCCTTAAGTATGTATAGCTTGGCACTCTTCACGGCTTGTGTGCCCTCATATGTCTCCTCTAACCTTGTCCACACCTCATGAGCTCTCTCCAAACCCTTGATTTTCTTAAATATTTTTAAGTACAAGGCTTCATAGAGTGTGTTGATTACAATGTCATTGAATTGGAGCTTCACTTCTTCTCTTGGAGTTGGTTCGGTTGGATCAATCACGGTAAAGTCCTTATCCACAACCTTTCAAACCTTCCTATTCAATGATTTCAAGTGTGCACACATCTTTCTCTTTCAATGAGCATAACCGGTGCCATTGAAGTGCGGTGGCTTTCCCACATGGTTGGTATGGTTGATTTGAGCCATTTTCACACCATAGGATGTTAAGCCTCAATTAACAGGGACCTCGCCCTGATACCACTTGAAAGGTCCTAAATGGCTAGAGGGGGGTGAATAGCCTAATTAAAATTCTACAAAGCACTAAACAAACCGGTTAGTAAATAAAGCGGTGAAGCAAGTGTTGCGCTAGCCTAGAGGGGGTTGCAAGCCAACCTATCTAATTCTAGCAATCATAATACACTAGGCACACTAAGAATGATATCCTTAACAATCAAACTACACCACACACCCTAATATGCTACTAGGCACAAATGTAATCACAAGGAAGGATTCGAGGGATGCAAATCGTGCCTTTGGGATGTTGTGCCAATCACCTTCTTGATCAATAATAAGAACCCAAGGTGATGATTCAATCAATCAAATGAAATCCAAATATGATCTCGATGGATCAATTCCAAATAAACACCAGAATTTTTATCGAGGTTCATGTGCTTGCCAACACGCTACTCCTCGTTGTGACGGCACACTCACTTGGGATTAGGTGGTTAATTGGCACCACACCAAGCGTCCAATGGGCACCGCAAGAATCACCACAAGATGAGGGCAACACAAGTCACGAGCAATCCACTAGAGTACCTTTTGCGATCTCTCGTGGGGACAAGGTCAAGAACCCCTCACAATCACCTCTGAAGTGGCCAAGAACAATCTCCAAGCTTGCTCAACTCCGGCTCGCTGCTCCAACCGTCTAGGTGGTGGCAACCACCAAGAGTAATAAGCTCAATCGCAGCAAGAAAGCTCACTAGTGCCACTAGATGCTCAATCACAAGGCCAATACACTAGAAGCTCTCTCAATCACTCTCTATATTAATCAAGAGGCATGCAAAGTGAGGAAGAACGTTTGCTTAGCTCTAAGGGATGTCAAGTATGTCAAAGTGTCAAGAGAGACTTCCTAGAGCCGGCCAATACACTTATATAGGCGCCCACCAAAGCAACCAACCGTTACACACAAACAGCCCCTAACTGCATGTTGACCAGACGTGCGTTAAGGGACGATCGGACATGTCCGGTCCCAGCGTCCGGTCACTCTCACCGAGCCACATGTCGCTGATGTTTGAATGTAGTCGTTGCGCGCCAACGGTCAAACTCGCTCGCGCCCTACAGCACACTACCGGACGCGTCCACTACGCTGACCGGACGCTCGCCCTTGCGAGTCCGGTCACAACTTAGAGAGCTCCAAAACTGCATTTTCTCGATCGGACGCGTCCGCTTCAACTTGACCGGATGCGCCTCGCGTCCGGTGCTCACACTGCACCACTTGCCTGTGTCAGCTCACCCGACCGGACTTGGCACCGGAGCGTTCGGTCGCCAGCGTCCGGTCGACCCTGAAAATACCCCAGACGCCACCACTTGACCGGGCGCGTCCGGTCCCTACCGAGACAGCGTCCGGTCACCTCTGAGTGACTGCTCGCTTTCCGAAAACCTCCAAGTCCCGCCTTGCAAGCTCGGCGGGAGGGGTTTACACCCAAACCCCATCAACTCCTGCTCTCATGTGCCAACACAAAAGTGTCTCTCCACTTGTGCACGTGTGTTAGCATTTTTAAATGAATTTCGCAAGAGATTGTTAGCACACTAGGTCCCTAATGCATATACAAAGTCATTACTCACTAGTGGCACTTAGATAACCGATATTGTGCGACATCGCCCCTCTTAATAGTACGGTTATCGATCCTAAACCCGGCCGTCAACTTCTCTACTCGCCTACGGCCGGCGAAATAGAAATGCCCTATCATATACCTTTGCCTCTAGCATTCCATCTCGCTCCTCCTCTTTCTTTATCTCCAAGGGTGGCACTTGATCATCTTTGGTCACCACCATCACCTTGATCTCTACTCCACCCCTTGGCTTGGACCTCCCCTTTCTCCAATGCTACACACTTAGCAATAGGGTTAGTTCTAGGTTTCATCAATTAGCCAAAACCAAACTAGGGCTTTCATGAGGGCGAGGCCGGTAGACTGGTACGAGGAGACGGCCGTGTCCCAGGTGCGGGTGGCGGCGATTTGGGCCTGCGCTGTGCGGCGACGTGAAGGACGCCAATGGTCGGTGCTGACCTGAGTACGGCTCGATTCGCTTGAGCTCGCCATTTTCGTGCGCGATGCAGCCGCCGGAGGTCTCCTGTGTGACGAGCATCTACATACACAGAGGACGAGGCGCAGGGGATGCAGTGGTGGCAGCGGCGGCGGTGCTGATGGTGGCCGCTGCTAGGGTTTCTGTGACGATCACCGCCACCGTGGCGGTCACTGCCACCATAGCGGTTAAAACCACCACCACGTCGGCACAAAACAGCCCCCAAACAAGCCCAGGCGCTATACTTGAATGGTTTCATAAATTTCGGGGCTCAAAGCCGGTTTCAGAGTTGAGGGTAAAAATTAGACTAGGACGATAGTTGAGGGGTCAAAAGTGGAATTAATCCTTTAAATTTTAGTTATTATTTTCTACATATATAGTTTTGGTACATATCTAGATATATAATACTCCCTCCATCCCAACTTATAATTTATATCGACTTTCTTAGAGAGTCAAAACATTTTAAGTTTGACCTAATTTATATAGTAAAGTAATAACATTTATGATACTAAATAAGTATCATTAAATTATTTATTAATTATATTTTCATAATATATCTATTTGATATCATTAATGTTTGTAATTCTCTTTATAATTTTAGTCAAATTTGATATTCTTTGGCTCTTCAAGAAAGTTAGAAGGACATAATTCAAAATAGAGGGAGTAAAAGTTATAAATCTAGAAAATCAAAATGAACGCATGGGGTAGCAATCATTCTACGGTTTCTACTTTATTATATTTTCATAATATATCTATTTGATATCATTAGTGTTTGTAATTCTCTTTATAATTTTAGTCAAACTTGATATTCTTTGACTCTTCAAGAAAGTTAGAATGACATAATTTAAAATAGAGGGAGTAAAAGTTATAAATCTAGAAAATCAAAATGAACGCATGGGGTAGCAATCATTCTACAGTTTCTACTTCCTCTAACTTTTCCAATTTTTTTTTAAAAAAATCTACCTCATCTTTTTTTTCTAGAAAAAATCTACCTCATCTGACGCTATCTCTCAGCCTCAGGCCCATCCATCGTTTAAGCTCAAAACTGCCTAATTTCTTTTGTCCTGGCAGGCCACTTTCTCCCTAGCCCATATTCGGCATAGGTCTTTCCTTACCTCTTCGGAGTGTATACTAACACTGACTGGGCCGACCCTCTCCCAGACGCGCTCTCCCGTGACAGTCGTCGTAGCGGCAGTCACCCGCGACCGCGATGAGCAAAGCAGGCGGCGGCCCCGGCTCGGCCCCGGGCCCGACGGCCGCGGCGGCGGCGGCCGCGGTGCAGAAGCAGAAGTCGCTGTTGCAGAAGGCGGACGCCGACGTCTCCAGCCTCGTCGACAATTTCTCCTCCCTCATCAACATAGCTCGAGTACGCCCGTGCGCTCTCCTTTCCCCCCCTCGAATCCGGCAGCCTGAAGCACTCCGGACTAAACCTATGTCGGGATGCCATGGTTAGGTCAACGATCCGCCAGTGCGCAACTCGCAGGAGGCCTTCCAGATGGAGATGCGCGCCGCCCGGATGGTATGGACCTGCTTAGTGCTTGCTGCCCACCAACCGTTGCGGATTTTATTCTGAAACTGTGTTTGAATCAGGCATCTCTAGTTAGTTACGGAGTACTTCGAACAAAAAAAATATGGCAAGAATAATCATGTATGAACTCTTGAGCTTCAAAATTTCTGATATTCACTTATGTCTTTATTCTGTTTAGGTACATTCAGCAGACTCTCTGTTGAAATTAGTGTCGGAACTTAAGAGGACAGCCATCTTTTCTGGGCTTGCCTCATCGAACGAGAATGTGGATAGGAGGATAGAAGTGCTGGGTCAGCAAGCTGAGGGAACTGAGAGAATGCTGGAGAGGATTGGGCAGGAGGCAGCAGCAAGCCTCAAGGAGCTAGAGGCACACTACTACTCATCTGTTGTGCGGTCACCATCCTACGATTGAGGTTAATCTTATCATTCTAGGATAAAATTGCTCGTCTTTCCAATATGCACTCATTTCACATATGGTTTAACAGCGATTGCTTGTTTTATCATTGAAATATCACTATGTTGTGGCAGTGTTAATGTTCAATGGAATGATTTAATCTTAGTGCTAGCTTTATCTTGCTTTACATATAATATAGGTGTGTGATGCATAAATGCATAATTCATAAGGTTATATATCTGTTTGATTATTTATCTAGTATATATAATTTTTTTTTTTTTTATTTGTTAGTGATTTAAGGATAAATAGTTCACAAAGGAGAAGATAGAATCATAGGAAATGAATTTTCTAATTCAAATTAGTAGGAAAAAAGAATGAATGTAAGGGTTATGCTATGATTTTGAATACTCTAATAAAGGAAGGAGGGAGGCTGGAGAGAAAACTTTTGGATATATTCTTTGCAAATATATCAACAATATAATCAATTTAATTCTTAATTGCTAATTGCAATAAGCGAGTTGGGTCTCTCAAATAGAGATGAGCTGCTAGACTATGTCAAATAATGGTTCAACAAAAACTAAGAAATGGATGAAATTATAAAGGGAATCCTGGTTTCAAAACAAAGGAAAATGGGGATACACGAAACTGGTATATGCTACACTCAATGAGTACCTAATAAAAAGTACATGAAATGAAATCTTCTGTCATGGCATTTACATGGGAAGTATAAAGGCTAGAGGACCTTGGATAATGGACTTGCTGATGGCTATCAAATTGATTGTCTTGACCCATAAACTTTGACCGGGTCTTGACTGATGAAGACTGAAACTGAAGACAGATTTCTTTTGCTTTATGACTCCATATGCTTGAATTCGCTACAGAAACTTGTCTACTGAAATAATGGAAATATGCAGCAAGAATTTCTTATGATCTGTTTTAATCTTTAGATGTTGATCATTTTTATGTACAATTGAAAATTTCCCTACTGACATTATTTGTAGAAGCTAGATATTAGTTAATTTTTTATTCTTCATGGTTGCAGGGCTATCTCAGGTTATCAGTTGATAGGCTGGTACAGTAACAATGGCTGGTGTATCTTTTGTAGAAATCACTTTAATTTGTTATTTTACAACAACTGTAGTCATTTCTGAAGGCTATTGTATTACTTTGGCTATACTAACCCACCTGTAGTCATTGCTCTTTTTTCCCTCACCTTTCTCACCATACATTGGTACCTGATGCTTATGAGGTGGATAAGATTCTTAAGTTTGCACTGGTACTTAATGTGTGCTAATTAGGCAGTCGAGTCTATCACTAGTTTGATAAGGATAGCTAGGGCTCGATAGAGAGGTCGAGCCAAAGGAAAAGGACATCTTAGATTATCCGAACAACTGGGATGAGCTAGGCTAGGAAAGGCACATCTTAGATTGTTCCAGATGCTTCAACTGACTAGGTTTTGATGCATGGTTGCAAGTGGCTAGGCTCCTTCGGGAGATCTTCTAAGGCAAGCTGAACTTGATTATGGGATATGATTGAGTTTTACAAGGAATTATCAAAAAGTTTTAACAAGGTTGGGTTTTGGGGTCAGTACAATTCTAAATGGTGAAGGAATTTTCATGCAGATGCAGCTTTGCTTTATGGCAGCATTGATGATTTCAGATGTGATATTTTTCCCTGATAGCATTGATCCCTCAACTCCCCCCACCCCCCCCGCGAACACGTGAAAGGTTTCCTTTTAGCTGTACCAACCTTGCAGCCATAGTTGGATTTCTGCTGAACTTCCATTGTCAGCGAGTATATTGTGTGAAGTGTACCCAGCTACATTTGCATTGGTCTGTGGGTAATCCTAAACCTTCAAGTCTTCTTCAGTGAAGGTTATTGGTGCCATGGACCATGTTATTCTGTTTGGGAGCTGGGGCGTTTTGTTTAGCATCCTTTGTTGGTCATATTTCGGCTGTTTTCGGTTGGTTCTGTGAGGGACAGTAAGTTGAAACAAGCCAAAACTAGTTTGGACGAACGGATCCTTGATGATTGTGAAAGGTAGAATGTTGTTAGTTTCAGCTTATTCTATTATACTAAACCATAGGCTCTGTCCTAAACTTACAAAGATAGAATGTTGTCAATAGCTTGCGCAAAGTGGTTGACTAGTGTACTGTTGCTCTAAAATTTGGCCAGAAGAGGTGGCGGGTACCACTATACTAGACTGGGTTGAAGCATGATGTTGGGCCACCATTTGTGTTACTTAAATTTGCTGGTTAGCTACCACGGTGGACGGATGCATTATGGTTGACCCCCCTGACTGGAGGACTGGGCAGTAAGCTTGTCTGCTTGTGTGAAGCCTGGAATCTTGTTTCGGAGCAGTCATGTGATAGATATGATTCGTTGGATTTGATCTTGATGCTTCTTTTGTCTTCAATTCCATCGCCTTTTTTTTTTTTTTTTTTTTTTGAGAATTTGAATCCTCTCGAAATGTGAGACAGTATGGTGGTACCCGGATGTCCTCTTTCCACCTCGGCCTCCATACCTCCTTTTCTTTTTGTTTTGGCTTTGCTCTTCACTTGTTCAGGTTGGAACTCCGGGGTTTGCTCGAGGTTGTTTGTAGTATGACGGACATAAGGTTTTTTTTTTTTTATTATTTCCTAGCTGCCCGCAAAGACTCAGTGTTGTCGTTGTTTGTTTAACTAGCGGAGGTGTGATCGCGCTTCGCATCTCCAGTCTCCTACCATGGTTGGCGTGATGGCGTCTGACTTGAGTATTCAGCCATAACTTCAAATAATTTATTTACAGTGCGTGTGGATTTCTTGCGAATTGTGAGGCGTTCTATCCTACACCAGGCCCTTGGACTGCTATGGCAACATGTGGCACATGCGGAGCCTTGGCTTTAGTTTGAATGAATCAGAAGTATGAAAGAATCACATCGTCCTGCTAGATGTAATTCATTAGGTCTTTGATGGTTTTGTATTCGGGATGGAAACCTTGCAAACTCACCAGTAATTCTCATTCGATTTGGTCCTACATATAGATGGTCCGCGGTTTGAGTGAAGTGTAAGACTGAGCAATACCATCGTCGATTTACTAGTATGGATAGGTTTGTGCGTGCAACAACGTTTTTAGGCCTGCTAATGGGTTAAATTCTACTACTTATCGAATCGAACCCATAACAAATTAACTCTTTTCAACCACCATATCCCGTATTTTTATAGTTTCAACACAACCCATTTCAGTCCACAAACTAAACTCATAGGTTTGTTATAGAAACCCGTGGGTTTATATAAAACATATGAGTTTATATTAAATGTTAGACCCTTAGATTTAAAATCCCGTGTATCAAAATTGACTAGAATTTATTGCAGATAATTTAATGCAACAAACATCTACTTCATACTAATTTGCACTACTAGATCAAATATGTGGGCTCCACATCAAAGCCGAACCCTTGATATAGAAGCTTATGTTCAAACCTTAAAATTTTATCAAAATTGACTAAAATATGTTAACTAAGATTCAAAATATCGGGACATGTCTCCACATGGGCCTCACATTAAAGCTAGACCCGAGAAAAATAATATAGCTTCATATCTCCAAACTCCCAATAGTAATATATACAATCCAGCCCCAAACAAAATGTAAACCTTATTTTTTGATGAATCAATTAACTTTAAACTAACTAGATTTATACAAAATAATACAACATTTATACCTCCAAATAAATTTAAAATATATATTTCATGTTACGCATCATAAAAATTATTTATATTTTGTACATTTAATTAGATATGAGATTAGTTAACTCATCCAGAAATGAGTTTATAATCACGCGTGGTTTGCTTGCAGTGGCATCATCATCACCATGGCATCTCATGATACAGTACTACTTGAAGCACTCGAGCACCTCTAGCCTGAAGCCATGCTGGTTGGTGGGTGGCGGTGCCACTCAAAACAAAAAAGATTTAACTCTGAAAAAAATAATTCGCAGATCATGAAGCGCGCATCATGGATGCATTCGAGCAAAGGGCTGGCGCATACTACAGTCTAGTACTGCAAGTAGCGCGCTAGCAGGCTAGCACTAGGTACCCTAATCATCAGTTCTCCAAGTACCGCTTGTCTATGGACTGTTCACCTGTTTTTTTCCGAAACAAGTCTTGCTGCTGCTATTGGCATAAGCCTAAATCACTTATCCGCTACCTAAAGACATGGTTCTCAAATTGTCGTTAGTGTTAAACTATAATCCCTTCTATGTCAAAGTAATGGTCTAAATAAGTATTCCTTCTATATCATAATAAATGAATGTGTAGGATTAAGGGAGGGAACTTAGGGCCTGTTTAAATGAACTAGGGCTAGTGATTTTCTAGAACTAGTGATTAGTTGACTAAAGTTAGCTGACTAATTAGTTTAATCTTTAGATTCACAGACTAACAACTACCACTATCTCAATTTTTAGACTTATTTACCCTTAAATGACTTGTTACGCATAGAGTGAGGGATCAAGGATAGTGTGTCTTTTTACCTATCTGGTGGAATCACTGGTCCAAATAGTTGAGTTCTATGAACTAATGAACTAACAACTAGTTAGAACTTGGACTAGTTGTTAGCTCACTCACTAATTCACATATTTAATCCTAATAGACTAATCGCTATTCTGCGAGTTGTTAGTTCATGGGATCCCAACAGGCCCTTAGGGGGTGTTTGAGACTGCCCCACGAACTCTGCTCCAAAAACTCCACCGTAGAGTAGCTCCACAAAATTCTAGAGTTCGTGGAGCTCTTTTTTAAGTGCTCTCACAACTTCACTTTTTTTTAGAACTGCGTGCATGGAACTAAAATCGTTTGACTAAAAAATGTAGAGCGGAGCTGAAAAACATGGAGCGGAGCAGTCCTAGACACCCCCTTAGAATAGGTACAATAACGGAGTTATAGCCAAGCTAATGCTGATGTGTAGGAGAGAAGGAAAAAGAGATATGAGACATTAGCTCTCGTGCAAGCAACAAGTCTGGTACGGATGCATAGACAGTAGTGGGTCCTAATAAATATGTATGTAAGGAGGAATATGAAAGAAAAGGACCACATAATAATAAAAAAAAACATTTATAAATAAATAGAATACTAATTATTGTACAACTTAGCTCTTTGACTCATAGCTATCACGTATTGGCTTTGCTAAGCTATCAAATTATCCTACTACCCTATGACTGCCATCATGTACTCGATTTAGAGAAAATCTCTACAACTAAAAAATAAGTAAAGGAATCGTCGACCCGGCCTTAATCGCTCGCTTCCTCGCTAATCGCTCGCCCGGCCTAATCGCGCTTCCCCGCTAAACGCTCGTCCGGCACTCACGTACGCGACCTCCCCGCGCAACCGCGCAAGCACGACCTCCCCCACCTCCTCCACTACGCAACCGCGCATCGCCGCGATCTGCCCCTTCCCCGTACGACCGCCCTCGACGACGCCGCTGCGTTCGTCGCTTCCCCTCTCCCGCGCGACTGCAACGCTGCCGACGCTGCCCTCGACGCCTGCCTCACGCAGTCATGCTCGTTCGCCGGCTAACCGCCTGGAAGCTCGCGCTCGCGCTCGCCGTGCGCTCGTAGCCCTGCCTCGCGCAGTCGCGGTCGACGTGCGATCGCCCATGGAGATGTCTTGTCGCTGCCTCGCGCTCGCCGTGCACTCGACGGCTAATCGCGAAGTCGCCCTGGGTCGCCTCGATCAGCGTACACGATCTACCTGTGTATCTCCGAAGAGGTTGTCCAGTACGGAAACAGCTATGGAGATTGGAGAACAGGTAATTATGGAGCAGATTCGCATGTCCAATTAATGAGCTGAATCCTGTCAGGTTGAATGAACCGGCCGGTTCATTGAATAGGAGTTGGAGTGCATCCTGTCAAATTTTTGGTATATAATAGCCTACGTGATCATGAATTTAGATTTTAGATTTTGCTCCTCTTCTTTATCTCTGAAAATTTAGAGATGTTGCTCCTCTTCTCGATCTCTGAAAACTTAGAAGAGCCTTTTAGAAGATATATCTGAGAAGACTTGATGAGAAATCGACCACTCCCCCAGTTCCCTGACTATCTAACAAATGTTCAGCTTGGCTATTTGCTTCCGAATTCCCTTTTTCTTTGTTTAGTTGAGCAGTTTCAAGATTTATACAATCCTAAAACTGAACCTTTGTTAGATTCTCTCCTGAGACTGAATCTATAGTATTCAAGTATCCATTTTTCTTTCTTCTAAAATTGACCTTTTAGGCCGGTAGTAACCTGATCTATTTGAGGACTGATACAATGTTTCTTCCTACATGCTATGCATTAAACATTTGTGCATCTGTTTTCAGTAATCAGCAGTAAGCTTTATAGCTGTTTTGGCCTTGCTATCCAGGGATTGCAGGTTTACTATATAGTAGACTCCATATTAATTCTAGATGGTTGTTTAGTACCTGAGGACAACTGATTTCAGGAACAAAGTGTCATGGTGCACGAACTGAAAATCCAGTTAACTTAGTGCACTCAAAGTTCAGACTCATCATCACTGCATTATTTTCATCAGTACACACCCTCTGCTTCTTTGTTGTTGCATCAGCGATAATTGGTACACTTGTCTATATATGCAGCAGAACTGATGAGTACTTTTTTTTTTTTCGTCTAAGCTGTCTGTCTTCCATCTATATATGTGACTACATCTACCTGAGCTTGATTTCCGGTCTCATAAATATTTTTGCACTCTATTTATTGCTTGTTTTGTTGTTATGCTAGGGAAGAAGGCCAGCGCTGAGGTCAGAATAGGACTTGAAATTGTCTAATGAAAACTTGCTGCTTATCTCTAAATGTCAATGTTAGGATGTGCCCTTCAGAGTTCATATACCATATGATCAATATATGGAGTCAGTAAAAAACAATTATTCTATTGGGATGAGATTCAGGATGAAGGGGAAGAGGCACAAGAGCAGAGGTAGCTACCATATTGGCCTTCTGTATTTTGTAGCTTTACGTCACCTGGTCCGTCATTGTACCTGCTCATTATTCAAATTGTAGTTATTTATTTGTGATGTATTTTTATCTTGTTCTGTACCTACTAGTACAATAGTTGGCCTGATTCCAGTTGGAGATATTTGAAGGTAACCGCTTATTATTCAATGTTTATTGTTTCCATTAAAGAGGAAAATGCACCGGCGGTAACTCAAGTTGGCAGAAAATACCGCTTAGGTACCCTAGCTTTGAACAGTTGATTTTTTTGGTACCACAATTTGGCTTAAGGTGTCATCTAGGTCCCCGAACTTTCAAAGTGATCACTACAGATACCTAAACTTGGCGGAGGGTATCATCTAGGTACCAAATACTGTAGCTAATTCGGCACAGAATTTTTAAAAAAGAAAATCTAATTTCAGGGTACCAGTAGCTACAATCCATAAAATATTCCAAAAATTGAATCTTTTTTTAAAAATCTTGAATGAAGCTGATTTTTATATAGAAATTGTAGCTCTCGATGAGATCTATAATTTTTTAGTTTTGAGTTTTTTAATTTGACGTCGTTAAGATGCTCAAAAAAAATTAAATAATTTTTCACCAGAATTTTAATCGCGTATAAAGCGCTTGTCGCTTTCGAAAAAAATCATATCCTTCCTATATACTATCAAATGGAGATACTTTCTATATGAAAGTTGTAGCGCTTGATGAGATCTATAACTTTCTAGTTTTGAGTTGCAACCAAACCAGTGGAGATACTTTCAAACTAGAAAGTTATAGATCTCGTCAAGCGCTACAACTTTCATATAGAAAGTATCTCCATTTGATAGTATATAGGAAGGATATGATTTTTTGAAAGCAACAAGCGCTTTTTATACGCGATTAAAATTCTGGTGAAAAATTATTTAATTTTTTTTGAGCATCTTAACGACGTCAAATTAAAAAACTCAAAACTAAAAATTATAGATCTCATCGAGAGCTACAATTTCTATATAAAAATCAGCTTCATTCGAAATTTTATAAAAAAGATACAATTTTTGGAATATTTTACGGATTGTAGCTACAGTACCCTAAAATTAGATTTTCTTTTTAAAAAATTCTTTTGCCGAATTAGCTACAGTATTTGGTACCTAGATGATACCCTCTCGCCAAGTTTAGGTATCTCAGAAGTGATCACTTTGAAAGTTCGGGGACCTAGATGACACCTTTTGAGCCAAGTTGTGGTACCCGAAAATCAACTGCTCAAAGTTAGGTACCTAAGCGGTATCTCCCGCCAACTTGAGTTACCGCCGGTGCATATTCCTCTCCATTAAATCCTACCGTTCCTTTATAGAACGGTTTGATGGATAGAGCTTTCAGGTCTGGAAACATTATCACTTTATCAGGATGACCCGCTTAATTAGGTTTGTGCCCACATAAGTTCACCTACAACATTATTGTGAGAAGCCTTTGTGACCAAGGGAGAATGCAGGTACCGGCCAGCTTTCTTGACGGAGCGAGGAAAGATGATGCTAATCTGAATGCAGCTTCTTATAATGCACTGATTGATGAATACTGCATGAAGAACCATTATCTCTGTAGGATTTGGTGAAGCAACGGGAGACATGATTTCAGCTATTTACAGTACTAGGTAGCGTGCCCGTGCGTTGCTACGGACAAATTAAAATTTTATAATTAAAATATATGGATTGCATAATAAGGTAACAATATTATAAAATTAAATACCGACATTAAAGTAACATTTCAGGCACGAAAAGCACAGCATCGCAAGCTCATAAACTATGCCGCAAGCTCATAAAGTGTACAGTATAGGCCTTTTCGTGATGCAGCTAATATAATATATTATAACATTTTGGTCAAATAAAATTATATTGCAAGTTTTTGCACTGTCTCTCTCTCTCCATCACATCAATTTCTACCCGCATATATGGAGCATTAAATATAAGTAAAAAAAATAACTAATTATACAGGTTTAGTTGTAAATCACGAGATGAATCTTTTGAGCCTAGTTGGATCACGATTAGACAATATTTGTCAAATACAAACGAAAGTGTTACAGTTGCTCAGGTTATAGAAACTTTCGAACTGAACAAGACCCTAAATAAGGAATCCTATACTTTTACAGCAAATGAAAGCAACGGGATCCACACATCTCATTAATGTGTGCCCTCTCTTATGTAATATGTAATAAAACAAATAGTCGATGTTGTGGTGCTTGGATCTCCAACTTCTTGTCACCGGTCCTTTATAACATTGACCTGCAGCAATTACCTTCTCATATACAATCGGTTGTTGAGATAGAAAATCATTAAACACCTCCCTGCTGTCCCTCCTCCATGGCGCAGGGGGGCTGAAGATGCCCACAAGTGTCCCTGCAACATGTGATATATATTGTGATCAGCAGACAAACAAAAGTTTATAAAGGTTGCAATAAGATCCGAAGCAAATTTTGACTATAGGAAGATTGGCTCAGCATCGATCGATGAAAGAAAAGAGCGACCTACCAATTCCTGTTGATTTAGAAGTCTATGTTTCCCAAACAAAAATATGCATGCTATTAGAAAAACAATCACTAACTAATGCTCTTATCCTGAAAAAAATAATAAGACATTCAGTTTTCATTTTAATACAATTGCTCAAGTAGTAGTTTTAAACCTAAGACATACACATGGAAACATAAAATGCTAGTCTATAAAATTGTACTACACTATACTATAATGAGATAGTAGAGAGTAATTATATGGGAGCATTGGTCTTACTTTAGCATTAAACAAGACATAATTGACTCCCATCAATACTTAAATAGCAGCCATTTCTTCTCCAAGAACACCAAACAAACACCTCTGAACATCTAGCATTCTTAAGCTGAGTCCTCTCCTTCCAAGCCATTTCACCTCACTGTCATACAGTAATGGTAGGCTAGAAATTAAGATCGCAAAATCGCCCGTGACACAAATGTTACCAATCTGTGGAAGATGAAGTTCTTTATCTAAACTGAAATTACTTATAGAGCCTGACATCACTGATAAAGGTGCAGCAGTATTGGAGAACATGATACTGCAATCTTCTGATTAGCACTCTTTTTCAAATAAACAAATACAGATCCACAACCTTGATAATCGATGTAAAAAGGATCTATATTAAGACAGCAAATGACGAAAATGTACCTGAAAAATATTCTTATCAAGAGTAGTGTAAGGGAATGTAACCAAGCAAATAGACCATATTAATTAGCCATCAAAATATGGAACAAATACTGAACCTGAGAAGCAGCGCAAGGGAACCATATCATAATTAGCTATGGAAGTATATTTAAAAACACTATTGCAATCTGTCGGGAGATATGTGAGGCTGGATCACCTTAGTCGAGATGTAAGATGCGGATTATATACGAACTGATATATGTTGCATGATATGAACGACAACAAAAGTTAT
Organism: Chrysopogon serrulatus; assembly: GCA_015844335.1. NCBI lineage: Eukaryota > Viridiplantae > Streptophyta > Magnoliopsida > Poales > Poaceae > Chrysopogon > Chrysopogon serrulatus. The sequence goes on along the minus strand of JADLZL010001575.1, from coordinate 39,435 downwards.
ATACAAACCTCAGCTGCATATGTAGTTTCATTGAAATGAGGCCTATAAAGCCATGGGTCAACTCTGGGTCATATTGAGGGAAAGGCAAACACAAAGATCAGTTTGAGGACGAAAAAAAAAAACGAAATAAAGGAGGGAAGTATCCAAGTGCTATAGTTGTGCTTAACAAGCCACCAATGGAATTTTACATCTGAGAAATTGGCATATATAAGAGCCTGAAAGATGCACTTAGGTACTTGTGTCATAGATGACGGTAAGAGCGAAGCAGCACTGGAATATAAAAAGGCCACACAAAGAATGAGCAAAGCAAACAGCTATGGAAACTAACAGTTATCATGTACTCCATAATTTATTTATGAGATCTAAATTTAGCAAAGGTGAGGTGCAACTGACCTGCAAAACCCATAGTAGCGTATAATTGAATATTCACAGAATATTTCCAAGTGATACGTACGTACTATGTACTTTCAGAAATAAAATGAAGGACAACAAAGCTTTATTTTAAGCAATACTTGAAGAAATCAAACCTCACAAAGAGCTGCGCTGAAGGAGATGTTCATGCTTTAAGGCTGATGTGTAATCATGGACTGAAGGAATTCTCTTTGTCGGCTAGATGGTAACTGCACACAAACAATGGATAAAATTATAAGCTAACATTATATTATTAATTAATTATTTGTTTAAGGTCGAAAAAAAAATTACAGGCTCTTCAAAAAAAAATGCAGCAATTACATTATATATTAAATTAAATAAAGGATTAAATGCAACATGAATGGATCTCTATTAGCAGCACTGAAAGCAAAGATTGAGAAAACCATTTCAGTTGAATTGCATAGAGTCCATAAAAAACGTGGAAAAAGAACAATATGTATGATTAGCATAAGAATGCAACAACCGCTAATTAGCATTAGCATGCAACAACCTATAGTTAATTGACAATCACCATATCTCTGTAAATATGATTGGAAAAAAATGTAAAGGCTAACTTGCATCATGAAAGATAGGCATCACCGCCGTCCCTGCCTCTTCGAGCTGATCTGCTGCTTGCAGCGCCGACCGACGGCCGGTTGTTGCATCTGCACCAGGAATTTTTGGCCATACATATATGAACGGGGATATTCATTCAGCTGATTAGCATATTTTATCGGTTTTGGTTGGAGTTACAAAGCCCAGCATAACAGAACCAAAGACCTAATATATGTTGAAACAAATACGATGTGGCTAAGAAACAAATCAATCGTTGAAATTCATGTAACTCTGGTTGTGCCCATCACTCACACAACTTATACGGCTCTACATACTCGATCCGACGGGAGGGGAAAATGATGAATGGCCTCACCTTGGACTGTCGGGCGTTGTCTAGCACTGGAGACGGTGGTGGTGCCGCAAGTCGCAGCCCGGTGACGTCACGACGGATGGAACTGGAATTGGAAGCTGCCGGGTGGAGGACGAAGCCGCGGGTCCCGGGCGGCACGCACGGCGGGACGAAGGCGTGTGGGGGACAAGAAACCGCATGGCGTTGCCGGGACGCCGTCGCAGCGGGGAGGACGACCTGTGCCGAGGTGAGCGAAGCGGCCGCACTGTGGTCTTGGCGGCGGCCAGCTGCCGAGGATGGGAGCGCGGCGTGCGGCATCCGGGCGCCCGGTAGGGGTCGAGGGGGAGGACGACTCGGGTGCCGAGGTCAGCATCGCGACCGCACTGTGGCCTTGGCGGGTGGCCGCGGCGCCTTTATTCGAGGGTGCGGCGGCGCGGCCGGCGCTGGTTCGAGGATGGGAGCGGCGGTGGCCAAAAGCGACAGAGGCCGTGCGGGCCGCCGCCGCGTCGGGTGCCTAGGTCGCTGGGCGAAGCGAGGACGGGTGGAGCGGGCACGGCCGCACGGGGCCATGTCGGCGCAAAAAAGTCCTACGGTGAAAGTTTTCGGATCGCACGGGGAGCGTGGGGAGGCGAAATAAATTAACGCACCAAACAAAACTAACCTTTTACTCTTTTTAGTTGTAGAGATGGTGCCCAGTGTGATTAGCAAATTCATGCAAAGTCAAGATCAGGTTACCTAGCCAATACCTTAGTCTTGATTAATCTGAGCATACATTTTGTATTCTCGGTGGGTAATTTGATATTGATTCACAAGATATATTATTAATAAATTATCCCGTTGTAACGTATGGGCATTCACCTAGTATATACAATATTTATATCTCTAAATAAATTTGTTAAAAAAACTAGATTAAAAGATCTTTTCGATATTTTGGAACGGAGGAAGTAGGTGGGAATGAAAGAAGAAATGAGGGGTCTAGACTGAGCATTTCTTGTCGTGTATAGCTCCCGTCAGTTCCTATTTTCTACATCATTTTTTTTTAAATTCAATCTTATCTTTATTTTAGCACAAATTATGAATAGTAGAAGAGTGTATGAACATCTAGATGTCAGTGTTGTTTCTACGAGTCATCCTTAAATCACCGACCACTTTTCGCTGTTTGGAGGAGAAAGCCGCATTTTGAACTTCGAACTGGGTTGATATGAGTTGAGGCGAAGGAAGTCCACGGAAATAGTCTCCGTTCTTACAAGTACTAGAAATAATGAAGTCTGGCTTCTCGGGAAGTAACATTTTCAAGTTCAATTAAACATATAAAAAAGTAATAATATCCGTATGAGTACAGTAACTGCGACCGCAGATTCCCAGATGCATATCCCGATCGGATCGAGCTGAGAGCACAGAGAAAAGCACTGGGAAACATTTGCTTGCCGAAGCCGCAAGCTGCAACAATGGCAGCTGGCCAGGCTAGCAGCTTCTGGCATTGGCCGCTGGGTGCCGGTGTGGGTGCAACTGCGAGAAGAGATAGTGCTGTGACTACTATGCGGTGGGTGTCGGCGTCGGTGGTGTGGATCTTGCTCCTGCCGGTGCAGCAGACCGGCGGCACTGTTGGCCCGTGGCCCGGCCAGCGTCCGCATCACGGAGTCGCTTCGCTTCGACCGCCCCCCTTTGACTAGATTCATCCATCCACTCCTGCCGCCTGCCTGCCACTGCCAGTGCCAGCGGACACGAGTGTCAGAGCGAGGAAAAGGACGCGGTAGCAGCGACAGTGTTTGTCCACCTGCCCGACTTGTCTTCGTCCTTTTTCCTTCTTTTCCCGCATCGCCTTCCTGTGATCCGTCGGCCAGACACACGGCGGAGCGGAGCTCTTCTCGGCTCGACGCGACGACGCCTGTCTCTACAGTCTCCCCCGTTGTCCGTATCCGCATGAAAAACACGGTGGATCACAGCGCCATGATTCTGCATGATGAGTACGTCGTGATAGGCATGGAGATGCCGACGAGTTGCTGCTGCCCCTGTCGGTGGTCCGACGCTGACCTTTTTTTTTTTCCCGCCCTTCATGGAAATGGAATTTTAAAATTTTCTTTCGAATTTTGTTGCTTTTCGGGAGTCCTGTACCATTATGTTTTTTTAGTATTATTTTGAAGCTTTTGACTGGCCACTACTCTATACTGAGAAAATTCTAAAAGGGAACTGAAAAGCCACGAATTTCTCCACTCTAGCCTTATCCTATTAGCAGCTTTGAGCATTCGGCTCCCGCCGGCGCAAACAATGGCAAGCAAGGCGGCAGGCAGCGGAGAAGAAAACGCTGCCTCCTCTGACAGGAGTCCCCGATTTTTGCACGAGGCCTACCTGTCAGCTACTGTACACGCCCAACCAGCCGTCAACATTTTTTTTTTCTTCTGTGCTCTTCCAATTTTCCATGCCCATCGATCGGCCATCGCGTCCTTCCTCCGCTTCGCGTCCCGTGCAGAGACCTGCGCAACCAGAGAAGGTTTGCTGCTTCCTTGCTCGCGACGCGTTCTTCTCCCTCACGCCACCTCCTCTCACTGACAGTCTGACAGATGAGCCCGCCCTAGACATTGCCCCCACCTGTCATACGCTACCCCTGCCTCGTGCACAGACCGGGTCGCCACCTTCTGTCCTCGCTACGAGGGAGGGCGAGGCCACGCGGCCCACGCCCACGCTCGCCTCCCTGGCTGGACCTTCCTCCTCGCGGCGCGTGCCGAGGTGGAGGAGGAGCAGAGGAGCTGCTACTGCCGTTGCGTGCCAGCTACTCAGCTCCCGGATCGAAGCACGGGTCGGTTAAAGCACGGGGGCCCGAGCGTGCGGCACGCCCTGGTCCGGGCCTCGCACGGAGACGACGGGAGCAGGCCGACTTGGCAGCCAGGTGCGGCGGCGGAGGGATGAGCAGCCTCGCCATAGTGGAGAAGAAGCCGCCGCCGTTCCCCGGCGGCGGCTGCACGGGCGGCGTGCTCTTCCACCTCCTCGACTGGCACCGCCGCCTCGCCCGCAAGCGCAGGCTCTTATCGCCGCGCCGCCTCCTCCCCTCGCCCCTCCGCTCCTCCTCCTCCTCCCCACGCAAGCTCCCGTGCCCGCCTCCTGCTGCCCCCGCCTCCCCCGCCGTCGTTGCCTAAATCGCCGCACCCGGCCGATGGGGCCGCCCCGGGCGTCGTCGCGCGCCTCATGGGCCTCGAGTCCTGGCCCGCCACAGCCACCACCGCCGCCGCGCCGCCGAGGCCGCAGAAGCAGAGGAAGGTGGAGGCGGCGTCGCGCCCGACGGCGGCGCCGCCGACTTGGCGGTCGTGCTGGTGCTGCCTACCACCCGGCACCGTCGCCCTCCCGCGCCGACGGCGAGGAGCCACCACGCGGCAGACCTGCCGGCGCGGAGCCCGAGGCGGCTCGTGCACGCGGCCGCGGCGAAGCTGCTGGACCAGGGCGCGCGCGCCGGCTCATCACGGGCAAGCGCTAGGCGGGCAGTCGCGTACGCTCCCTCTTCCCCGCAGTACCGCAAGGATGGCCACGCCGGCGCCTTGCTTCAAGGCTCGTCGAGAATGCCCGACGACTTCCTATCTCGCTCCAACAGCTTGCCCTTGGAGCGTTCCGCACGGGGACAGGTACAGGTACTGCCTCCTGGTCTTCCTGCGGAGACAGGTTGTGACACCGCTGCTGTCTCGCGTAGGCGTGACCATTATTCCACTAACAATGCCGATGCAGCGATCAGTACCAGCACAGTAGTGTTGCCTAGAACGGATTTTGGTGATGGAAACAGGAGTAAACGGAGCTCTGATATGGATACCAAGCACAAGGAGAGTAGAGTGAGAAATGAGGTAATCCGCACTTGCGCCAGGGTTAGATCGAGCGGTGCTGCAGTTCAAACTGGTGAAGAGAGGTTGCGCAAACGGGCAACAGCTACTCGGCCGGAGGTTTCTGGGAGCTTAGCTGATTCGATGTGCCTAGTTGGACGCGCTCGTGAATTGGTGTCTGCTACTAGGAAGGCTGCACACAGTGGTTCTGGTTCAAGAAGAGAGTTCATGGGATCGGTCGGCCGACAAGGGAGCACGACCTGCAGGGATTTGAACAGCCAACATGGATTAGCATCCACAAGTAGGATTTCAAGGAATGGATCTATGCATAAAAGGGGATCAGGGAGGAAGGTGGGGCATGATAGAGTAATCAGTAACAGAGATGACAGAAATGCAACTTCTAGATCATCTACAAAGCCAGTATCCAGAGCTTTGTCACGGAGCAATCTATCGAAGAGTGGATTCCCAAGTAGACTAGCACCAGATACAACTCACACACGAGCGCCGGCTCCTGAAAAAAGCTATATGGAAGCTTCACCTTCTGTTATGTCTACTTCTGAGAAAGATGAATTTAACAGGCTGCTGAAAGCAAAATTCAATGAGCTTGGCTTGTCGGACAGGATTGAATGTACACCAGACGATTCACCTTCAGCAAAATTGACTGCGCCTGTGCTGCAAAAGCTCATTTCTGCCCTTACAAATGACACGAGTGCTTCAATCTCCCAGTGTAGCAACTACTCTGGTGTGTCAGCACCCTTAAGTTGCAATGGAAATGTGGACTGCATCAATCGAGAGCATTATATATTCTCCAATGATCAATCACCCGATTTTCAGAAATGCTATCAGGTCAGTTTAGAGGCCAGGACCCTTCTTTACTGTTACCACTTATTATTTCAGAGCTTCTGATTTGTTGTTTCTGTAGTAAATGCTGCTATGGTCGATCGTGATGATTCAGAACTGTCTTTTTATTCATGTCGTTTTCTCTTCCAATTTAGTTAGTAAATACATGGTGTAGTTTTAGTTCTTAGTGTTACATGAACCAATTTGTATGATGGTTACTATTGCTCAAGAAACATGTACTGTATGACATTCGTATGTTGTAAGGTACTAAGGCTATCAGTGCATGCATCTACTTATAAAATTTGTTGAACGATGTTCTGCATGCATTCTTATGCATTAATTGACATTGAAGAATTTTGGTCCCACACAAAAATTATATCAAAATATTTCTTATGGCCTTAAATCTGTCATCATTATGAACCATTAATGGATCATGTACAATGCATTGGAAATTGTTGTGCAAATGAACGGTTGATCTGACATCCACATCCCTTCTACTTTGTAGAACTTATGATTTGTCATGCTTTCTTAATGAAGTTTTTTGTTTAGAGCACTGTTGAACTTTTTCTTAATTAACCATTTACCAAATTGGTAGCTTCCAGAACAATTTTGTACAATGTTGTCGAACTAACTACTCTTTGTAACTGTTTGGACATCCTCTTTCATTCTATGTACAGGGTGGACAAGATGTTGATTCTTCTGCTGCATCATTAAACAATGAGCCCAATCAGCCAAGTCCGACGTCAGTCCTTGAAGCATCCTTCTCAAATGATACTTCTTCTTTAGGAAGTCCAGTTGAAAAGAATGGTAAATATTCTATTACCTTGACTTTTTCTATAGTAAATACTTGTATTATTTGTTTCTCTCTCAGTGCTTGGAGTTATCAACCATATTACTATGTCAAATGAGAAAACAGTTTCTGCCTAGCACAAAACTGACATGTGTAGCATGTCTTGATACTGTAGTGCCAAATTCAGTGGCATTTTGTCAGAAGTGAACCATTAAGAAAATTAACATTGAACCGTGCCAGGGCAAGATGTTTAGTTATTGTCAATCAGATTGTTAATTGATCTACAATTTGGCATAGGAAAAAGAAGTTCTTCAAATTTGCTTTTACGATTAGGGTTGATAGAGCTAAAATTATTATGAGTGGTAGAATAGAATGAGCCTGTAAGTTTTGGCCATTTACTGTGTAAGTTTTTCATATTATTTTGGTAGAGGTAGCACTTGTGTGTTAATGAACTCTATCTTTTTGCTTTCAGAAGGAAAAGACTTAATTGTGTCAGTTGAGAACAAGATGGAAGATCTCTTTAATTTGGAGTCTGACATTGTCGATTTAGCTATGGCAATTGACACAAGGAAAACTGATGCTGAAAAAACACACCATGGCAATGACAAGTTATCATGTTTACAGAATTTTCTTGCACATGATTTCAATATCTTAGAATCCAGGCTCTGCAGCATTAGAGAAGCTATTTCAAATGCTGAATTGCTTTTGGGCACAACATCAGGTTTTCCACTCCATCCTTTCATTTTCGAAATGCTGGAAAATACTATGGATATGTTTTGTGGAGGAGAGTATTCAAATTTTACTGAAGATAAGAAGTATCAACATACCAACTTCCTGTTTGACTGCATTATGGAATCACTGGACTCAAAATTCTGCAATTTTGGCAAATGGGGATACAAGGCTTGGCTGAAGCTGCCGCTCAGCTTGAGCAAAGATCTGTTGAAGCACCAGGTATTGGAAGATATCAGCAACTGGAGGGAGTCAGGTGGGAATGCTCTTAGACAAGTTTCTGACAAAGAAGTGGACCAAGTGACTGACAGGTGGGATGCAAGCCAGGTTGAAGCATTTGATATCAGCATTGCAATCGAGAACGACATTCTTGAGGCGCTTGTCGGTGAGTTTGCAGTTGACCTGTGGTGAAACGGCGTATTGATTACTCTGTGTGAGGTATTGACATGTTTGGACGTCTGTTCGCATGATTATGGATAAACAATAAGATACTGCGGATATGTTTGTTTTTAATCTGCAGTAAATTTTGTACAGAGTCATGTAAGGTTGAAGGGCCTCCCGGTTGTTTTACCCTTTGTATGTTCTAATGGAAACGTGCTAAAGCTTGAAAGTGACTCCTATCTTTGTGGCCTTTTTCGTCGCTCTACTTTTTACCCAACTGATAACATTGTACACCAGGGTACATTTTGTTGTGTGTGATGAAAAAAGGCACCTTTTGCTGGATCTAGTGCTAAGCATGAATTGGAAGACCGTTAGTTTGCCCATGTTCTGCTCTAGGATCCCACTCTGAATCTCGATGCAATCAAGAGAATTCAAAACCCACATGTTCGCCCTTTTTGGCATGGCGATTGCAAATGAAATAGTGACAGTTTACAACTAATTGAATCGGAAATGTTATTTTCTATATATTTTTTCCTGGACTTGTACAGGTTGTCAGCTTGTCAACTGTCTGGTCGAGTGGAGGATAACTTGGCAGGAAACAGGCAAGAATTAGAGAACAAATCGGTGCCAGGTCTCGAAGCAGTTCTCTGTCAAAAAGGCACTCCTCGATTAGCTTAATTTATCCAGGACACAAGACAGCTGACCGTCAATTGTTCTTCGACTTGTTATCCCCCAGATTATTATACGCTGATCATTTTCCATGATTTGCTCTGGCACCTACTCCGGCCCCTCGTTTCCAATTCCGAATTAAAGAATCCATGATCTCCCATTTGAATCGGAAGTTACCATTTGTGCGAATAGAAACAGGTACTAGCACTCATGATTTGTAATAATTGTACAAACTCAAAACACTACAAAAATGGACATTGCGCCACAAGGATGGAATACTACTGGAAGTAACACTACAGTAGGGGAGACGAATGTCTCACCCCACAAACTCTCCTCGGACAACAGAATTACCACAAGATTAAAAAAACAAGAACGGTAGCGCGAACGATGCAAATGCAAGACTCAGAAGAGATTAACTCAAATGCAGCTAAGATAGCAGCGACAATCATCTGATTCTACCCGATCGACGAGGAAGCACTGAAGCAGTAGCAAGCAGCAACGGAGGAGATGGGAAGGGTCTGGTTTCTAGAGCAGGCGCTGCTGCTGGACCAGCGAGCGCTGCCTCTGCAGCCGCATCTCCGCGTAGAACCGCTCGATGAAGCGCTCCGCGCGGCCGTCCACCTCCAAGTCCCCTTCCTCCCCGTAGTCCGCCACCTCCTCCTCCTCGTCGTCGCCATCGTCGTTGTTGTAGCTGTAGGAGTAGGCATCGTCGTCTTCGCGGCCCCACTCGAGAGCCGGGGCGAGCACGAGCTGGTTTTCCCTGTCCGCGCGCCCTTCGGCGGCGGCTTCGCTGCCCCGACGAGCGAGGCCGTCCAGCACGGCGACGTCGCGCTCGTCGCCTCCGCAGAAGAGGGAGGCGAGGATCATCCTGGCCCTGCCGCGGCGCCTCCTGGCGGCGGCCCTCCGCCAGGCCGTGACGCCGGGGGCGGGGCCGGGAGGAGCGGGGAGCGGGAGGGCGAGAACTGGTACTCGCCCACGTACGCGTAGTTGTAGTGGCGGAACGGCTTGTAGCTGCCGCAGCAGCGGCGCCTGGCGGCGGCGGACGCGCGCTTCTTGAAGAGGAGCAGGCCCACCTTGGCCTTGGAGATCGGGGGTCAGCGGCAGCGCCAGGATCGTGGCCATCGCCCTCCCCAGGATGGGCCTCGAGCCGGAGCCGGAGCCCGGGGTGGAGGAGGATCTCGGCATGGCCGGCACGGCGGCGGACGGATAGATAGAAGATAGCTGGGCAGGCAGTTTCCCTCTCTTTCTCACATTCAAATGCCCAAGGGAGGCGGATCGAGTTGGTTGCTGCGAGCGGGAGTGTGCGAGTGGTGGTGCGGGGGTTTTATGGTGGGTGGGTGGTGGGGCTTGGGGTGCAGCGGCACGGCTCCTGTGCAGCCGCTGGCCGCGCTGCCCTGCCCCTGGCCACTGCCGCCGCTGGCTGGATCGTGCGTGCGTACAAGAAAGAAAGTTATAGCAGTAGGGCAGAGTAATGTATTATCGCGTGGTGCGCCTTTAGCGTTACTAGTACTACCACTACTCTCATTTCGATTTATATCAGCTCGTTAATGGCTACCGGGATCAGGGTTAATTCGCATTGAAATGGTGTTTTTGATCGGATCCGGGAATGGCCGGCCATCACAACATGGGCACAATTATGGACCACGACCCTGCGTGGTTATTATACGACTCCACTAGCCCTACACTCTGCTTGTTGGGTCAGTCAGTGTCAGTGAGATCGCGATTGCCGATCTTGCAAACGAACGCGAGGAATCTGGTCTCCCCGGTACAGTATCTAGGACCTACTGTAGTTGCTAGCCTGCTACTGTACTCGTTTATTATTTGGGGATTGGCGTACCGGGTGCAGCTGATCGCGATGTCGTGACCTCGCCGCCGCATTCATGATAGTAGCAGCAAGAGCACTGATGGCTTTCCAATCGCCACGGCGTACGCGCTGTAGTAGCCTCGTCACGCCAAGCAGGTTTCAACACTCTGCTTGTACTATACCGCGTAGGCATCTTTCGCCGACCGACCCTTGGAGGACCCTACAGGTCGGTCCGTGATTAGCACACGGAGAAAACCGTTGTTGACCCACATGATGATGATTATTACCTAGTACGTATCACGGATTCACGGTGCACGTAGCCGGAGCCAGTATGGCATATATTGGCAGCAGTAGGAACCGACAAACAAATCGCCGTGGCGGCGTATGTGTTGTGGGCGCGGCGGACCTTGGCCTGGTCTGGCCCGGCGGTAGCCGAGCAAATCACACCGATGGCGACCGACTGATCGTCGCATATATCGGCGGGGCAGGCAGGGGCGCGGGCGCGGGCGCGGTGCCGCGCCACCCGCGGCCCGCGCGCGATGGAGTGGAGGACTGGAGGGACGAGGCGTGGTGGACTGGTGCGTGTGGTGGGGTTCGCAGCTGGAAAGCGCTCGCCGAGGGCGGTGGTTTTGTCGGATCAGTGGCGGACTGGCGAGCCCGAGCCGTCCGTGCCGTGCCGTGCTCTGCGTCTGAGCTGGCGGCCGGTCCCTTTCCGCGCTTCACTTCAAACAACCGAGCTAGCCGTTGCCGTCCTCCTCCTTGGCGCGCCTCCGCTTTCCGTTTCCGAGCCCTGAGCCAGCCAGCCACCTCCGTCTCCGTGCCGCCTACGTTTGGCGTCAGTGACGTGCGTCACGTCCTCTCCACGCCTGCAAGGCTGCTGCAACGTGAGTCCGCGGCGCGCGCGGGCACGCCGCACGCAGCCTCTCTGCTGTTGGCGACGCACCGCATACGGGCTCCCGGCGCGTGAGCGAGTGGGTGCTTGTGCAGTGCCGTGCTTCCACAGTTTTCTTCACCTTCAACTTCAAAATCCGGTCTGACGCTCGGACCCCGGGTACTTCTCCAGATATATTCCAGCGGATTGGTAGATTCGGCATTCATTTCGGTTCGTGGATCGTGGGGCCACGAGTTAATTGGACTTCAGATGAGGCTATTCAACGTTTCGGAGTCCTTAATATAGTTTTAGGATTTGTCTTTTTTTTTCAAAATTACTTATTATAATTATAGGATTTGTCTCTTTTTTTGTCAAATAACTTAACATTCTCACATTCTAAAGCATCGTTAGCTCTCTGTCCTTGATCAGTACAGCCCCAACAGCCAATCACACCCCTTAGCCAAATGCACAAGCCGGTGGATTATGTTCCACTTAATGAGGCAGGATTTTTTCTCTCCTTGATGCTCATTATTTTGTGTCAGATCAGCTAAAACAATAGTGTGAAATAGACTGCAATATACTCTCCTATCCAAGGCTGTCATATCGTAGGAAGAGTATTGAATTCTTCGGAAGAAATGATTTCTATGACACTCCTGCATCCCTCGCATTCTCGCTCTCCCGCCTTGACTAGTCAACTTATCTTGATTTTAACTAGATTTATAGAAAATAGAAATAACATTTGCACCTCTAAATAGGTTTACTATGAAAATATATGAAGTGATTAATCTCTACATTTGGTCAACATTAATATTGGCTGACTCCTCCTGCGAGATGTGTATTTATTTTTTTTGGATTAATAAATCAATCTTTTAGAGTTATGTTAACTCAACTTTTTTAAGTTTGATTGAATTTATAGAAAAATTACAAATATTTGTGATATCCAATGAATACATTGTAAACATATATAGTTTATGGTGTATCTAATAATGATAATTTGGTATGATAGATCTTGCTATCTTTTCTATATAGTCGGTCAAACTTAAAAAAATATCTTAACATAACTCTAGGAATTGACTGAAGTGTTCTATCACTATATCTAATAATACCTATCGAAGTAGTTGACTCTTTCATATATTGTGCCAAAAAAAACTAGGCCTTGACTATATTGCGTTTAATGCTAAATTGTTGGATCTTATATAATCAATTCATCATGGTGATACACCTTCATCCCATCCTCCATGACGACCAATCATATAAATTATGGCCCTTGGTAAGGGACAATGAGAACTTCAATATTCATAACATGACAACTAGGATTTATATGAGAACAATGAGAACTTTGATATTCATAACATGACAACCAGGGATTATATGAGAACCATGGATTATGGTTTGATATATCTGAATAGATAGTCCATGTCACATGAATTGATGTAGTATATGATGAAGATGAATGAGATGAGCCAATGATGTCCACACATGTCTTTTTTTGGGCGGTGAAGAAATGTTCCTTTCATACTGCCCTGCCTGATTTTTTGCTTCTGCATAGCTGTCTATTGGCATTTTGATAAAAGTTTTTTGAAATATGGCTTGTCTTCACCTTTGATCTCAAACTCTATTTTTCAAAAAAAAAAATCATCCAGAACAATTTAGGAGGCGACTCGGTCGGTTTTTGTTGCATTTAATTTTGTTCCTTTCTTGCTCCCAGCCAAACTTGATTGTCATTCAGCTATGTTTTCTAAAACATATTCGTTATTGGGGGACAAATCGATCAACAAAATACTACACTTTCTTTGTCTTGGACAAATTCTTAATATTTCTTAATTCTTAAATTTTCTTTAAATTCTCATCCGACTTGACATGATAGACTTGCCTAATTAGAAAATACTAGGTAGCGTGCCCGTGCATTGCTACGGGACAGTTAAACATTTATAATAAAAACTCACAAATCACACAATTAGATAATAATACTATAAAAGTAAATACTAACGTTAAAGTGATATTGAATTGAATCCAAAAGGCAAAGTTCGTGAAATTAATAGTCATGGAAAGCGCAGCATTGTAGGCTCACAAACTCTATTGTATAGACTTTTTCGTGATATGACTAAGATGATGTTTTATATCGATAGTAAGAAATCTCCAATATTTATTTCTTTCATGCGTCATAAATCCACAAATAAATTTTGCAGCGTCTTTATACCATCCTTAGTGCTTGTCATACAACAGAACTGGTAAATAATTCCACGATAATTCAAGTAGGATCTAATAGTTCCACAATAATATTAGGATCATTTGTTTTGCATTGCAATGGAAAAAAACAATTCCACAATAACTCAAGTTTAAACGTGTGTTGTACAATTACCAAAAACACAACAGTTTAAGCGTCAAATGTGAATGTGATTTAGATAATTTTATATAGATAATTATAATAACACTCAGAGAGAACTGAAATTCGCATGAAGACATTCTAAACAGAAGTAAAGTTTGCATGAAAAGTATTTAATGGCCAAGTTTAACTGACAACTAATTCCATATAGCGATAAAATTTTTTTTGACTGCATTCATACTTGTTACAGACAAAAACCATAACAGACCTCTTTTATTTTAGTTGCTTGTTGCAACAGTAGCTAGTCACCAACTGCCTTAAATTTCAGAAAAGATTATCCTAATCTTCTTAGTGCATCTAAGATTCTACCAGAAAAATGTCTTGTGAACAATAATTTCCATACCTCCAAAAATTCAATTATTTCAAGCTAACCTGCAAAGTCCAAACTCATGAAAATTGACACATACAGGTTTGTGCAATTATTTCCCTTGTGATGGGATCACATAGGTTTCACGCTGGCAGGTATCATGCTTCCTCCCTTCACCCGACCTGAAGAAGTCAAGCAACCCGCTGTTGCGACAAGCCACTGGCCTAGCCAAAACATGACTATAGGAGGCACCCTCAATCATGTTTGTGAAATACTGAAATGTGCCCCTCCATCCATTTTTCCTTAATACAGAATGTCATTATTATTGGTCAAATATTAATCATATTTATGAAAAGCAGTACATGATTGCAAGTACATATAAACATGAGGCACTGTTCCTCCTAGTTTGAAACACTGAATTCAGACATGCCATGATTTAGTTTTGACTACAGAACAAGCAAAAAGAAAACATGACATGGACACTCAACCAACACCACGTCTTCAGAGAAGCATGAGCAAGAGTATGGGGCACTCCATACAACCCTTGTGCATCGGTTTGCAACCAATCCACAGCCAGTGGACCTTACCCTCCATGCCTGCTGTCAACACTACCAACCAACCACTACTGCCAACCGACCAGATAACCAACATACAAAAAAAATACAGATCATCTCTCATTATCAATTTTAGAGAAAATACAGTAAAAGAATAACAACCTACTGTTTTGAGTTACCTGAATATGCAATACATCATTCTAAGTAATGACATGGCCCAAGAAGCTACACAAGCATCATAGAAAGCATATCAGGGAAAAAAGGAAAAGGCACCTGAGCTCGAAAGCCACAAGCGTTGTGGTCGCACGTCGATAGCAGGTCCACCACGGGGATGCCATCGCCCTCCATTGTAGCAGATGCAGCCTTGGTCTCCACCACGAGCGCTGGGCAGATAGCCAGACAGGGACGGGAGGTGCCATTGTTTGCCAATGGCATCCCAAGCATGGATTGTGCTAAATATAATTATCAGCAAGGTTTAGTCTAACAAAAGATCAATTTAAATCATCTAAGCCATAAGTTCTCCATAGATTAGTGATCAAAAGTCCTAATATGCTAGAACCAAAACATATGCCCATTTAGTAGAAGTGTACATATAAAAGAAAAAAGAAACAGCTATAGGAAATCCGAACCTGATGATCAATTAAACCAAAAAGCAAAACATGGATTCACTTTGCCACTGCTCATTAAATTCTGTTTTCAAATTCTAAACACATATCCTCTGTTACCGCCAAAACTTAACTGCTTAAGATTTATTAGTTCTATATATGGGTTTATACCCTTGTGTTGCTACAAGAACAAAAAAAACAAATAGAATCATAACAATGAAGTCTAATAACGTAATTACCTTTACCAAAGAAAAAGGATGCTTTGAGTGTGATTTTCGTGATGTGCGGTAGAGAAAACGAAGACAATAAGACGAACATGGAAAATATAGATAAGGAATGAAAATAGCAAAACTTAATTAACTGCCTTGCAAGAGCAATCTTATAGAAAAGCATGAGTGGACAAAACGACTAATCCCTTCTTGAAAAAAAAAATGCACTAAACAGAGAAGTTCCGAACCAAAACATCCATAGGCTACATGTGCTCTTTGGTTGCTTGTTAAAGAGCTAGTGGCATGACATGTGAAAGTGTCCTCAAAGAGTCCACCCTGCAAGGAAGCTCTTGTTGCAGACTACGCTAATGCTTATGAAGCCTACGTGAATCCTGATGCCATATGTGACATCAATGAAAATGTCAGTAAGTCACACATAATACAGTAAGAAGAAACAATACAAAAGTGTGATGAGGACCCTAAATTAAGGAAGAACAGCTTTCTTCTTTTATACAGGGATGCTTATATGCATGCAATGCATAGGTTTAACATCACAGTTATGGTAAGAAGACAAAGAATAGGTAACCTGTGTCTCAATGGAGCTCCTATTCTTCTTAATCATTGGACCGCAGCCGTGTCTCATCCACCAAGACAATCTTCACCTCCTTTGCCTCCTCTTTGACATCTATAGATCCTGCATTAACCAGAATTAAAACAACCAATAAGTTGCCGAAGAAGAAAGGAAGGTATCAATTGTAAAGCAGCTATATATTGATGATTCAGTGGCATCGCAGTAATAATCCTATGTACAGACCACTAGCTTTCATGATATGTACAACTCAAAGGAGAATGCCTCAGAGAATAGGTGACATTGTAATAGTTTCTTTTCTTTTTTTGCAATAAAGCTATCTAGATGACAGCAAGAGACAGCCATATAGGTAGATCAGCATTGCAGAAGAAGCAAATCAGTTGAAATATATAATTTCATACATTTCATGGGTTTATTTCAGGAAGCTATGAAGACAATAAAATTACTGATAATACTATATTCAAAACTGAAACAGAACTATGTCTGAATAAGAATTTAAGAAGCTGAGGTCACAATGGCAAAATTTTGAAACAAAAAAAAAAATATGCTACCATTATAGATACCTATGTCTAATTAATCTCTATGAAAAAAAGATTGTGCACATGAAAATAGTAATTGATAAGATAATATGGCCTGACTGAAACTTACAAAGTGTATGTAAACATTTATTTAATTAGAACCAGAATAACTTTCCCTTGATTTCTTAGTTCTCCAGAATTTTAACATTGAGTAACATAAATTGGATCAAGGTATCTTGAAACTGCAAAGTGCTTCTTACAGCTGAGACCTTTCCTTAGAACTAATTGGTCATTCCTAAGTTTGTAGGCTGCAAGGAAGTATCAGAATGCTCTTTAGATAGGAATGGATGTAAAAAACAAAGTTAAATATATTTTCTTTAGATACATCTATGCATAGTGCTCGCAGTTTCTAACAAACTAATTCTACAATGTTATGTCTCCCACATAAAACTGCATTAGTTAAAGGTACTCCAAAGGTACCGATTAAGCATAGTATATGTCGGTGTCGAGAATGGACACCAACGAGTAATCGAAAGAGTGCACACTTATCCTCGAGATGGTTTCCCGAGTGGACATGATGATGTATACTGGTTCGGGCAATTTACCCTACGTCCAGTGAGAGCTGGGTCGTGTTACTCAGGAGCTTGTATGGGGGAGTACAAGAGGGGTCGAGAGAGGGATAGACTCCCAGGTCTCGGAGTAGGAAAACTAGGTTCGGGGTTGTGCGTTTCGTATGTGTAATGTGAATCGGGTGATGGACACACGTGCTCAGGGGCCCAAGTCCTCCCTTTTATAGTTCAAGGTGAGGCTCACAGGAGAGGGCATGCGCGTGTAGTGATCGTGAAGTCGTGGCCTACAAGGATTGGGACATTCCCCGGGCGCGCCGGGGCACTGAATGCGCACGCCGTTGTCCTTCCTCTTGGCCTTATAGCCCTTTCGTAGGAAAGACTATACCTGAACGGGGTTGTGCGGTTCTCATGGATCGTGGGTGTCTCGGGTCAAATGCTGGCCTATAGGGAGCCGGCCGTGGAGTCGCCAGCGCGTGCGGGGTTGATTCCCCCCGACGGCGCTGGTTCGCCTTTGCGGGATGTGTCTCGGCTCGGTCGTCGTCCGGTACTTTGGCCACGGTGTTGGTACGAGCGGCACTCCTTTATCCGCATCTGGTCGGGACGAGCTGTCATGGGTTAAGACGAGACCCCCCCGCCCCCTGCGGGAACGCATACACGGGGCTCTCATACGTGCCGGGACAAGATGAGGCTCAAGACCGCACTTGTCGGGGTAGAAGGCGTGGGAGCAACGAAATGTTCCATGGTTACTTGGCGGCCCGTCCTCTCCTACCAAAAAGTATACGGTGCATCCCTCGTGACCGCTACGGAACTGTACAAAGACCGTTGCACGACATGGCGGGAATACGCACCGGGTGCGCCCCGGCTCGTTTTGCTGGGGCAGGGTCGGATTCCGACCCCTCCCGCGGTGGGTAGGGGTCGGGCGACCGGAGGTCGCCCGGGGTCGATCCCACGGCGGTGGTTTCTATCCCGCGGGCCGTAGCTGGTTGCCGTGGCTGGGCCAGAAAATGCTTTAAGCTTAGTCGTCGCGGCCGGGCCGTGAGGACCCCGATCCGCAAGGTGTTTTTGTTTTTGAAGATTGCTTTATCCCGGTCCTTAGGGGCCGGGTTTGACCCTCGACAAGTAGCCCCCGAGCATGGAGTGGAACTGGGTGTTCCTCTTCATGCTAGACTTATTCTGTCAAGGGAAACACAGAGGGTTTTTCTGAATGTTTTCCCTCCAGGTGGGTGGGCGCGAGCACACCCGCCGGGTGTAGCCCCCGAGCCTTCCGCAGGAGTGGTACACTCGTGCAGAGGCTCAGAAAGCGTAGTTGTGATTCGCCTTCCCGGTGGGTGCGTGCGAGCGCACCCGCCGGTGGCCCTCGAGCCTTCGGGGGAGTGGTACACTCATGCGGAGGCTCGTAAAGCGTAGTCGTGGCAGCATTTGGTGAGAGAAGGTCGAACAGCACCCTTTTGCACGAACGCGTCTCTCCGTTTTATTGCGAGGGCATTATAGTCTTTGCTCCTGTCCCTTTTCAACGCCCGAGACTGGAACGCCGAGAGGCTTCGTGGCCCCGTGTTAATGCCGCCTCGGGACGCTTGACGCCAGGCGGTTCGATTCCCTCCACAACGCGCACGATGCCACGGTTGCAATGATGGGTGACGTGGAACGCCAAGAGGCGTTTTTTTTCATCCACACGGGCGTCGGCCGTTCTATTTAAGGAGGGCGTGGTGTGTGTGGACGGATCCGGGGCCACCCTCCTCCTCCACCCTCACTCCGCACTCCAGCCATCTAGCACTTCTTCCCTCCTTCTTCCAGGCCGGCCGCGCCGAAAAGCAAGAAAGAGGAGGAGAGTGATGGATCGTGGGAAGCGCCCAGCGGAGGGGGGCTCGTCGGAGGAGCCCCCTCGCGGCCCCCGCCGCATCCCCGGGTGAGTGCAATGCTTGCGGTGGGAAGAGGGTTTTTCTTCGATCTTAGTCTTTGCACCGGAGGAGAGTTTTTCTCATCCTTTGCCCAATGCTGATCCTTGCGGGGTGATTTCTTGCGTGCCGGCTCCCCGCCACCTCCCAGCTTGTGCGGCGCTCGAGGCGGCCGAGGCGCCAGGCCGGCGGAGGCCGGAGACCGTCGAAGAGCTCCGCGCCCGCCTCGCGCTGTCATCGTTGCGTTGACCCGCGCGAGGGGAGGGGCGGAGGACGTCTGTAATCCGGAGGAGTCGGACGAGCTCGTAAAAGCGGAAGCTCACGGCCGAGCTCCGAGATTATGCGCCCGGCAGCCGAGGCCATTGCGGCCTACGCCCGGCTCCCGCCCGCCAACTGGCCGGAGCGGTGAAGCCGCTTGCTTGGTCGCGTCCGCTGCGTCATGTCGCACGACGTTCGCCATGAGGGGCGGCTTCCTTGTGGCGATAGCGCACCGCCGCTCCCGCGTCGACCTCGAGGCTACATCGAAGCTCCCCGAGGGCGAGCCTCGGAGACTGGAGCACCGCGCGCCCGATGACGGCAGCGCGCCCGATGCCGCCGCGAGGTGGTGACGGCGAGGAGGTGATCCACGACGCGCCTCGAGGCGCCGTGGGGTCTTCCCCTTTGGCGTGGCTCCGCCCAGCGACGCTACCGAGTCCGGCGTTCTCCGGTTTATCTCCATTGTCTTCTTGGAAGACATGTACCTGGTTGCGCCGGGTGGGCGCCGCGCCTTCATGATCCTCTCCACGTTGGCGCCGGGCGGTAGTTGCCGGGCTAAGGGTAGCCGCGCCATGGGTTCGTGCATAGCGCCGGCCGATGTGGCTTTTTTTAGTTTTAGGTTCGCCTATGAGGCGATTTGTTTTGTAATCAATGACTTTGAAGGAATGCTCGCTTTTGTTCTTACAAAGATTTCATATTTTGTTCTTGATCTTGGTGGTGTTTGAGCCAATTGGTTTAACGATCGAGCGGACCCCCCCTTTTCGTTGGGGTTTTCTTTTGTTCTTCGGAGAACAAAGTGGCTCTTGTACTTGGTTAGGGGTTTTCTCCGCCGAGGGTCTAGAAACGGACAAAGACGCCCCATCGGTCCGGCCGACCCGGCTTCATGATTACCCCTTTACGTAGGCCTGTTTCGTGGCGCGCCGCCCGCCCTCTGTGGTCAACGCGGGACCCGAGGTTTCCCGAGGGGTTGTTCCCGGACGGGCGCCACGGTGTTTTCGATGGGGCGGGGCGGAACCGTCGGCGACGCTGCTGGCCGACGGCCACACGCCTCGAGCGAGTTAAAGCGCCGAGTATCTCGTCCTAGCGGTCCGGGGCACGTCGCCCACGTCTCCGAGAGCAACAAGCAACGGGCGGTTTGTTCTCTTTTTTAAGGCGTTGAGAGGAAGGAAGAGGGTTTTTCTTAGCCGCCTTGTGCATCTTTGTCTCGCAGCCTTTAAAAGCCCCCGAGTCCTCTCTCCTCGCTTTGCTTTTTCCCCCGCCGCCGTCTGCGTTCTCGTCTTCCCACGTCCCCATCTCTCACCTCAATGGCGAGTGGAGGCGTACTCCCGTGGCCGCGCAGCAACCTGACGGCGCCGGAGATGGAGCGCCTCGTGGCGGAGGGCGTTCTGCCGCCCTTGACGGAGGCGGGGGAGTGGATTCTCCCACTGGAGGACGAATCTCCTCGGCCGCCGATGGGGGTACATCGTCTCCTTCGTGGCTTTTTCATGAGCGGGGGCTCGGTGTCCCCGTTCACGACTTCGTCTTGCGGGATTCTGCATCACTACGGCGTCGAGCTCCACCATCCGAATCCCAATGGGATTACGCACATGGCGGTGTTCGTTGCCCCGTGTGAGGGATACACGGGGATCCCGCCCCATTACGGGTCGTGGAAGTTTTTCTTCTCTCGCACGCTTGGTGAAGCGGGTGGGCGAAGGACGACGCCCGGAGTATGACCTCCCCGCGGGATGCGCCCGGCATCGCTCCCCGTGGGGAGCGCACTAAGTTCTACGTGGATGTGAAGACGTCCACGTCAAACCGAGGGTGGCACTCCGGGTGGTTCTACCTCAAGAACTTCGGAGAGACGGCCGCTCCCCGATTTCTCCGGCGTGTCGTTCCACGAGCGCCCAGATAAAATGGCGCGTCGGGGTGAACTTCGAAGGAAATCGAGAAGCTTGAGCACCACACGGAGGCCATCGGGATCTTGCGGCACGTGGGCTTGGCCAAGGGCCGGCATTGTGGATGCTGGCTCCGGCGGGGTGGCACCGCTGATGTCGCGCCGCCTCCCGCCGTGGGGATGGTGGCCGGCTCCGACCCCTCGGCACCGTGCTCGGGGGGAGGGCCGTTTTCGGCCGCCGCTACCACCCGTCGACTCCGAAACCTGTTGGCGGCGCCGAAGAACTCCGCCGGCACACCGGTACCCCTGGAGTCGCCCGTGCCGGACCAACCCCCGATGAGGCCAGACGCCGACGCCGTGACATTCGTGAGTATCGATTGTTTAGATTTTTCCTTTCCTTTCTCCTAGAGCCATTCCTCGACGTATTTCCGCCGCACCAGCCCCGAGTCAGCCTTTGAAGGAAGATCCGTGCCTCTCTCCCCGACGGGCGGCCAAATGATGGAAGAACGGGGCTGCCCGAGGCTCGTCACGCCAAGAAGGAGAAGAGGAAGGCGAGGCGGGCGGAGAATCGCCTCCGCTGAGGAACGCGACCGACCCCTCTCTCCGACACAGAGGAGGAGGAGCTCAGCTGCTCGCCTGATGGGTCCTGGCCGTGGCTTCGCCGAATTTCCCTTCCTTCTGGAGGCGAAAGCAGCGTGGCGAGCTGCTCAAGGAATCCTATCTTCGTCGAGGAAGGTGGGACGGACGAGGGGGAGCGCGTCGGGCGACCCTCAGAATTTGACGAGATGGCCCACACCCATGGGGCCGTGTTTCGATTGGGTCCCGTGGTGACCCCCGAGCCACGAGCCGGGCCGTGGCCGCTGGTGGGCATGAGTCGCCTGCTTCCGACCCCCCGGTCGCCGACCCCCACCACGTGGAATGTTGGGCCGGCCTCGGTCCGACCCTCTTCCTCATGGGCTCCTTCGGCTATCGAGGGCGCCGAGGGTGTGGCAGCCAGATCGTGCTGGCGAGGCGGGTTCGGGGATGGTGCCCCAAAGAAGACGTCCGGGGCAAAGGGAAGCGTCCCCGCCCGGATACCGCAGAATCATCATCGGTGGAGCCAGCCTCGAAGGTGGCATGCTTCGCGCCTGGAGGTATGTTTTCAGTCAAGACCTCGTTCACGTTAGCTTTTGCCTTTCTGATCTCGACCCTTCCTCGCTTTTACCGCAGCCGGTTCGACCCCTGGCGCCAACGCTTGCGCCCCCAGCCGAGGAAGCAAAGGAGGCGGGCGGTGCCGCGACCGACCCCCTTCTTCGGGTGGAGGCCTTGCTCCCCTGCCGATGCTGCCCCTTCCCAAGAGGAGAGTCGGGACAGGGACAGCAAATGGCCGCCAGGCCGAGGGGTCCCGCTTTTGACGCAGGCTCGGCAGGGACGAGGGGTCCCGCGGCTTGAGCCCCCGGGCGCCGGGGCCCAAGCGGCGCCGGAGGAGACCTCGCCCCCGGCTTCGGAGGGGGAGAGGGCATGGCCCCGATGCCGCCACGCCTCCTGCTCCTCTCGCAATCCACGGGCGATGCGCCTCCACCTTTAGGCGCTTGGTGGCACCGTCGGACGATGACGAAGCGGCGTCGGGGCTCACCCATTTCTCGGGGAGGATCCCGGCTCGAAGTTTCCGACCCGCGATCCCTCCCCCGGAGCCTCGGGTGGTTGACGATCGCGCCAAGTGGGAGGTTCTTTCCCTCCTTTGAGGCGGCGATGGCAGCTATAAACCAGAACGTTACGCCCGGGTGTCGCAGATGAGGCCAACGGCGTCGCTACCACCGGTATTCCTGTCCAGCGCTTTCTCTTGTCTTTTCCGGTTGACAAGATCAGACTCATCCACATGTTGCCATGTGGGACAGACGGCGCCGCGTATATGGGCCGGGTGAAGTCTCGCCTTTATACGAGCAAAGATCCCCCGGTGGGAGGAGGCAATGGAGACGATCGAGGAACTCCGTGCTCATCCGAGGGACGCTGGCCACGACATCGAGGAAGTGGAGGAGAAGTACATGAGCCTCTGCACCGGCAAGAGGTGGATGATGCGGAGGCGAGGCGTGTCCAGGAAGAGCTTGAGCGGCGCAACGCCCATGTCCGGGAGTTGCTCGGGAGGCGGAGCAGTCGCGCTGATCGCTCCGGACGGAGCAAGACTGGAGCAGGAGCGTTTGAGACAGCGCCTCCGCCGAGCGCGTGACGACAGCCGCCTGCGCGTCGAGACCCGCATTCGCGGTAAGCGGAACAAGCTTGGGGCGAGGTCGCCGCCCCAAGAGCGAGCTGGAGCGCCGAAAGGGCGGGAAGACGGACGCCGAGAAGGCGGCCCAAATGATGTCCGAGGAGGTGGCTGGCTACGCGTCCCACTTCACAAATGCAGCAGCAGAACGCCGGTTCACGTATCGCCACAGCGCGCTCCTCGACGGCCCGGTGTCGACCCGCCCCCCGACGGCTCCCTCACCGCGCGTTATCCCTGCGGCCCCGCCTGGTCGGTCACTTGAGCGCGATGCTCTTCGAACCGGATCCGGAGGCGTCAAGCCATTACCTCCGCTTCTCACTACGATGAGAGCTTCAACTTTGGCGGCGCCAGCGAGGGATATTTCGGGAGATTTCCGGCCCGGCGTCCGAAGCTCTCCCTCCGCGCCGGTGGCAAACAAGGCTGACGCTCTTGCCGACCGCCTTGGCGACCCGGTGCTCCCTCGCCGGGAGTAAAAACATTTGCTTACTTTTTGGTTTGTGGGCTTTTGATGCCCGAAGACTTTATTGTCGGGCTATGTGTAATAACCGTAGTTAACTTATCTTTGTTTTTATTTTCGAATTACTCCCTTTTTAGGTGAAAAGATATTTCTAGGTAGGACGGATTGCTTTTCGCACTTGGACACCCGCCGGGTGGCATGCCACGCCCGGTGGAAAATTACTTCGCTTAGGTGCCCAAGATCAGCGATTCCCCGACCCTCGGGATCTTTTTTTCCTAACCTAGGGATGTAGTAAACCCGGCTACTTCCTACGCAGCGACGCTTTTTACTTAGAAGCCGTGTTGAGGTCGACATGGCTAGCCGACCCTCACCGACCGCGTCATTAGCCACCGGGGCGTTAGACAAGGCAGCCAAGACGTTTTTTGGGTGCTAGGGCCACTTCCTTTCCTATACACAATCCTTTAAGTGAGAGGGCCGGGCGTTATCCGAAGCTGACAGTTTTGCCTTTTCAGTGGTTTAACAAGAGAAGGACGAGCGCCGACCCCCAGGGTTGAGACATTACTTTACGGAAAAGATTTCTCATATTAAACATGCTTAGTCGGGTTGATAACAAGAAAAGGTACGAGTTCATAGCGAAGTACTTAATACGAATCAAAAAAAAAGAGAAAAATGAACTTTTAAGGATAGAAGCGACGTAATCGCCGATGTTCCAGGCGCTTTTTGACGATCTGCCCCTTTATCATCCTTTAGCTTGTACGCCTCGGGGTCGGAGGACCTCGGCAATGGTGAAGGGTCCCTCCCATGGTGGCGTCAGCCTTGACGCCCTTTGGTGTCCTCGCCGCACACGTAAGACAAGGTCTCCGACGTTAAACGCCGACCCCCGCACTCGCCGAGCGTGGTGCCTGCCGCGTAGGGACTGCAGTACTTAGCGTAATGAAGCAACATGACGTCGCGGGCCTCATCGAGCTGGTCCATGGCATCTTCCAGTAGGTCTGGTTCACTGGCTCGTGTAAGCCCCGACCCTGGGGGGCCCATATTCTAGGTCGGTAGGCGTGACAGCCTCCGCCTGTAGACCATGTAGAAAGGGCTATGCCCGGCCGCTTCTGCTCGGGTCGTTCGCTTCGCACTCCACAAAGATCTGCTGGGAGCTCAAAGTGAGCCATCGCCGGCCATACTGATTGAGACGATTGAAGATCCGAGACTTCAAGCCCTAGAGTATCATGCCGTTGGCTCGCTCCACCTGTCCGTTAGTGCGAGGATGCGCAACAGATGCCCAATCGACACGGATGTTAAACTCGTCACAAAACACCGTAAACTTTTTCCCAGTGAACCGTGGTGCCATTGTCCGTGATGATCGAGTTGGGTACGCCGAAGCGGTAGACGATGTCGGTGAAAAATAGCACACTCTGATCAGATTTGATGGTGGCGAGGGGTCGAGGGTCGAGCCTCGATCCACTTTGTGAACTTATCAATTGCAAACTGAACGTGTGTGAAGCCCCCCCCATGCTTTGAGGAGGGGCCCTACGAGATCCGCACCCCGCACCGCGAATAGCCATGTGAGGGGATCGCTCGCAGGCCTCGCGGCCGGGCAAAAATGTGTCCGCTTGGCGTAATATCGACATCCTTTGCAGACCGGACGATTTTTGTTGCGTCCGCCACCGCCGGGGCCAGTAGAAACCTTGGCGATAAGCTTTGGCCACGATCGCTCGTGGCGCCGGCGTGATGTCCACAAATGCCTCGCGTGGATATCCTCCAAAGCGGCACGCCCGTGAGCAACGGAATGCATCGATGAAGGACACCCGAGTGCCCTTTCTTATATAGCTCACCATCGATGATGACGAATGATTTGGCTCGGCGAGCTAGCCGCCGAAGCCTGCCTTTTCCCCTGGGCAAGATTTAACGAGGCAGCCGAGATATGGCGCCCCTCCAATCCTCCTCGTGCTCGGGTTCGAAGAGGTCGACCCTCCTCCACCCCGTGACTACGAAAACGGTAGGTTCGTAAGAGGGGTCGCCCTGTGGGGTCGGGCGAACCGCCCGGGCCGGAAGAGGTAGGGTCCGGCTCACTGGGTCGATCGAGCCGCCTGGCCTGGGGTGGAGTCGGCTCCCAGCCTTTGACCGAGGGTCAAGCAAGATCTTCGGCGAATATCCCGCTTAGGAACGTGATCTCGATTTGAGGCCATTTTTGGCCGTAGCGCCTACCTTTTCGTTGTCCCGCCGAAGGACGGGCTTAGCTCTAGGTCCGCCGAAACACTCTTCGAAGTTTACGCACTTCCCCGGCAAAGAGGGCTGCCATCTTGGGGTCGTGGATGCCTTGACTCCTTCACAACCCGATCAACGACAAAGCCGCGAGTCGCCTCGGACCTCGAGGCGTTTTATGCCGAGTTCTTTGGCTATGCGCAAGCCGTTGACCGAGCCTCATACTCAGCCGACGTTGTTGGAGGCTTTGAAGTGAAGTCGTAGAGCATACTTCATCCCGACCCCAAGAGATGATGAATACTAGTCCGGCCCGCACCGCTTTTCATCGCTGAGCCGTCGAAGAATAGCTTCCAAAGATTCGTGGCCGGATGGGAGCCGGGGTAGCTGGACTTGGTCCATTCCGCGACAAAGTCGGGCGAGAACTCCGTGATTTGATCGCCGTGGCGAGCAGCGTAGGTAATCTCGTAGCCCATTAGCTCGAACGCCCACTTGGTTATCCGACCCGTGGCTTCGGGGGGTTCAATGACCTCTCCTGCAGGAAAGGTCGATACCACGGTGACGGGGTGTGCCTCAAAGTAGTGCTTTAGCTTCCTCTTCGTGATGAGGAGGGCGTATGCCAACTTTTGATTCGCGGATAGCGTGTCTTGGTGTCGGACAAGACTTCGCTAATGAAATAGACCGGGCGCTGCACTTTTTAGAGTGCGGCCCTCTTCGCTTCGCTCTACGACGAACGCGGTGCTTACCACTTGGGTGGTTGCAAATGATGTAGAGAAGCAAAGGTTCCTCCTTCGCAAGGGAGGAGTAAGGATCGGAGGACTGGTTAACAGCCTCCTTGAGCTTATCTAGCGCCTCTTGAGCCTCGTCGGTCCACGTGAACTGGTCGGCTTTCTTGAGGAGTCGGTACAAGGGCAGACCCCCGCTCACCTTGGCGTGATATAAACCGACCGAGCGGGCGAGGCACCCCGTGATATGCTGCAACCCCTTGAGGTCCCGAATAGGCTTCATTTCGGTGATAGCCTTGATTTTGTCGGGGTTGGCTTCGATGCCTCGTTGCGAAACGATAAAACCCCAAAGAACATCCTCTAGGCACCCCGAAAACGCATTTCTCGGGGTTGAGTTTGATGTGCTTTTTGTTGAGCCGAAAGGCTAGCTCCGTGATCGGCTACGAGATTGCCGGTCTGTTTGGACTTGACAACGATGTCGTCCACGTAAACTTCGACGGTCTCTCTCCGATGAGCTTGCCAAGACTTTCACCATACAACGCCGAAGGTTGCGCCCGTTCTTAAGCCCGAATGGCATGGTCACGTAGCAGCATTTAACCGAACGGGCGATGAACGAAGTTGCGTGTTGATCGGATTCACGCATCTTGATCCGGTGGTAAGCGTAATAGGCATCAAGGAACCATAGGGTCTCGCACCCCGCAGGTAGAGTCAACAACCCGATCTATGCGCGCCGTAAAGGAAACGGATCCTTAGGGCACGCTTTGTTTAGACCGGTGTAGTCAACACACATTCTCCATTTCCCGCCTTTCTTTTGAACAATGACAGGATTAGCTAACCATTCTCGATGATACACTTCCTTAATGAACCCACCGCTAATAATTTTTAACCTCCTCACCAATTACTCTACGCTTTACCTCATCGAAGCGGCGCAGCGTTGTTTCACCGGCTTGAGTCGGGCTTGATCCATAAGGCGTGCTCGGCGACATCCCCGGAATGCCGCATATCCGAGGGCCTCGACGCCGAAAAAATGCTTCGATTCGCTGGCGAGGAAGTCGACGAGCGCGTCTTCCTATTTGGGGTCGAGCCCGGTGCCGATCCGCACCGGCATGCCGGCTTGGAGCCGCCGGGGGTCGAGGGGCACGAGCTTGGTGTCCCCTGCCGGGCGTGAAGGACGCGGTGGCCTTTCGACATCCGGCATGTCCCGGTCGCCGCCGGGCGAGGGTGTTGATGATGTACAATTGTGGGAGTTCAGCACCGACTCAAAGAACGTCGCACCGCCGATGTCGCATGTGTACGCATGCTGCACCGACGAGTGTACGGTGATGATTCCTCTGGGGCCCGGCATCTTGAGCTTGAGGTAGGTGTAGTTTGTGACGGCCATGAACTTGGCGTAGCACGGCCGACCCAACACCGCATGGTAAGAGCCGGGGAAGTTCACCACCTGAAATGTTAACACCTCGGTGCGAAAGTTAGTGTGAGTCCCGAACGTGACGGGCAGGTCGATCCGCCCCGACCGGCACGGGCCGTCGTCCGGCACAACTCCATGGAATGGCGCCCTCCTTATGGTCTTGGCACGGTTGACCCCCCATGGCGCCGATGGTGGTCTGGTAGATGATGTTGAGGCCGCTTCCCACGCCCATCAGCACCTTGGTGAGGCGCTTTGGTGCCGATGATGGGGTCGACGACGAGGGGGTACCGCCCCGGTTTGGCACGCATCCGGTGGTCGGACTGGTCAAAGGTGATGGGATGTTTCGCCCATTTGACGGCGCGGGCACGATCGCTTCGACTTGGCGTACCATGCGCCGCTCGAAGCTTGCGCCTGCCGCCTCGTGGGCGTAGTAGTCCGGTCCTCCCAAGATCATGAGACAATCGAACGTGGGGGAATCCCGACTGCCCCTCCCCCCTGCTCATCGTTATGGGGGTGAGCCAGCCTTTCCTCTTTGCCTCCCGGCTTGCCCTTTTCTCCCCCAAAGAACTTGGGGATGAGGCGACACTCGCGGAGAGTGTGTTTCACCACACCCCTCATGATGAGGGCACGGCTGGTCCAGGGGCTGAAGTAGTCGGGTCGGGCTTCGCCGGGCGCCTTCTTCTTCCCCTTGGTGTCGATCGCAGCAACGAGCTCGCTTTGTCATTCTGCCATCGCCCTTTTCGGCCCTTCTTTTTCTTCTCGCCCTTGCGGCCGGGAGGGGTCGCCGTCGCCTCCTCCTCCCGCTTGGCCTTGCCGTGGAGTTGAAGATTGCGCCTACCACGCCCCCCTCCGACGCCGGCCGGTTGCCACGCCGAGGAGTTCCTTGGTGGTACGAGGAGGGTGGCGCCCTAGCTCGTGCACCAAGGTCTTGCAGGATGTGCCGGAGATGAAGGCCCCAATCACGTCGACGTTCGGTGACGTGGGAGAGGCCGGTGCACCGCTTGGAGAAGCGCCGATGTAGTCGCTGGAGGGACTCGTCCGGCTTCTGCCGGCAGCTACGCAAGTCCCAGGGGTTCCCAGGGCGCGAGTACGTGCCCTGGAAGTTGCCAATGAAGATGTCGACGAGGTCCGCCCAATTGTTTATGCACCCTTCGGGGAGGTGTTCTAGCCAAGTCCGCGCAGAGTCGGCCAGATATAGAGGGAGGTTCCGTATGATGAAGTACTCATGGTCGCCCCCCCGCCTGCATGCAAGGTGGTAGTCTTCCGTACCACGTGTCGGGTTCGCCTCCCCCGCAAAGCATTTAGTGACGGTGGTCGGCGCACGGAAGCGCCGTGGGAAGGGCGAGCGGAGGATGTGTCGCCCAACGCCGGTGGCCCCCTGGGGTGGCGGGCTCCGACCTCGCCTTCCTCGGGTCGGCGCCCCGCCGGGCTGTACTCGGGCTTGAGCGTTGAGGATGACTCGAGCATCCCGGACGAGTCCGCCACGCGTTCCTGCACCGGCGGCAGGCTCTCCGAGGGCACCCGAGCTGGTTGGTGCACGGATGGCTCCCCCTCTCGACGACTGTCCCCGTGCGGCGGTTTCGGGATGCTTCGACGCCGCGATCGTGAGCTTTCCGCTGCGCGGGCGGCGCGATCCAAAGAACTACGAATTTCCCGCGAGTTCTCCACTCAGCCAGTGTCGCGAGGGGTGGTAGCTATCGGAGCAGAGCCGCCGCCGCCGCGACGTTCTAGCTCGCGCGCGTGAAGAGTGGGAGGACCGTCGTCGTCTCGAAATCCCGTCGCCGGACGTCACGGGCCATGCCCCGCCGCCCGCTTCGGCGGTGAAGTGGGGGAGTCGTCTCCCGATAGTGCTGCGGCCGTGGCCGGCCTTGCGTCGCCCGCCGCCGAGGTCGTTGCGCATCAGCTGCTGCTGCTCGTCGGAGCTATCGGAACGCGAGGTCGGTGGAGTGTGCGACGCCGTGGTGACGGGCGTCCGAGGAGAGCTGGGTTGAGCATGCCTTCCTCCTGGGGCAACATCGCCGACCCGCCCTCGGGGGTTTCCGCCATGAAACACGCCCGAACGGGTCGAAGCCGGAGCTGTTGTTGTCGCCTCGAAGTCGGTGTAGCCGCCGGAGTCCGGCATAAACTTGGGCTCGGGCGTAAAAGGCCCGCTTGCCGCCAACTCGCCGTCGCCCGAATCGGGATACTCGTCGAGTCCGGCATGAAGACGGGCTCGACGAGGGGCCCCTGGCCGCCGCCACGAGCTCGACGCCTCCTGGGTGGGCGTGATCCCCCTCAGATGAGGTGCGCCATAGTGGTTATGGCGTTGTGGTACCCAAACGAAGCCGATTCGGACGCCCGTTGAATCGGGGACTGTCCGAGGGATCGGATCTTCGCCCGTGAGGTACTCCATGATGGCCTCGCATCAATGACGAGAGCGTAGAAATCTCCCTCGAAGCCGGGGTAGGGCCCTAGATAAGGCAAGAGCCGCCGATCTATCTCCGTGAGCTCCCCGTGACGCCTCTGTAGCCCGATGATGTTGCCACGACATCCGGGACCCCCCCGACGCATCATCCGTGCCATGGTCGGGTGGCGCCGCGGGCCGCCGGGCCCGTGGTCGGCCGGCGGCGTCGCCGGCCGGAGACTCATGCTGCCCATGGCAACCGCGAGGTCGCCGATCGCGCCGGGGTTGGCTCGCGGCTCGTGCCGTTAGCCCGTGGCTCCCCGCCGGGTGCAGGGTCGACGCCGTTGGCATCGTGGGAGAGCAACTTGCGGCTCGGGGGCCAACCAAGTCATGCCGCCCTCCCTAACGACAAAATCCAGCTCCCCGAAACGGATTCGGGCGCCGGGAACAAGGTTGAGACGGTGCATGGCCATCTCGAGGTTGATGGTATCATAGAAGTGCGCTTGCCCCCTACCTGGCGCCAACCGCCGGTTTGTCGAGAATGGACACCAACGAGTAATCGAAAAGAGTGCACACTTATCCTCGAGATGGTTTCCCGAGTGGACACGATGATGTATACTAGTTCGGGCAATTTACCCTACGCCCAAATGAGAGCCGGGTCGTGTTACTCGAGAGCTTGTATGGGGGAGTACAAGAGGGGTCGAGAGAGGGATAGACTCCCGTGTCTCGGAGTAGGAAAACTAGGTTCGAGGTTGTGCGTTTCGTATGTGTAATGTGAATCGGGTGATGGACACACGTGCTCAGGGGCCCAAGTCCTCCCTTTTATAGTTCAAGGTGAGGCTCACAGGAGAGGGCATGCGCGTGTAGTGATCGTGGAAGTCGTGGCCTACAAGGATTGGGACATTCCCCGGAAGCGCCCGGGCACCGTAGCAGCACGCCGTTGTCCTTCCTCTTGGCCTTATAGCCCTTTCGTAGGAAAGACTATACCCGAACGGGGTTGTGCGGTTCTGTTGGATCTGTGGGTGTCTCGGGTCAAATGCTGGCCTATAGGGAGCCGGCCGTGGAGTCGCCAGCGCAGTGGTTGATTCCCCGACGCGCCTGCCCGCCTGCGATGTGTCTCGGCTCGGTCGTCGTCCGGTACTTTGGCCACGGTATTGGTACGAGCGGTACTCCTTTATCCGTACTGGTCGGGACGAGCTGTCATGGGGTAGTACGAGACCCAGCGCCCCATACGGAACGCATACACGGGCTCTCATACGCATCGGGACAAGATAGGGCTCAAAGACCGCACTTGTCGCAGAAGGCGTGGGAGCAACGAAATGTTCCATGGTTACTTGGCGGCCCCGCCCTCTCCTACCAAAAAGTATACGGTGCATCCCTCGTGACCGCTCTGGAACTGCATACCGCCGTTGCCCGACTTGGCGGAATCTGCACGGTGCGCCCCGGCTCGCTTTGTTTGGGACAGGGGTCGGATTCCCGACCCCTCCCCGCGGTGGGTGGGGTCGGGCGACCGAGGTCGCCTGGGGGTCGATCCCCGGGGCGGTGGTTTCTATCCCGCTGGCCTTAGCCGGGTTGCCGTGGTCGGGCCGAAATACTTTAAGCCGTCTTGTGGTCGGGCCGTGAGGACCCCGATCCGCAAGGTGTTTTTGTTTTTGAAGATTGCTTTATCCCGGTCCTTAGAGGGCCGTGGTTTTGACCCTCGACAAAGATAAGTTGATCTAAATTATCTGGTGATGCTTATTTAAACGGGTTTAAAATAAAATTAAATTCTCTAGTACCTTTTACCTGAAATTTCACGGTGGCTCTTCTAGTGTTTATGCACCAACGCCAGGTCCAATGGTCGTCTTGTTGCCGCTATTCATTTCTTCCATATATTTATTTGATTCCACGCCACCAAGCACCAAGAAGCCCCGCACAATCCAATCGGGCTCCATCCAAGCAAAGAAAATGGATGAATAAAAACTTACAGATTGGATTAGATTTCCGTCAATGGAGAAATCAACTACACCCCCAAGCGGAGGATCTAGGAGCTACGGTGAGGGAGGGAGAACGGACCTGGATCCGTGATCGCCCTTGTGGTCGCCCAGGACTGGGGCCGCAAAGATCCCCGACGGGCGCCTAGCCGGGGACGCATCCTGGACAGCCATGCAGCGGGGATGGGGTGCAGCGGCGGGGGGGACGGGCGTCCGGCGACGGCATCCGCAACGGCGGGGATGGCGACCGCCCGGCTTCAAGCCCACACCATGCTACCTCGCCCCGTCGCCGAGCACGAAGCGGGCGAGGTCCTGGATTTGGCAGCACAGAAAATCTATACCTATACATTTGTGTGAACTCTTTAGGGCTTGGAGGAGGTGGCTGGATGCTCTCCCTCGCCTTGAGCTCACCAAGGTGTGCCGGGCCAAGGTTACAGACGTCCACCGCAGAGGAACTGCAAAGGCAGCGGACTACTACGGCGACTTGTGCCGGTGTGTGGCGGCGCTGCACAAATTGAAGAGGGCAGCGTCAATTGGGCCAAGCACGTGCCCGAGAGCTTTTGTCCCTACATGGGATTGGGTATATAGCAGTTCATCTCGTGCACGCAAAGCAGCAGCAGCGTTGTATGGCGCAAGATCTCTAGAGGCGAAGCAGATACGGAGAAGGAGAGGACTCGGGCGGCAAGATGCAAAGGACGGGGCGTCCGCATCAGGGCCCTGTGCCGCTGCGCGGCCATTGCCGCCGCCTGCGACAGCATGGAACAAGGAGGGACGTAGGGGGCCGACGGCCGAGGGGGAAGGCCGAACCTTGGTTGTCACGAAGTTGCCGTGGCGAGCACTAGCCGCTGAGGTTGGGCTAGGCGCAGCGCCAAATCCGCGCACGCGCATGGCTGAGGGCGAGGGGGCTGTGCTGCTGGTGCCGAGAGAGAGGCTGCCGTGCACCCGTGCTGCTACGCCGGTGGCCGCTGCTTGGCCTCCACCACGCTCTGGTGACCCCTACCAACCGGAGCACCATCCGGCGGCCTCCTGACGCACATCGCCGGTTGAGCACGTGTGCCTTCCCCTGCCGCGGAACAGGCCCACGGTGACGGAATGAGTGCGAGCGCGAGCGGGTGAGCGAGTGAGCTTCTAGTTGGGCCGAAAAGAATGGGCCGGACGAAAATCAGTGGGAGAGAAACTCTTCCCTTTTAAATATTAGGTATAGACTAGGTAAATGTCCGTGCGTTGCAACGGCAAAAAAACATTGTGAGACATGATTTGCACTTGAACTTGGCAGCATGGGTTCATATTTGGGTCTACCAAAATGTTGATTTCATTTCACAAAACAGTACGTCTCATCCATGAAATCGGATCAAGCTACAATGAACTCTAGATTTAACAATTTGTTTCCCCATAAAAATTCTTCCTTTTCTTCAAGAAGATAAGGACATTGCTACGTTATATGATTCCTTTAAAAGGAAATCGACACCATTACCAATTCAGAAATCCAAATGGCCGAAAAACACCTCTTTGGCAAATACCTCTGAACATATACTCCCTCCATCCCAAATTGTAAATCATTCCAAGAATCTTGGAGAAGACAAACATATTTTGACCAAATTTATATAACAAAGTAACAACATTTATGATACTAAATAAATATTATTAGATTTTTTATTAATTATATTTTCATATTATACCTATTTGATGTTATAAACCTTTGCAATTCTCTCTATAATTTTGGTCAAATTTAAAATATTTTGACTCTCCAAGATTCTTGGAATGACTTACAATGTGAGATGGAGGGAGTATATATCTATAAGTAAATTACAAATACGTTGTACTGAGAGAATTCGTAATATATACAATGACTCAGAATATTAGGAGTGACTAAATTACACCAATCGTGCAGAAATGAGCTAAGCTCCAAACAAGAAGGCAGCCTTCGTCTCTTTGGCAAATCTAATCTCTGTGTCGAAGCATTAATCTTTAGGGCTATGAGCTAATGGTTATTTCTCTTTAGCATATCACTACTTGCAGGTAGCCAGGTAGGCACAGTTTAGAATAGCCCTATCTATTTGCTAGTGTGGACAAGCCTCTCAGATGAAAGCATAGTTTACCACTTGGCAGGAATTGCTTCAAAGAAAAAAAAAACGACAGGTATAGGTACAGTCGTACATAGGTTCAAGGAAAAAAATAAAATAAACGACAGCTATAGGTATAGTCGTACGGAGGTCTACCAACTAACATTGAACGCCTTTGTCACTGATGATAATAGGAATTAGCAAACCTTGGCAGACACACGGCTCAAGTGCAGTTGTCCACTGTTTTTGGACTTTGCAGTCGAGCAAGGAGATAAAAAACCAGGGAGATTCAGGCCCAAAATCTTCAGGTTACACTTTCTGCACCCCCCTTGTCAAGACTACACTTGAGCTTGGACCCCATGAAGAGCAGCAGGCAGCGATCTGAAATGAATACCCATCATCTACCAGTGAATCATATGTTCCAGGGAGTATTAATTTCAGAACTTGGTTCTGCACTACTCCATCATCAAAATTCAGAAATCACCTCCCAATCCACGTTTATCAACCGCCAATAAAAGTATTACACAGGGATGAAGTTGAACATCTGGTGTGATTGTGAGTCTGTGACGACCATTCATCAGTCTAGAGTTGGGTTCATGAATGTGAACATGTGATGAATGTCATATTTCTCTTCACCGACTGTCAGACAACCTACCTGTTAGTTTCAGCTACTTCAATCAACACAAGCACATTAGTTGAATTCAATGTGTATGGACTTGTGAACAACAAAGGACTACACAAGCAATAGCAGCAGATGGACACAGACTAAAATCATCATCGGCAGCAGGCAAGAGCCTGAGAAGAGAAATTTGATCATTTGCACTAAAATCATCATCAGCAGCAGGCAATAGCCTGAGAAGAGAGATTTTGTCATTTGCACATGTGTACTAATTTCAGACCAACATGCTGCCTTTCATGAGTGGAGGTTTAAGATCATGGATGTTACATGCTCTGGATCCCAGCATCAAGTTAGAGTCCCCAACAATCCTATGGGTTTACCTCTCTTTCATTATCTTCAACCTTCTCGCCAATTGAGCATCAACTGATATTTCTCACACTTACTCCCTCCGTCCCTTTTTAATTGTCGCTTGGCGCTTTCCGAGAAAAACAACTGTCGCTAATTTTAGTAAATAGTAAATATCATCGATTAGTATCATAATTAGTATCATCGAAAGATCTTTGGATCTAGTTTTTTAACAAATTTATTTAGAGATATAAATATTGCACGTATTTTCTACAAATCAAGTCAAACGTGTGGCACGAATACCCAAAGCGACGATTAATAAGGGACGGAGGGAGTACATGGCAGCTCTCGCAGCAACAAAGGACTAATCCGCGAGCAGTAGACTGAACTGTTAGAAACAGTGTGGTGGTAGCTAACTATTTAAAAACTAACAAATGAAAAAAACCTCCACTCAGTCATATATTTGATGAAATTTGTTTAGGTGAGACATTTAATCGAACAGCAGGTGAGCGCAGTTTTAGGTGAGACATTTAATCAAATAGCATGCCCAAAAATTTGGTTTTGCAGTTTATGTGTGGGCCAAAAATTGTACGACTTTGCACATCAATCAATTGTCTATTCAATCTCAGAACCGACTGAAACCCAAAGGGACCCATCTCTTCTCATCCTACACATGAACAGGGCAATATATATAATTAAACAAACTCATGGCAGCGCAGATTCAGAGACACATCAACAGGGCACGAGCGTGAGAGAGGGAAAGGGAGGGAGGAGATGTTGGACCTGGATCGGAGTTTGGTGGCCGTGGTTCTCTCAGCGATGCTCGATTCCGTCGTCGTGGGTCATGACGCCCCGTCACCATCTTCGATCAATCCTCTCGTCTGCGGTCTCGCGAGATCCGTCAGTAGGAAGATTTGATCCTCCTCGCCTCTCCCTCTGCTGTGGCAGTCCCTCAGCATCGAGGAGGGCTTGCGCGGAGCAGCAGCATGCGTCAGTGGTTTCTATGAACGATGGCTCGGCGGCTTCCTTACCCGGCGACCTCCTTGATGAACCCGCCTACGACGAGCGCCTCCACCCCAGCCGGTCCCGTCCTTGGTCGTGCAAAAAATGTGGCTCGAAGTGGGTGATGGCAACCTGTTCCGGCACTCTGCATTTGGCTAGGATTTGGTGACGTCGGGTGCACAAGACGGAGACGAGCAGGGGCGCGGGGGTTGCCGAGCGAGATGCGAGAGAGCGTCCACCTGCCAGCGCCGGAGAGGGCCATCGCGCGGGGAGGCGAGGCAAAGCCGGGCGGAAGGATTCGTGTGGGGGAGCCAGCGATTGCAGGAGAGGGAAGAGAGCGCCGGCGGCGCAGCAGAGCAGGGCCGACCGGGCGAGACAGGGTGGGGGCCGGCGGCATGCGGCCAGTTGGCGCGGCGGCGTGACGGCCAAGCGCGAAGCAAGGTGGGCGGGGACGGATGAGGACGGCCGGAGGGGAGCACGAGGTGAGGTGGGGAGATCTGCGCCTGGCGCCTGGCCCACATGTCGGCGCAAACAGGAGTCAGGAGTCATGTCGGCGCAAACAGGGGTGTTCGGCTGGTGGAATAAGCCTACCGATAAGACAAAAGTTCTACCGATTTGTGTAAGAGAAAAATACCGTTTGAATGGCCGATGAGTCCGGCTGATTAGACAAAAACGAACCGAAAGCGGCTTCACCACATCCGGGGTAGACGAGGCCTCTTCGTATCTTTTATTAGGAGTAGGTAAATGTCCGTGCGTTGCAACGGAAAAAAATCATGACACAATCAAATATAAGCACATGTCGGCGTTGGCTGTGTCGTGCAAAGGAAACAAGCGGTCCGAGGGAGCTGTGTCGGGCGGTTTTAGGCATCTTGAACGCGCTTGAGATAGAAAGGTCTCACAGTGAGGCGGCCATCAATCCCCCAAATAATGAAATTTCACCTCAACCCGAAGCATCAAACTTGACCATGGATATCCCTCATGCGCATAATTCATAATCTTCATTAGCATAACTCCCGACCTAGCGGCGTGTTGCTAGTCCCGCGGGTGCCGCCTCGCCGAAGTCCGCCCCGTGTCGCGGGTCATTGCCACCATCCACCACTCAGAGACGGCGTTAGGGTTTGGAAGTTGTCGCCGTCCTTGGCCTCGTAAGTGTCGCCCCTACCGCCGAAGTCTGCGTCCCCAAGCACGTGCCGCGCCGCCGCCGCGCCCACCGGACGCCGCCACGCCAGCGATGGCTGGGTTAGGGGCGCAGGCGGGGAGTGGGCGGCGCGCTGCTCGCGACATGCGGGAAGGCGAGGAGGCGGCGGTTTCTTTTGTTGTGAGGGAGACGAGGGAGCGCCGGGGCTTTCACGCCGGGGGGCGATGGTGGGTCCCACCTGCCGATGCCGAGAGAACGTGGAGTAGGTGGGTTTGGTGCTGCCGGGTAGACGTTGATATTGCGTGTGTTTTAGTTGTAAAGATAGAGATAGAGACTTTGAACAAAGTTTGGAGGTTATGCATTGATTTTATAAGTAGATTAACATTGTATATTTATATTTTATCACTGATTACGTTTTCGGGTAACTCAAATAGGACATATTTTTTGAAATATTTTATATTTTAAAGAGTTAACTAATTTTGATTTTGAATATATCTAATAGTCTTATATATATATATATATATATATATATATATATATATATATATATATATATATATATCTTCATAAACCCCTACTTTAATTTAAATATAAAATTCCCTATTTAATTAGAGAATCGTAGCTTAATTTCGTAATAGAATAATATATATTATTGTTGGACTTAAAGGAAAAAAAATAAGTGACTTAAAAAAAATTATTAGAGCGTAAGAAATGCACAGCAATTTCGACGTGCTAGTGGTCGACGTGGTGGTCCCCGGCCGGCGATCCCCAGGCTTTGCCGGTGTTGTGTCATCTGCCTGGGAAATTCCCCTGGGGGCTGCGTTCCTCCTCTTGAGAGTCCCGACCCTCACGTGGGATACTTGAAAGAGGAAGAGTGTGCGGGGCCCACCAGCGAAATGGCATCCTCCCATTGGCTTGTGTGACGTGGTTGGGCATCGGCATTGATGCCTTGGCCGGCCCGTCCCTCATCCCCACGTAGCAACAGAACTCCTGGACGAAGAAAGAGAGCAGGCCAGGAGAGAGAGGGCTGAGGGAGAGGAAGAGAGAGAGACGGTGGGAGAGAGAGAGAAACTCCTGAGGGAGCAGAGGGCGGGCAGGGCGGTGTCCTGTGTGTTCAGCGTAGAGGCAAGCAGAGGAGAAAGGAGGAGAGGAAGAGGGAGGGAAGGGAGAGAAAGCAGGGTACGAGGTGGCGGCGCTAGTGGTTGTCGCTTCCCCAATTGTGGGCGTGGGCGGAGCGGGGAAGTGGAGAGAGGGAGAGGCGGGGGCGGCAGGCGGGCGCCCGATTCCCGCGCGTGCTCGTGCACGGCCCGTTGGGAGTAGTGCTCGCCTCGGCGTGGACGGCCGAGAAGACTCGCTTCGCCAAATGAGGGCGCCAGCCATGGCCTCTGGCTGAGAGGTTCGACGGTGGCTTCGGCAAGGTTGCTCACAAATTGCCGTCCCCACCGCGTGCTCCGGCTCGGCTTCGTTCGTGGCGAGGAGTGCGGCGGTCCGTGGCAACGCCATGGTGGTCCGGCCGGCCGGGCCCCGGATTACC
Source organism: Chrysopogon serrulatus (assembly GCA_015844335.1). NCBI lineage: Eukaryota > Viridiplantae > Streptophyta > Magnoliopsida > Poales > Poaceae > Chrysopogon > Chrysopogon serrulatus. Next base: position 391 of record JADLZL010001575.1, on the reverse strand, counting down.
GCCCCCGAACACAGGCGCCCTTGATCCCCTTCTCTCTCTCTCTCTCTCTCTCTCTCTCTTTTCTTGTTGTGCCTCCCTCTCTCTTCTTCCATGGCGGTGGTGGCGTGGGGAGCGCATCTAGATCCGGGCCCACCGAGCCTGCATCCATCCGACGGATTCCCCTAAACCCAAGGGTCGGGCGGCGGCGCTGCTTTCTGCGACGTGAGGGAGAGCAAGGGCGCCGGTTTCTTTTATGTGAGGGACGCAGAGGAGCGGGCTGGGGGAGTTTTCACGCACGCCAAGGTGGGCGAGGGTGGGTCCTGCCTGCCGCGCCAAGAGAACGTGGAGTCCGTGGGTTTGGTGCCGCCGGTAGACGTTGACAATGCGTGTGTTTTAGTAGTAGAGATATAGA
>JADLZL010001574.1:0-255525 GCA_015844335.1 Chrysopogon serrulatus | reverse complement strand
GATTGGCTCCTCTCGAAGAACTTCGGCGACACGACAAAGGGACTCGAAGCGTGGCGCGGGGCGGTTGTATTGATTTGATTGTGTATATCCTTTACAATGGTCGAGGGTCTATATTTATACCCTGGGCATAACATGAATCCTAAGAGATTACGATTTACACAATATATTAAAGGTAACTCAAAAGTATGGCGATTCTCTTGCTATGGTCTTCTTCGGAATCCTTGATTATCACGTTCTTCTCCTTCTATTCGGCTTCCTGCTTGCCACCTTTTGCTTCCCGAATGAAGCCACCGCCTTCAAAGATAGCCGACCGCATGAATGCTTGCCGAATCGCTTAGAGTTAGCCGAATGGATACCTGCCGAATGCTCTTGAACACTTGCGAGTCTGCCACGTACTGGCCCACCTGTCATCTTCTCGGCCTTTACGAAAATCTAGTGTTAACACATACTCTTGCATGAGGGCCGATCCTATCGTTAGGGTATCGGCCGCCACGCACAACTTGAAAGGCTTGTTAAGTTGTGGAGGTACCAAAACCGGTGGTGCCTTCATGTATTCTTTAATTTCATCAAAAGCCTTTTTGTTGCACGTCACCCCATACAAATTCTTGATTCCTCTTGAGCTTTAATAATGGAGAAAAGGGCAAGATTCTTTACTGATAAATTGGAAATGAACCTTCTTACGAAATTGATCTTGCCGAGGGAGGACCGCAATTACGTGAGATTAGTTGGGGAACAACTTTATCTATTGCTTCCATGCTCTTCTTTCCAACTTCAATTCCTCCTTTATGAATAAGGAATCCCAAGAACTCACCAGTGATACTCAAAAGCACATTTGTTTGGATTCATCTTCAAACCATGTTTTCTAGTGCATTCCAAAGTTCTTCTTAGATCAGCTAAATGTTTCTCATAGTCTTTAGATTTGACTACTACATCATCAATGTAGATCTCCACAATTTTGCCGATCAACTCATGAAATATGTAATTCATGGCTCTTTGATAAGTTGCACCGGCATTCTTCAATCCAAACGTCATTACAATCCATTCAAATAAACCAATGTGGCGGGGCATCTAAAAGCCGTTTTGAAATATCTTCTATTGCCATGAAGATCGATTATAGCCACATTACCATCCATAAAACTAATGACTTCATACCCATTTGCTGCGTCTACTAACAAATCGGCAATTGGCATCGGATACCCATCCATTGGAGTGGCCTTGTTAAGATCTCTGAAGTCTAAATAAACTCTCATCTTCCCATTCTTCTTGTAAACAGGGAACTATATTCGAAATCCAATCTGCGTATCTGCACGGCCGAATGAAGTTTGCTTCTAATAGTCTTTCAATCTCCTTCTTCACATCGGCCAATTACCTCTTCTTTATAGATCTTCCTCGGAGGTTGTTTATAGGGTCGATACCCCGACTTAATAGGTAATCGATGCTCAACAATAGAACGATCTAGTCCGAGCATCTCTGTATAATCCCAAGCAAAGCAATCTTTAAACTCCTTGAGAGAAGATTTACTAATTGCTCTCTACATTCTGGACTCAAATTTGCACTAATGTACATCGGCCTTGATTTGGACTCATCGCCAACATTTATCTCTTCTAATTTGTCGGCCGACATAAAACCCGTGTCCCAACTTTCCTTTGTTGCCATCGATTGGGTTACCCATCAAAAATTGCTTTTCGAGCCGATTTGCTTGGATCGGTTTGTTGATCCTTGTTGAATACATTAACGGGACCTTCTTTCCATACTTTGCCGTAAAAACAATCAACACCATCATATTCCCAATAAAGCGGGCTCGAAGCGCCACACTTACCGAATCATCGGCATGTATGATCTCCACGTCATCCCCTATCCATTGAATAAGGATTTGGTGCATAGTTGAAGGAATACGACAATTAGCATGAATCCGGTCTCTCCCAAGAAGCAAACGTATGCCCCCTTGCCGTCAATGACGAAGAACGTAGTGATCGGGGTTTTAGACCCAATCATCAACTCAACATGCACGGCTCCTCGAGTATCGGAAGGATTACCAAAGAAAGTCTCTAAGGATCATGTCGGTTTTAAGCAAATCTTCATCCGTCATCCCGAGCTTTCTAAACGTGGAATATGGCATTATATTGATAGCAGCTCCTCCATCAACAAACATCTTGGTCAGAGGCTTCCCATTGACGTATCCTTTCACGTAAAGCGGTTTCAAGTGACGATGTTTGGCCGGCTTGTCAAAAGTTGCTTGTCGTGTTAGTATAAGCTGAGCCATTAGATCCTGAAACTCACTTTCATCAAAATCAGAGTAAATCTCCTCTTGTACTTCTTGATTGTCAGGAGCTATGAATTCTGATGGGAGGAAGAAAGCCATGCATGCATCACCCGAAGGACCCTTCTCATCGGATTTCTTCTTTGGGCGCCATTCCTTCTTTTCTTCTGCAACAGCCTGTTCCAGCTCTTTGTTTCTTAATCGCTGCACTCTCCTCTTCTGACTTTTCCTCAACCCTGGTGGGCACCATTGCCCTTTCTGCCATCTATATCCATGAGTATTTCCTTCCTCATCATACTCTTTTTCGATGAACCCAATGCTGATCCACGAATCTCTTCTTCTGATGATCAAAGTTATTTAATTTTATACGCCGATCGTCCTCGGAAATTGAACTCCAAGTCTTTCATGGACTGGTCGGTTGACTTCGAGACTGCCTTTGTAGCCATAATCTTGATCAATTTGCATTACGGGCAATTGTTTCTAGCGAGCGACTTCAAGCCTTCATTCCAATAATGCTTAAAGAATGAACAACCCCAATGAGACTGTTCTAGTTCCCTCATATGTTCTTCTTGTTCTCGGTGGTACATCTCTTCTTCATATCTCCACCGTTCTTCTAAGAACTTTTGTTCTTCATAATATTCTTGCTCTTGCTGCCTCTGCCATTTATTGACAAAGATTCGTGATGTCACCCTTGGTCTGGGCGTTTCACCTTTCTCGGTTCGGCTATTTTTGAACCGAACTTTCTCTTTCATTTCTTCAGCGATAATCATCGGGTTGGGGTCTACAATTGCCACTTTTCTTAGCTCTTTTCGATGCCAACACTTTCATCTTTCCCTTGCTTTTAGGGTCATCTGCAGAGACCATTCCGACAGAGAAAGAAATCATGTTACGAGGGAAAGGTTTGCCATCAATCTTCATCTTGCCATCAAATTTCAGATGCCCCCCTCTTGAATTGCCTTACGAATCCGAACTCGAACACTCGGCAATCATTGATGGAGTGAGAATTAGTATTATGATAACCACAATATCTCTTGTCTTTCACCCCTTCGGGGCGTAGCATGGGATGCCCTTCTCGGCGGCTTGATGCGTCCTTCCCTCACCAATGGATCAAAAAGCTTATCGATTTGGAGACATCAAAATCGTAAGTCCCCTTTTGTTGTTTCAGCCACCGCTGACTTACTTGGGTAGGCTCTTTATCCCAAGTCAACTCGGCTGCAGCTATTTCATCTTCATCCTCGTACTCGATTTGCTTCTTCCAGAAACTTCGATACATCTCACTAGCAACATTACCCTTCCGATAGCGGTTATCCCTTCGAAACCACGAGCCTGATTACTCATGACGGCTAATCTCCGAGCGAGTTGGCCCGAGATCATCAAATTCCATGCCGAACAGCTTCTCCCCGACATTCGGCATCCTCGCTATTGCTATTCCAGGCAATCGATCGTCACAGTAAATTCAGCGAGAAGCAAAGACTCTTGGTTTCTCCGAATCTACGAAGATATTCTTGTGGTGTCTCATTAACTTTCTGTCTTAAAACGGTAAGGTCTACCAACTTCTTTTCGATAGTTCCGGTGAAGAAATAAGCATGAAACTTCTGTTCAAGTTCTGCCCAAGTACCAATAGAATCACCGGTAGAGAAGTAAACCGGTGAAAGCCGGGCTGTGAGAGACAATGGAAAATACCGAATCCTCCAAGCTTAGATGCATGGGACGCCTCCCCAAACGTATCGGATATCGGCTAATATGCTCTGTGGTACTTGTATCATCTTGACCAGAAAATTTGGTTAAGTCTGTTGGTGGCTTCACCCTTTTGCCGGTAGTGCAACCTGTTATACCATTCTCGGGTACGTAGACTTGTATGAATAGGATTGATTCTTTGGCTTTAGGCCGAACCGATGTTGCATCATATCGCCCATCCTCTGCGCATGATTATGTCAATGTCTGTCTTCGGAGTTCCACGTGCTTGTCCTCCGGATGGTATTCTGTTTTGCGCACTTCTATATCCCGGATTCGGTAGAGCATCCGGCGGTATAGTCGATGAACTCATGGTATCCATCCCCATACATGTTCCTTTGTAACCTTTGTTTGATGCTTGGAGATATCTTGTATGCGGATTGCGGTACTCTTTTCGGTAGTGCCAAACGTCACTTGGCCATAAGTAGGAGGTGGTTGCTTTTCATGAGTCTCTACTTCATCTTTGTTGATCCCGGATGTTCCTGCATCTTCAGGTTGCTTCTCTTGATATTTTGGAATATTGAAAAGCACTGGTCCACGAATTGGTCCCACACCATCTTCAAAATACTTATCGGCTGTTGGCCGAAAGTATTAGCCATGATTACTCGGAAAGTATTTAGAAAGGCCGTGTTGTGGTTCCTAATGGTATCCGCCAAGGCTTTATGGACCAAATCGATACCTTTTGAGCTTCTTCCTCTTGAGCAATCGGTTTGATGTGCAAGAAGAACTCTTGGCAATGATGGCCTTACGAAAAACCTTGTTGCTCTTGTTCTTGGAGAAAGACATTAAGCATTTATGCTTGTATTGCTCGCATGCTTGCTCCAATTGTTGCTCTCAATTGGTCCGGCAATTCATCCAAATCCACGTCGAACATGATTGTTATTGACGTCCGACATCTTGAATCAAGAGATGGTCCCACCAGCGTGCCAAAAAGTGTGTTGGCACAAAATCTGCACCTCGCGCCAAGCACCAAACAAGCCGAAAAGCGTGACTTTCAATCGGACACCGCCGGTTTGGAGATCCGAGCGTGCGGTCGGTTTGACTGAAAAACCGACAAGGGACAAAGAAATATTAAATACAAAATCGGAACGTGTCGGATGAGACCCGCAGTTCCGTATATACGGCCCCTGAAGCCACTTACGGCGACATACAGCTATAGAAGGCGCGCCAATCATGCATACGATTCATTCGGCTAATATGAAGGTGAAACACGTAGTGTATTGATTACCGAACATGCATGCATAAGAAGACATGTTTGAACAAGTGAAAGTTAACCATGAATTGAAGCATAACCAAGCTCGGCAATACAGTAGGCTCGGGGTCCATGAAGAAGGAACATACAAATTATCACGACTAAACTAATCAAAGACCTGCATCTGCCGCACGATACCCGATCCTATCAAAGTCTAAGCGTTTCTAACATGCAAGAACCCGCAACATGTAACAATCTAGATTGATCCAATTCGGCTCACGTAAGCATACGATCTATTTATCATGATAATATAAGAGTAAAGAACATTAGAGAGCAAATAGATCTATAAAATAAGAAGTTTTGAAACCGATCAAATCTAGATTGGGCAAAAGAGTGTTACAAATAAATAAAATATTAAAGTCATGCAACACGTGATAACTTAATGAATCTACTAGATCTTGCCAAATCTAATAGAGCCGATAACTAATCCTTGAGCGATCCTAGCCTTGCCGCACGACTCACGATCTAACCAAGAATCGATAACTATCTTGCCTCGCTAAGCTATCAAGCGGGCGCGCCTGCCGCACGGCCATCTAGTCGAGATAGACAAAGCATAAGCAAAGACTTCTTGATCATCAAGTAGACGCCGCACGGTCATCCCATCGAGGCGAACAAGACTACTTGCATCAAGATCTAAATCCACCGCATGATACTAGACATGATAGCAAGGTTGCCGGAACTTACGGAGGTCGACAGGTCGATGGCTCCTCTCGAAGAACTTCGACGACACGACAAAAAGGACTCGGCAAAACGTGGCACGGGGCGGTTGTATTGATTTGATTGTGAATATCTTTTACAATGGTCGAGGGTCTATATTTATACCCTGGACATAACATGAATCCTAAGAGATTACGACGTACACAATATGTTAAAGGTAACTCAAAAGTACGGCGAGACTCTTGCTATAATTCTCTTCGAGTCCTCGATTATCGTTTTTCTCCTTCTATTCGGCTTCTCGCTTGCCACCTTTTAAAGCTTCCCGAATGGAGCCACTTGTCTTTAAAGATAGCCGACCGCACCAATGCTTGCCGAATCACCCGAGTCAATAGCATATCCGCTTGCCGAATAGCTCAAAGTTAGCCGACTGCACACTCATTTGCCGAACACGTTGGATTTACGCTTTTTCATAGACTTTACCGAATCGGCCCACCTGTCATTGGTTTTTACCAAAATCCAAAGTTAACAATACCTCAGAGATATCTTAAACAATAAGAGGCCACTGCCCACCACCGAAGTTATCAAGCTCATAGAGGAGTGTAGTGCGGCTATCCTGAACACATCACCAATCAAGAAACAAGATCCAGGACGCCCCACTATTAGTGCTCAATTGGAGATCAAGTGTTTGAACATGCACTATGCGATCTTGGTGCCAGCGTAAGTGTTATGCCCAAGGCGGTCTTCGACAAACTCAACTACTCCAAACTCACACCCACGACGATGTGCCTTCAACTTGCGGACCAATCACTTCGCCGCCCTGAAGGAATCACCGAGAACATTCCGGTAAAAATAAGAGAGTTCTTTATTCCTGTCGATTTCGTTGTGCTTGACATGCAAGAAGCAACAAATACACCACTTATATTGGGAAGACCTTTCTTGAGCACTGCAAATGCTCACATTGATGTTGGGGTTGGAGAAATCCGATTCCATATCCATGGCAAGGAGGAGAGATTTGCATTCAAGCTACGACCGGAACAATACTCTCAATCAGAGAGGTGTGAAGAGCAAGAAGATTTAAGGTCTCCATCTCCGGGACTGATAGACGCTATAAAGACATAATCATCAGGAGAAGTCCAGTCTGGAGGACTATAAATATCAGACCCTCGCCGAAAGGTAATCGGTATTTACCCATTAACTCTTTATATTCTAAAAAAATCCAAAAATTTTTTTCTTTGCCATTTGATGTTTCTATAAATCTAAAAATACAAAAATAATTAACCAGCGGGACCCACAGACACTGGGACCCACTTGCCATTTCACATCTCATCATATATATAGTGGATTCCAAGCAATCTCCACCCACATGCTGTTACCTTGTTTCTTTTCCACCGAAAGAGTGATGTAGGTGCAAAGGGAGGGAGAGGTGGAGCACCCCCGAGCAAAGATGAGGCAAGTAGGGCCCACCGTGGGACCGGCCGGTCCCACCACGACCGGCCGGGTCTGCCCCCTCCTCGCCTATAAAAGGGCAAGTGCCCGGTGAGCTCTACTCACTCTCCTCTATCCAGATTTCTGCCTCTTGCCTCTGATTTCCGAAATTTCTTGATTACCATATCAAGAGAGAAGAAGGAAGAAGTGAGAGTAAGGGAGAGTAGAAGTGCTAGATAGTTGATCAGTGACTTATGAAGGGAAATGCTGCTGGAAGTTTAGAGGAAGAGTTAAGAGAAGTTGAGGAAGTGCTGTCCAAACTTAGAGGAGATGATCACTTAGTCTAGGGGAAACTCTGCTAAAATTTGGTTGTGGTGGTAATCACCCCACAAGGACTGCTAACCCCGGATGACCCGACCCTCGAATTGTTGTGGTGGAAACCTTTCCCCGCAAGGACTACTAACTCCCTCTAACATTTCTTTGTGCTATTAACTCGATTTACTTATTTTCACGTGCATTTATTTTCCGTATTTACTTCCTTGTGTTTTTCTTGTTTATGTGGAGGTAGCAATATCCCACATTGTTTTCTGTATTTATTCTTTTGTGCTAACCCTCTTGTGGAGGAGTGCATTCCCACAGGAGTGATTTACTCTTGGAGCGACAATTGTCATTATCATATTTTCTAACCCCGTTCCTAGAGTCTTTTCTGTTTTTTCACTTGTCTGAAGGATGAGTGGCCTTTGGAGAGGGATCAAGAGCGGACTTCGGTCCCATTCCACACGTTCAACTCGGAGCTCTACTTCTCGAGCGAGCTCTGACATGCAGGTTGACGAGACGCCACCCGCTAGCAACAGGCCATCTTCTTCCTCGACGGTTATACACCGTCTGATGGAAGAACATGACCTCAAGTGGAAGAACGACGAAGAGAAAGAAAAGTTCGAGCTCATTAAAAACCGCAAGTTCGTCCTGACCACAGTGTATGATCCTGAGCTTCTTCGAGACACAGGTATGGACACTGAATTCCAAACCATCTTTTCAGTCATGGGTTGGACGAGATTTGCGGATATTTCTGAGCCAGGGTGCAAACTACTTACTGCTGAATTCCTATGCACCTTGAACTTTGTTGAAAATGGGATAAATTTCCGACTCTTTGGAAAAGAGCAAACGTTAACTTGGAAGGAGCTAAGCTTAGCTCTAGGATTCCATGCTGAGTGCACTGTAGATATAGATGCCGCCATCCCTGACTTTGTGAGAGAGCAGTTTTGGAAGGACATAACCAATCAAAATTCACCCACGCATGCCAAGACTAGTAGCATTCAACTACCCACATTAAGGTTCATGCATAGATGGTTGGCATTTACTCTTTTCCCACGAGGATACACTAGCACAGTGAGGATAGATGAGCTTAAATTGCTTTTTGCCATAGTAAAGAGTAGAAAGGTTTCCCCAGTAATGATGATGATGAGACAGTGGTTAGAGGTTTTTAGATTTAGGGGTGATATCGAGTGCACCTCATTGGTGACCCGAATTGCTAGCTATTTTGATTTGTGGCAAAATTCACTAGTGCCTTATATAGGAGGAGGACGTGGTCGCATATCTTACGACTACTTTCGCTAAGGTCAGACCTTGGTGAAGAGAGGAAATGTGGTGGTAATGAAGATTAATGGCAGGCAGGTCCGATTACCTAACTCGGAGCTCAACTTGTACACCACCAGTTCTCTTCTTGTCAATGTGCAGGTAACAGCAGTAGCACCTATACGAAGCGCATCGGCATGTTTCACCAACGTACAACCCACACACTACTACGGTGCTGACACAGTGCCACAAGGACCAGCTTACACCAGCTACATCAACTTTAGAGAACCTGAATTCTCCCATAGAGGGCAATCATCACAGGACAGTTGAGGACAGTATGTCTCCCAACCAACGCCTCAGGCCGCTAAAAACCCCTGGGGAGAGACGGCGGAATGGCCAGCAGGTAATTTTAGTGATTATCAAGGAAGAATGTCTGTTGATTCGCAGGAAGTGTCCTCTAGAGGGTACCAGCGTGGCCGCGCATCAGACTCCGGGATGGGGTACCATGATCGACAAATGCAGCAGCAGAGGAACGACCGCAGGCTTCGCACCATTGAGGAGCAAAGTGCCACCCTCCTCGCACAGAACACCTCCATCCTTGGGCAGCTACACCTACGACCCGGTACCATCGGCCAGCAGATGCAGAATTGGGATTACCTCTTCCAAAGACATGGGAGCAAGGCCGCCACCACCACATTGATCGACTCATTTGCAACATCCAAATTGGGGGAGAGCACCCCGTTATCTCAAGGTAAGTTGTCTTTGCCTTTATTTTATCGCTTTAATTGTTAGTTTGCTCGTTAGTTTGTTTAAATAAAAATCATAAAAAACTAAATAAAAAGAGTGTGTCTATAGGCTTGTTTAAATTTCAGTTTGAATAAAAAGAACTTGGAGAAAAATCTGTTAATATGGAAACGATGAATAGTTACTCTATTAAAATTCTTTTGAGTACCTAGCTTATAGTTAAAAAAATTCCCCAAGGTTTGAGATACAACTGTTTTGACATGAATACTTACTCTGAATTTGAGATCTGTGGGTAACATATTCCTGATCTTAAGTCTAGGTAGTAGATAGACATGATTTGAGATTGTTAGAGCTGTTATTTATCTTGTTCCAATGTGATGCTGAAATTCTGGAGATTTAATTTTGAAAACTTAAAAAGACACATGATGAGTTTCTTGTATGACAAGCTTAATTCCCACCCGAGCCATATTGCGTATTTAGGCTAGGAAGCTTCCACGCAATTGCTGCTTGTCACTGCAATGAGTGTTGTCAACCTTGGTGACCCTTGTGAGAAACTTGTCATGCTTTTAAAATCAAGATCCACACACTCCACCTCATATGCACTACTCTACTCTGGAGTAGGCGCAAAAACATTCCATTTTATCCATCCAAAAATGCTTTACTCCTACAATGGGAGTAGACACCAAAAATATCCATCCACCAAAAAGACATGCTCCAGAGTTTCTTGTCATCTCTCAAAGATATTTTGTGCTAAGGAGTGAGCTATGCAAAAGAAAAAGAAAAAGAAGAGTTGAGAAAAATGGACAAGTGTCCAAGAAAAAAGAAAAAAAATATAGATATCCAATATCCATCTCCCTAAGGAAAAATAGAAAAGATAGCTCACAACTCTGGCAAGGTTTCAATGTTCCAAAAGAGAGATCCGTTTGAGCATGGTAGAATTAGGTTCACCACCTCTTCACCACCACCATATATCCATCATATTCCACACACATGCACATCTTGATTTCATTGTATGACTTGTTTCTCCTTGGACCCCTTGTTTGATTTCACAATACATACAGTACAAGTACGCTTATTCATGCTATCTCCACACCTATGAGCTCCACATAAGCTTTAGATGTAGGTTGAGATAAAGGCACAAGCTTTATTGCCTTGATGAGGAATCCAAAAATACCACATACCAGAGAGACTTGAGAGTGTCATACAATGAAACTCTGAGCTTTATTTTGAAAATCCATAAAAACTCCAGGGACTTGGTTGAACAAAAGAACTTGAGACATAGTGCTTGACTTAATCTTTCTGTCTTTCAACTACTCATGACCACAAGAGAAGGATGTTAAGCTCCATGGTTAAGAGTAATATGGGTAAGTGTGAAAGTCGAAATGGTTCACTCTAAGACTAAGGAGAATTTTTATCCGAAAGCATGTGTGCTCTTGAGAAGTTTAATATTGCAGCAACTCCCCGATCCATTTAAGAGAATGGTTTGCTAAGGGACTAGCAAAGGTTAAGCTTGGGGAGTTGTTGACGGCCATTATTGTATGAAATCACCGCCAACTAGCCCCGAAAAAAGGATGCAATTGAGATCACCAAAGTAGACATAGGGTTTACACCGACCAAATTCCACGAGTTTTGGTGTTTCACTATTTCTCGGCATAAAATCAAAAAAAGGCGCAACCATAAGAGCTTATCGTAACAAAGAAACGGAAAATAGACTCCACAGCCTACGCAGGAACAATCTAGAAGGAACGAGAAGGCACCACGCCGAGCCGGCGGCCGGAAGACACCGAGGCCGGACCGGTCGGTGCAGGCTGGACCGGCCGGGTTCGGGGCACGGCTCCTCTCGGGGCCCGGTTCGCCCTTTCGCTCCCACCGCCTTTGAGAATCGATCCTAGCCGCCCGTCAATGTCGGTTTAATCCGATGGCTCACAATCATCGCCCAGGGCTATATAAGGAGAGGCACCCCCTTGGGAGAGGAGCCTAGAAACCCTAATTCATTATTTCCTCTCTCAAGAGAGAGCGAAGGATTTCATCCTCAGAGATTAGATTAGAACTCCAATACTTCAAGTTTTAATTAGGCATTAGCTAGCAAGGTTTCGGTAGAGTTGAGCTACGCTCAGGATTCTGGAGTCGTCATCCAGGAGGCTGGTATAGTTTTGTATCCCTCTTTATTTATGACTTTGTTCTTAATTATTATGTTTCAGTTTATTAAGCTCCTAGTTTATTTTAGTGTTTTGCTTGATATAGTATTGATTGATGATGAATTATCTTATATGATCGTAAAGCGCTTAGCTCATTACTCGAGTGGGTTAAGTGGTAGAAATTATGTAAGCATGGTGCTTAGATATACTCTACCTACGAATGCACCTTGTAGGCCGGGTTTGGTGGTAGATCGCGGGTGTGACATTCCTGTTGAGTCCTATGTATTCCACCCTCCGTTTATAAGACTAGCAGAACGTGATTGTGAAGGAGGAACGTGCTCTGTTCATAAACCTCCCAAGTAATGTTCCTTGTGAGTACTTTAGAGTCATCAATACTATAGATGAAAGTAACATGCTAGAGTAGATGCAAAGACTTAGTAAATCTGACACTACATAGGAATTCAATCTCTTAACTAATCTCCTGTTTTTGCCTTGCTACATTAGAGAGTTTTTAATTCTATCTCTGAGTGATTTATTATTGCCCTATACTTATCATATATATATCTATCTGGCTTACCCCTGTATAAGTATGTCCTTGTCATGTGGATTCTATCTAAGTATGTATACACATCAATATTCTCTAGCTGTTCTTTCCCATGGGATTAAATAAATTCGACAATTGGGTTAACTCCCAATAAAATGCTACAATGGTATTTCATCTGTGCACTTGCGGATACTCAGTTATATTTAAGATAGTTGCATGATTTAATACCACACCTCTTATATCACTGCTGGGGATGACAACCCGGTGTAATGCATGGTGACTTAAGAAGTGTCAACAATGGACATCTTCAGATCCACGTAGTGCTTCATGCGCTCCCCGCGGAGAGCGATGCCGGCGCACCCTACAGGGAGCACGCGCTCCGGCAGCCCATCTCTCTCCTTCGCCCATCGCTTCTACAGCTGCGCGACGAAGAAGTACTTCCAGAGGCCGTAATGGGGAGGAATCCCCAAGTACCCCTCACACAGCGCGACGAACACCGCCATGTGCAGAATCCCGTTCGGATTCAGGTGGTGGAGCTCGACGCCGAAGTGAAGAAGCATCCCGCGCACGAAGTCATGAACGGGAACACCAAGTCCCCGCTCGTGGAAGGCCGTGAACAAGACGATGTACCCCATCGGCGGCCGAGGGGAATCATCCTCGAACGGTATGATCCACTCCTTCGCCTCCGTTAGCGGCGGCAGAACGCCCTCCGCCACAAGGCGCTCCATCTCCGGCATTGCCACGGTGCTGCGCGGCCACGGGAGCACGTCTCCACCTGCCATCACGATGAGCAGCGGATTGTGGGGGAGGTGGAAGAATTAGTCGGCGGCGGTGGCGGCGGAAGAAGAAACGCACGAGGCGGAGGAAGGGCTCGGGGGCTTTTCTCCTGGCTTTGGATTGAAGGCGCAGATGCGACTGGGAGACTCTCTCTCCCCCTCCCAACGTCTTTAAGGGAGGAAACCACCCGTTCAGCCGCCCTCCAGTCGTGGACGGCATGACCCGGGCCCACCAAGGATTGGATAGGCGGGAGCATGCCTCCTAGCCGCATTAACTTCGCTCAGTGGCGTACGGTTGTCAGCCCACGCGTGCTGACGGTTCCGTCCCAGTCCCATCACACCCATGCGGCCGTCGCAAAGACGATCCCCCTGGTGGTTTCGGGCTCCGCGTTACCGGCTGGAGGGACAGGCGACGCGCCTACGGCGAGGCTGCGACAGTAGCCGTAATCATGGCCGGGGGGTCGGATAGGAATCCAGGGGCATTTTGTCTGTTTCTGGACCCTCTGTGAAAAACCCTAACAAGGCCGGCTGCCGTGGCTCTTCGATGAGCAAGAAAATCCTAACGGAGGCTCGAATCTTGTCTACCCATTCGGCGGCACGAGCGCCCGAAATTGGTAACGATGAAAATACAAAAGGATAAACTCAAACGTTAAGTGACGAATAATCTGGGTGAGCATTGATCCGAAATGCGATTACGGATTAAAGTTGAAAGGACGCCAAACCGGCGCCCGGCATAAAAAGCCGCTTTGGCGCTACATAAAAAGCCATCGGCATGGCTCTCCTAACCTCGACTACCACCGACGCCCGACAAGCGGTGGAGCGCCATAGAGATCAACCTGAGCACAGATCCTAGGCGGCGCAGAACCCCTCGCGTCGTCGGCTACATGTCCTCCAAGAAGACCATGGAGATCAACCCCAGGCGCCGGCTGGGATGGGCGTCGTAGCGAAGCCACGCCGACCAGGGGAGACCGCGCGGCGCCTCAAGGCGCGTCGCGGGATCACCTCATCCGCCGGCACCTCCTCCACGACGGCGTCGGGCGGCGTCCGTGTTTGGCGCACTAAGTGCTCCAGGTCCCCGATGCGCTTACCCTCGGGGAGCTCGATGTAGTCCCGGAGGTCGACCCGAGAGCGGCGATGCGCCACCACCAGCTCAGAGCGGAGATGGAGAGACGGGTGAGCGACTCCACTCGTCCCACCCCCCTCCACCTTTAATAGGTGGCCGACGCCGGGACTGGATCTGAGAAAACGCCCCTTGGCGTTCCACGTCACCCACTACCCTGTTCATGGTATTAGTGGCAGGGCGGCGGAAGAGAAACCGCCGCGTCGTGCGCCCCGAGGCGATTTTCATCGTCCGCCGCGAAGCCTCTGGACTCCGCCGCCTCGGGCGCCGAAATGAGACGTGCAAAGACCGAAACACCCCCGCAACAAACAAGAAAAAAAATCAAGTCCACGGGACGCGATTTGAGCCTCTGAGAGGGCACCACTCCTGCCTGGCTCGGGGGGCTACCGGCCGGGTGCGCTCGCGCGTACCCCCCGGATTGACTCTCGGGTCGACCCTCTTTTTTCCTTCGACAAGCGGCTCAGCACGAAGAGGACCCGTAGGCTCCACTCCGTGCTCGGGGGCTACCGTCGAGGGTCAAAGCCACGGCCCTCTAAGGGCCCGGTTAAAACAGCTCTTAAAAAACAAAACTATCAGGCCAGGACGGGCGCTCTTACAGCCCGGCCCACGGGAGCTAGAAGGCAAGAACGTTCCTGGCCCAATAGCGACTGACCGAGGCCTTCCAGCGCCTAAAGGATGAAGCCGCCACCTGGAGATCGACCCTCCAGGCAATCTCCAATTCGCCCGACCCCCTCCCGCCGAGGGGGGTCGGAAGTCGACCCCGCCCTGTGAACAAAAAGCCAGGGCGTATCATGCAGAGCCGTCGTACGTGCGTGCCGTACAATAGAATCTACACGGTTTCGTGGTAGGCACGGGGACGCACCGTCACCCCCACATCTGAACAGTGGGAAACAGGACCCCCAAGTAACTCGTGGGTCTTGCGTTGCGCCCACGCCTCCAACCTGACATATACGGTGCTGGCTCCATGCCGTGCCGTCTGGCGGCCGCCCGTGTAGACGTCTCGGCTGGGGCGCCGGGCCATTACCCCCCCCGCCCGTCGCCTTGGCCCGGAACAGGGGAGCATGGGGAAGGAAGCCCTGCTCGTCTTGAAACACCATGGCCGACGTACCATGAGAGTGGCCGTTCCGACCGCTTTTTGCAAGAAGGACCGGGTGCGTCAGGAATCAACCCTGCATGCCCGGCGCCGATGCAGCCTACGCCCTTACACTTGGAGCTTTGACCCCCAGCATTCATTGTCAAATATGTTACCCCCGAATAGTCAAGACCTTACCCATCGCAATCTCTCGGTTCACACATGGGCTTGCCCTTCCCTATGAGCCTTCCTTCAAACTATAAAAAGGAGGACTTGGGCAACAGAGCACGTGTGTGTGCGTCTACCACCCACTCTAACTCCACATACGAAACAAGCTCAAACCCGAACCTAGATTCACACGGAGACTTGGGAGACTATCCCTCTCTCGACCCCTCTTGTACTGCCCCATACAAGCTCCTGAGTAACACGGCCTCGCTCTCACTGGACGTAGGGTGATTTGCCCGAACCAGTATACATCGTTGTGTCCACTTGGGAAACCATCCGGAGGATAAGTGCGCTCTCTTTTCGATTACTTGTTGGTGTTCATTCTTGACACCGACACGTACCTACAAAGTAATCGACACTTCTAAATATCCCCCAACACCATTCGTGAATCTGCATGACTGCATCGCAGCATAGCAACATATCTGAACCAGTGTATAGAGAAAAACGCCTGACAACAACACATATTAATGTACATGCCGGTTCATCCAATGAATCAAGCATACGTATTAGACAATCTCAAATACTTATATGTTTTCACACTTATTTTAGATTTAACTTTTGGCCCATGTGCACCCTAATTTTCCCCCAAAATCAAATAAGCACAAACACGAGAGCCCAAGCATGAGCTGTTCAAAGAGGCAATTAGATATTCTAGTCTACCAGGTAAAGGTTATGTTGCTATCGACTAGCTATTTTTTTCACTGACCATAATGTTCATGAGGACAGGTATACTCCCTCCGTCCCAAAATAGATGACGTTTTGGGTGTTCGTGCCACAAGTTTGACTCGATTTATAGAAAATACGTATAATATTTATATCTCCAAATAAATTTATTAAAAAACTAGATCTAAAGATCTTTTCAACAATACTAATTGTGATACTAATCGATGTTATTTACTATTTTTAAAAATTGCCGGCAATCGTTTCTCGGGAAGCGAGAACGACATCCTTTTTGGGACGGAGGGAGTAGATGCCAAGCATATAAATATCAATCAAATAACTAATTGAGCTGTCACGGCAAGCATATTATATTCATCCAACGCATGAAGCATCCATAGAGAGCAATATCTCGTCATCAGCTTAGCATCCTGGACCATGGGAGCAGCCGATCGCGCGACGCCCGACGCTGCTTGCCGTCACGGCAAGCTCGGCAAACTGGGCCACGGCCTGGGTGGGTGGCTGCAAGCTTACGCATCAAATGGGCCGAGGCGCAGGGTTTTCCGGCCTTGTACGCACAGGCCGCCCTGTGTACGCAGCGTCCCCCAGGCCCAGCCAGAGCTGGTGCCTGGAAAGCTGGCTGACCGTCGCAGGTCTCTTGCAAACCATTTTTTCCACTCACGGCGGCGAGCCCTATCGCCCGCGCCGGCGCCGCTCCTCCGCCGCGGCGATGTTTCGCTTCCGAAATCGCCTCCTCGGTCTGCTCCGCGCCGCATCACCAGTGCCCGCCCCCAACCACCCCCGCCCGTGCTGCCTCCTCTCCACCTCCACCTCCACCTCCATCTCCCCCTCCCCCGCGCCCTTCTCCCTCGAGGACTACCTCGTCGCCGCCTGTGGCCTCGCCCCAGCACAGGCCTGCGAGGTGTCCAACAAGTTGTCCCGCAAGTTATTATCCACTGGATCCAGGAGATCATTGGACGAGCTCTCCTATTCCCGCCTCAACTCCGCCTCCAACCCCGATGCCATCATCTCCCTGCTCGCCGGCGCCGGCCTCTCCCGCGCCGACATCGCCGCCGCCGTCTCTGCGGACCCACTGCTCCTCCGCGCTTATGTGAAGAACATCGCCCCCCGCCTTCTGGCTCTCCGCGACCGCGCCAATCTTTCCGCACCCCAAATCGCTCGCTTCCTCCTGGTCGACCCAGGTGGTCTCCGCCGCAGCGGCATCGTCCCCAGTCTCGAGTTCTTCATCTCCTTCTACGGCTCGTTCGACAAGGTCCTGGTGGCCCTGAAGAGGAATAGTCGCCTCCTCAATACCAGCCTTGAGAGGATAATCAAGCCTAACATTGCTCTGCTGCGTCAGTGGGGTGTTCGAGATATTGCCCAGCTATGTTTAAACGTCCCACGGCTGCTTAGCTTCAACCCGGAACGCATGAAAGAATTGTTGCTGCGGGCGGAACAGCTTGGGGTGCCTCCTACTTCGCATATGTTTAGGAAAGCAGTGGCCGTCGTTGCCTGTATGTCCAAAGAGAAGGTTGCTGCCAAGCTCGGGTTCTTTAAGAGGACTCTTGGTTGTTCTGACTCCGAGGTTTCCACTGCAGTGTCCAAGATGCCATGTATATTGGGATTATCTGACGAAATTCTTCTCCGCAAGATTGGGTTCCTAGTCAGTGAGGCTGCGTTGGAGCCACGGTACATTGTGGAAAGGCCTGCCCTGCTCGTATACAGCCTGGAGAAGCGTCTTCTGCCCCGGCATTGTGTCATGAAGATCCTGCAGGAAAAGGGATTGCTGAGTAGCAATATGAGCCTTTTCACGTTAACTAAGTTAGGAGAGGAGGTTTTCAAGTCGAAGTTCGTTGACGGTCACAAGGACTCTGTTCCTGGCCTCGCAGATGCTTATGCTAAAGCTCATGCTGGTATTGTGCCCTCTACAGTCTAATTTTAGCATCTCATTTTGTGTTTTAGGCAGATTGGTGGAACTGCAACTCATGCTCATAAGCAGCTGTACACTGTGCAAGCATTTTCGATTCTGCATTCTGCAAGAGAACGAGTTGTGATTCTGCATTCTGCAAGAGAACCTAGTATTCCTTCTCTGAACAAGTCTTTGTTGTAGAACTTATTAAGCTAATTGTACTACTAGCTGAATGGTTTTACTTATGTTTGCATTGTCTGAGACCTTCATTTATCACCAGGTCCTTGAAGCGTCGACCGACCACCACCAGATATGCCACTCACAAAATGTCAACCAGTACCTTCCGTTCCAGACTTCCAGAAGAAGCGAAGGCAAAGCTGCTCCACAACAGCAACACCATCGTCATGGTTGGAAGTTCATGCCGTTAGTGTTGGATCCATCAATGCGTGTGTGTCCGTGCCTGTCATAAAAAGCTTTCATGTCAGTACAGGTGTGTTTCTTTTTTGAGAATGTGTCCGTTGACATGTGTTTCATTAAGAGGGGTTATAAAAACCTTTACTGCGCTATAAGAGCATGTACATGTACGACAGCTCCTTTACACCACCAAACCAACAACCCCCACCCACCCACCCCACCCCCCCCCCCGGTCGCATCATCTTTTTTTTTTCACAAAAATCACCCTGTGGGTGCGTGGAGATGGACTCGTGTTTCTTTCTCCAGCAACGATGTACTTCCTCCCTATAGAAAAAAGAATGTCATTTTGGACAAGGTTTTAGTCAAACATTGAAAACATAAATCATAAATAACTTTTAAGTCTGCTGAGTTTGGAGATGTAAAAACCATATGAATAGATTTATCTTGAAAAGTACTTTTATAAAAGTATAAATATATTACTTTTTGATGAGTATTTTTATAAAAAAATATGATGTCAAATTTATACTTTGGAGACCGTGTCATTGTCCAAAACGACATTCTTTGAAGGAGTACGGCCCCTCCTCCTCGACTCATCGGTGCGCTGGTCCTTGGCAGTTCTGCAGGTGAGATTGTGGTTTGGGTGCGCGCGGGAGAGAGCAATTGCGGCAAACTCCTCTCCCTGTACAAGATGTTGAGCAACTCGGCTAGGAAGAGCAAGCTAGTTGCGCAATAAGAAGAGCAAGCTAGTTTGCGCTTGCTCTTCTTATTTGCGCAACTAGCTGTGTAGGCCTTTTCCATTTTCAAGAGAGACACTAATGATCTCTGACTGCTCTTACATTGTCCAAGTTTAAGTTTCTTTGCCTAGCACATGGCTGAAGTTTATCCTTAACTTCAAATTTCTTCTCTGAATTAGTCCTTGAGGGATTTGGTTGCTAATATGATTTTTTGATAGTAGTAAATTTTTCTTCTGTCCAACGATTTTTATCATATGACATTGTTTTACGTAGGTCTCACTAGCTGAATGGATTACTTTTGGTTTCTACTGGTGCATGCAACATTGTATGAGACTGAACAAAGTAGTTTCAGGTAGCAGCCGAAATCACTACTGTCAAGAAACTATCTATGAAACAATTTAGTAATGCCAATGCTGTAAGGGCCAAATATACTCTTGATTTCTATTTACTTGTTTTGGGTGCCGCGGACCTACCAGAGATGATTTTCTATTTGGCGTAAGGAAATGAGATGCTAACAGCTGAAAAATAAACAGCAAGCTGTTGGGAGACGATTTCGAATGAGGGCAGGGGAGTACTATTTGTTTTTGTTTATACTTTTTTCATACAATATATATAGACAGAGAACATGCCCCCTACTGAGTTTTGACTAATTGAGTTGTTATCGACCAGCTATTTTTTTTCACTGACTGGTATATATGCCAGGCATATAAATATCAAAGAACCATACGAAAAAAATCAGTTGCCGAGTAGGTATATATGCCAAGCATATAATAAAACTGGCATACCTACTGAGTATTGACTAATTGACGCTCCTAAATATCCCTCAGCACCCTTCATGAATCTGCATCGCAGCATAGCAACTTATCTGAAGCAGTCACCATGTTAACGAGCTGAAGGAAGAAGCCAGGTAAACAGCATAGCAGTATAGGGGAACCTGACAACGCATCTCATCAGCCGATGGCACCAATGCCGACGCTGCTTGCCGGAACGGCAAATGTGGGTCGCTTTGTTCAGAATTTCCAGTTCTGCCAACTGGGCCACGGCCTGGGTGGCAGCAAGCTTACGCATCAAATGGGCCTGAGGCGCTGGGTTTTCCGGCCTTGTACGCACAGGCCGCCCTGTGTACGCAGCGTCCCCAGGCCCAGAGCTGGTAAGCTGGCTGGCCGTCGCAGTTGCAGGTCTCTTGCATACAGTACGTTTTTTCCACTTGCGGCGGCGAGCCCTGTCGCCCGCGCCGGCGCCGCTCCTCCACCGCGGCGATGCTGCACCTCCGGTATCGCCTCCTCCCCCTGCTCCGCGCCGCGTCACCGCTGACCGCCCCCATCCACCCCCGCCTGTGCTGCCTCCTTTCCACCTCCACCTCCCCCGCGCCCTTCTCCCTCGAGGACTACCTCGTCGCCGCCTGCGGCCTCGCCCCAGCACAGGCCCGCGAGGTGTCCAAGAAGGCGTTCCGCGAGTTATCCAGAGGATCCAGCAAGGACAAGGAGGAGATCTCGCGGTCCCGCCTCTTCTCCTGCTCCAACCCCGATGCCATCATCGCCCTGCTCGCCGGCGCCGGACTCTCCCGCGACGACATCGCCGCCGTCGTCTCCGCGGACCCGCTGCTCCTCCGCACTTCGGTGAAGAACATCGCCGTCCGCCTTGTTGGTCTCCGCGACGGCGTCGGTCTTTCTACACCCCAAATCGCTCGCTTCCTCCTGGTCGGCCCACATACTCTTCGACGCAACGACGTCCTTACTAGACTCCAGTTCTTCATCTCCTTCTACGGCTCGTTTGAGCAGGCCCTGGTGGCCCTAAAGAGGAATAAGTTCCTCTTCACCGCGAGCCTTGAGAGGTTAATCAAGCCTAACATTGCTTTGCTGCGTCAGTGGGGTGTTCGAGATATTGCTCAGCTGTGCTCAAACAACCCGAGGGTGCTTACCTTCAAACTCGAACGCGTGACGGAGATTTTGCTGCGGGCAGAAGAAATTGGGGTGCCTCGCACTTCGCGGATGTTCAAGTATGCAGTGTCCGCCGTTGCCTGTAATTCCAAAGAGAAGATTGTGGCCAAGCTTGAGTTTTTGAAGAGGACTCTTGGTTGTTCTGAGTCTGAGTCTTCCAATGCAGTGTCCAAGTTGCCAGGTATATTAGGAATCTCCGACGAGATTCTTTTACGCAAGATTGAATTCCTTGTCAATGAGGCTATGATGGAGCCACGGTCCATTGTTGAAAGACCTGTACTGCTCGCATTGAGCCTCGAGAAGTTTACTAAAGCCCCGGCATTATGTCATGAAGATCCTGCAGGAGAAGGGATTGCTGCATACGAGCTTTTCCACATTATTACTTAAATTTGGAGAGAAGAGTTTCAAGTTGAAGTTCATCGATTGTCACAAGGACTCTATTCCTGGCCTTGCAGATGCTTATGCTACAGCTCGTGCTGGTATTGTGCCCTCTACAGTCTAATTTTAGCAACTCATGTTGTGTTTTAGGCGGATGGTGGAACTGCAGCCCATGCTCGATAGCAGCTATCCACTGTGCAGGCGTTTTCAATTCTGCTTTCTGTAAGAGAACCACTAGTGATTTCTGATTGCTCATTTATATTTGATATTCAAGTTATAAGTTGTTTATGAAGGAGATGGCTTTGACTTATTCTACTGCCTTAATGCCAATGCTTGTTAGTTTCTTCTTTTGCTTAGCACATGGCTGAAGATTATTCTTAACTTTCTGTATTCCTTCTCTGAGCAAGTTTTTGTTTGAGAACTTATTAAGCTAATTTGAATACCAGAGTATTACAACTAATGTTTTACCTAGCTCTCACTAGCTGAGTGGGTTTATTTATGTTTGCAAAATGTCAACATGTAGCTCCGGTTCCAGAAGAAAGGCAAAGCTGCTCCACAACCGCAACACAAAGCAGGGCCAGGCATCACCACGGTTGGAAACCCATGCCGGTCACATGGACTCTGTTCCTGGCCTTGCAGATGCTTATGATGCAGCTTCATGCTGGTGTTGTGCCTTCTGGAGTGTAATTTAAGCATTCGATTCAGCTGTGCAGGACTTCTGCATCTGCAAGAGAACCACTAGTGATCTCTGACTGCTCATACATTGTCCAGTTGTGGTTATTTATGAGCTGGGTTTGAATTTGAGCCCTCACGTGCATATGTTTGTTAATTTCTTTGTCTAGCACATGGCTGAAGTTTTTCAACTTTCTTTTCTGCATTAGTCCTTGTTGTGGAACTTCTTAAGTTAATATGGTTTTCACAGTATTGGATTTTCCTTTTGTTAAACCATTTTTTATCAGTAAGACATTAATATGCTCTGTTCCAACAGATGTTTTACTTAGGTCTCACTAGCTGAATGGATTGTTTTTGGTTTCTATTGATGCATGCTAACATTGTATGAGACTGAATTAGTAGTTTCAGGTAGTGACCGAAATCACTACTGTGAAGAAAGCAAGAAATTCTCTATGAAACAATTTGGTAATGCCAGTGCTGTAAGGGCCAAATATTATCTTGATTTCGATTTAGTTGTTTGGGTGCTGCGGGCCTCTGTCGATGTACCAGAGATGGTTGTCTGTTTGGCTTGCAAGGAAATGAGTTGCTAACAGCTGAAAATATACAGCAAGTTGTAGGGAGACGACTTCGAATGAGGGAATACTGATTTGTTGTTTGTTCATTCTTTTTTTCATACAAAATATATATAGAGAGAACATGTCCCTTTTGTACTATCATGTTGACTTGGCTGCCTAAGATTAAGCTGTAAATTGATCTCCCATATACAAGCCCATCAAGTAAGGGAGACGATTGTTCTTAAATCTACTAAGTCACTTTCTTGTTACCGTTTTGTTCACTTTTGTTATTTTAACACATGTAATTCTCAAAATTTTCTCTTCATAGAATAGAATGTGTATGATACTTATAAGGTTTTTCTTCCTATATGGAATACTGTGCATTATGGGTTTACAGCACTGGCACCCTCTGTTTTGAGCAGCTTCTGAATTTCCAGATCTCTAGAGTCTAGATAGCCCCTTTGTTGAAGATTGCATGATCGGTCGGAAAATTATTAATCAGGTGATAATCATAGTATCTCTAAGCAATATGACAATTTTTTTTTAAGCGACGAGCAATATGACAGGGAATACCCTGCGAAGGGTAAGTAGGCTGGGCTAGGCCAAACTGGAGCCCAAGCCCAGTAGAACAGGGAATAGCCCAATTTAAAAAATAATCAAGTACTCTCTCCTTCCCTTGCCCCGTTGCCCGTGTTGCCTCCTCTCCCTGGTCCGCCGCCGGCCACCACCATGCTGCGCCTCCGGAGCAGCTTCCTCTCTCTAGTCCGCGCCGCCTCCCCGCTACCCTCCCTCACCCACGCCTGCGCGTGGCGCTTCCTCTCCACCCACCCCGAGCCCTTCTCCCTCGAGAGATACCTCGTTACCGCCTGCGGCCTCGCTCCCGCTCAAGCACGCAAGGTGTTCAAGAAGGCGTCCCGCGACTTATTATCCGATGGATCCAGAAGATCGTTGGATGAGCTCTCCTATTCCCGCCTCAACTCCACCTCGAATCCTGATGCCATCCTCGCGCTGCTCTCCGGCGTCGGCCTCTCCCGCGCCGACATTGCCGCCGTCGTTTCCGCGGATCCGTTGCTCCTCCGCGCTTCGGTAAAGAACATCGCCTCCCGCCTTCTTGCTATTCATGACCGCGTCGGTCTTTCTACTCCCCAAATGGCTCGCTTCCTCCTGGCCGCCTCACGTGCTCTCCGCCGCTGCGACGTCGTTCCCAGTCTGGAGTTCCTCATCACTTTCTACGGCTCGTTTGAGAAGGTCCTGGTGGCCACAAAAAGGAACCGGAACCTCCTCGCCGCGAGTCTTGAGAGGTCAATCAAGCCCAACATGGCTTTGTTTCGTCAGTGGGGTGTTCGAGATGTTGCCCAGCTGTGTTTAAACTTCCCGCGGGTGCTCACCTACAACCCGGAACGCGTGAAAGAGTTTCTGCAACGGGCGGAGGAACAACTTGGGGTGCCTCCCACTTCGGGGCTGTTCGGGCAAGCAGTGTCCGTCACTGCTTGTTTGTCGGAAGAGAAGGTTGCTGCCAAGCTTGAGTTCTTCAAAAGGACTCTTGGTTGTTCTGAGTCTGAGGTTTCCACTGCAGTGTCCAAGACGCCAGCTATAATAGCATTATCTGACGAGATTCTTCTACGCAAGATTGACTTCCTTGTCAACAAGGCTGCAATGGAGCCTCGGTACATTGTGGAAAGGCCTATCCTGCTCACATACAGCCTTGAGAAAAGGCTAGTGCCGCGGCATAATGTATTGAAGGTCCTTCAGGAAAAGGGATTACTGAATAGTAATGCAAACTTTTATACAGTAATTGCACTTGGAGAGGGGACTTTCAAATTGAAGTTCATCGACTGTCACAAGGACTGTGTTCCTGGCCTTGCAGATGCTTATGCTGTAGCTCGTGCTGGTATTATGCCCTCTAAGGTCTAACTTTAGCATCTCCTTTTGTGTTTTAGGTATGTAGGTGTTGCAACTATAACTCATGCTTATTACCAGGTGTCCACTGTGCTGGCATTTTCGATTCTGATTTCTGCAAGAGAACCACTAGTGAGAACCATTAGTGAATTCTGGTTACTCATGTATATTTCAAATTCAAGTTTTAAGTAATTTATGAAGTAATTTATGAAGGAGCTGACAGCTGAGTGTGATTTATTCTACAGTTCTTCTTCTGTTTAGGAGTTAGGACATGGCTGAAGGTTGTCCTTAACTTAGTTTTCCTTGTCTGAATCAGTATGTTTTATTACAATTGATATTTTACGTAGCTGTCACTAGCTGAATGGATTTATTAATGTTTGCATTGTATGAGACTGAACTAATACTTTCAGGTAGTGGCCGAAATCGCTACTAAGAACTCTCTATGAAGCAATTTGGTAATGCCAGTGTTGCAATAAGAACAAAATATTATTGAGTTCTAAGAAATGTTTTGTATGCCATGGACCTCTTCCATGTACCAAAGTCTTTCTGTTTGGCCTATAAAGGAATGAGATACCAATATGAAAAATAAATTGCATGTTGTAAGGGTTCTTTTCAAAAAAAAAAAATCCACATAGTATACAAAAATAGAATATATTCCTACTATACTGCCATCTAACCATCTTGAGTTGGCTGCCTAAGCTTCTCTCTTCATATCTGGGCAATGCGGCAACAGATCGGCTTACTGCACATTGCACCAGGAGCCCAGTCCTGGTGGTGCCTTGCAGCCAAGTGGGTCCAGAAGCCGACGTGTAAAGGCATTTTCTCTTTGTTTTTGTTGCTTAGACAATTTGGAAGCACCACAACCTTTGTGTTTTTTATGGCTTCTGGCCTTGTGTGACGATCCTGCGAGAGTTTGAAGATGAGTCCTGCCTATGGTGGATGGCAGGCGCAAGGGTCTGAATGAATTGGTGTCTAGATGTGTAGATTGTCGTGGTTGTTCTCTTCTTTTGTGTCATGTATGTAACAAAAAACTAACCAGGGCTGGGTATCTGGGTATCAGCTTGTATTTGCTCTTTTCATCTCTTGGTATGAAGATGTGCTTGGCTGACTAAGATTAAGGTTATTGATCTCTCATGTATGCCTCTTCTGGAAATAAGCCCATCAAATAGGGGGAGCCAATTGTTCTTGCATTGAAATCTCAAACTTGTTTTGTTTCCTTGTTGTTTAGTTTTGTGATGTTAAGAAGTAGTTCTAAGAAACATTTCTACTCGTATAGCCTGTGTACGAGCCCTGGTGCTATTTATAAGGCTTTTCTTTCAATATGCCATACTATGCGATCTGGGTTGACAGCAGCTCACATGAGTGTTTGCTAAGCAGGATCACAGGCCGATGTAAGCACCTGTGCCCTCTATTTTTAGCTGTTTGTGAAACGACAGATGTCTGCAGAGCTTCTATTGATGATTGTATGATCGATTGCCAAATTATTAATCATTGAAAACGACGGCAATCCATGTTAATCTCTGCAGATAATATGGCAATACCATGGGGTTTTTTTTTTTTCGCGATTGGCGATCCAGTAGTTCTAGTCAACAGCCATGGTGAACCTTAAATTCAAACTCATGAACAGTTTAGATCAGTAAAAGCAAACTCTTCGATTTTTAAGGCCAAAAAAACACAAAAGAAATTACTCACGATGTATCTCTGAACAGTCTAGGCAAAATTCATCCACAATGTAACTGGACAATACATACAAATTGATCCTTGGTGCAACTCAACAGCTTTTTGTGAACACGTCCGTTGACATGTTTTTTTCATTAAGTTGCAACTCAACAGCTCGGACATATATATACAATGGGTACATAGACCATACTATATCATTCATCATCTAATCTAAAAGTTTTACATGACAAATTCCAAATACACACTGATAAGTTGCATAACAAAACTTTTAGCCCCGGATTTCAGTTAGGAAGAGTCTCGACCACGAGCAATATTCATCTCCACATTCCGAGCATTAAGTGAAACCTTTGCACTCCAAAACTGATGAGATAACTGCTTACTGAGTGCAAATGCAAACAAGGCAAATCACTTGTAAGCATGATAAAGACCAGAAGATCAGAGATTCAGAATCACATAGCTTAACCCAAATGTATCATGAAGACCAGAAGTTCAGAGATTCAGAATCACATAGCTTAACCCAAATGTATCGTGAAGGCCAGAAGTTCAGAGATTCAGAATCACATAGCTTAACCAAATGTATCATGTATGTAGTAAAACTATCCCAGCCTGCTGTCGAGAAACGAAGCAATAGAACATAAGTTAATGCAGTTGGAGAAAAAAACTGATTAAATTTTGCATGGAGGAAAGAAGGATCTAATTTGAATATTTCGACACTTTTAACCAACTTAATGGAGAGCATTTGTTGACAATACCAAATGTCAAGCATAACAAATCACAAACTGTTATGGCTTCGTGCACCTGGAAAAGAGCATCCTTACATCTTTCAGATAAGCCTTGCCATTCTCATATCATCTCCGGTAAAGCTGGTTTTAAGCATGTTCTTCGTGGATGAAAAGTTAGTGCTGCAAACAGAAAAATGATGGCTAAATAAAACTGACGGTGGATTTCTGAAACTCAAAAAGACTGTTAAAACAAGAACCCGGCCTTTCTTCTTGGCAATGTGAGATGCCTTTGCAGTCCAATCAAAATAAGAACCCAAATGTATCATGAAGGCCAGAAGTTCAGAGATTCAGAATCACTTAACGCAAATGTATCATGTATGTAGTAAAACTATTCCAGCTTGCTGTCGAGAAACAAAGCAATAGATCAATGTTCACGCAGTTGCGGGAAAAGAACTGATCAATTTTTGCATGGAGGAAAGAAGGATCTAATTTGAATATTCGACAACTGGAGTATTGAATACTGGTGCAAAAAACACTTCTATAAATTATAACTACCTCAAAGGATAGCATTTGTTGACAATACCAAATGTCAAGCATAACAAATCGCAAACTGCTATGGCTTCCTGCACCTAAAAAAGAGCATCCTTACATCTTTCAGACAAGCCTTTCCATACTTATCGTAACTACCTTTTAGAAGAAAAAAAAAAAACGTCAGACTTATTCAGGCTCTTAGTCGATGTAATAAGCTGTGCACTACAGTGCCTTGCCGCTAACATAAATCGCTCACCTTCCTTTGAGAGCATCTCCTCGAACTATCCATATTCCATCTGGTGAAGGAAGCAAGGGTGGCTGTGTCTGTGTACTTCAGGAAGGGAGGATTGATTTGTTCTGTTGTGATCACTGAAATCGCAAGCATGACAACCGTCTGGCGAAGGAAGCAAAGGGTGGTTGCTGGGCCAGCCCAAACCGAGCAATCACTGAATGGAATACGGCCCAGACCCAATCTTGTCTTGGCTCTTCTTCCCTTGTTTCGTTTCTTTTCCTTTCTCTGCTGTTCGAGCGCCGCTTGCCACCACCAGGAGGCGTCGACCCTCCGCCGCCATGCTGCGCCACCGAAGTGGCCTCCTCTCAATGCTCCGTGCTGCCTCCCCCGCTAACCTCCCCCCCACCCACCCCCGCCCGTGCTGCCTCCTCTCCACCTCCACCTCCACCACCGCCGAGCCCTTCTCCCTAGAGGGCTACCTTGTCGCCGCCTGCGGCCTCGCCCCAGCCCAAGCACGCGAGGTGTCCAAGAAGGCGTTCCGCGAGTTATCCAGAAAATCCAGCTCACGGTCCCGCCTCCTCTCCGCTTCCAACCCTGACGCCATCATCGCCCTGCTTGACGGCTCATTTTTTTTACTATTTAGTCTTTTTCTTGAACTAAATTTACATTTAGACCCCTGAAAAACTTAATTCCGTTTTTAGACGCTAAGCTCGGCGGCGTGACGTACGGCGTCAAGGTAACACGTCTCGGCGCCATAGATCATGGCGCCGAACCTTGAGACCGAATGATGACATGGCGGCGATATGGCACTGTTGTGGCACAGCTCGGCGCCATATTACATGGCGCCAACCTCGACGCCATGAGCTATGGCGCGGACCTTGGAGAATACGCCCACACAGGCGTTTCTGCGAAGTCACGCACTAGTTCCCATGCAACAGTAGAAAAAGAGCAGAGCAGCAGTCAGCCGTGCCACAAGCGGTCAGAGAGCAAAGCAAAGCAGCGGTCATGTCCATCCACCAACACCATGCCGTGCTGACATGCAGGAGTAAGTGGTAGTGATATACAACTAGCACTCCATGGAAACAGAATACTCCCAACGTCCCAAATTATTTCTCATTATCGGTTGCCGGCAATTGTTTCTAGGGAATTAAAAGCGATAGATATTTTTATGACGTAGGGAGTACGGTATAGGTTACGCACCAGTTAAAGTGTTTTTGATATCAAACAAATTTATAGTGAATAATATTTAGTTCTTAATCAATTTATTATGAAAATAAATATATAATCAATCCAATAATATTTATTTGATATCATAAATATAATATTTTTATATATTTAGTCGAACTTGATTGTGTTTTTCTTTTTTATATAGTTAGTCGAACTTAAGATATTTTAACTTCATACTATGTTAGAGCTGTATTTTTTTCGGATGGATAGAGTGGTATAATATACTACACATTTAATTATAAATATAATATAAAAACAGGTTTGTATTATAATATACAGTCAATATACTCTCTTCATCCTAAAATAGTAATTATCATTTTTTCCTTTCCGAGAAATAACTTTGACTAAATATATTTTAAAAAATATTAATATTATAGTATATAATTAGTATCATCAAAAATATCTTTAAATTTAGTTTTTTTTAATAAATTTATTTAGAGATATAAATATTATATATCTATGAGTCAAACTTGTGGTACGAGGCCTTGTTTAGTTTCATGTGAGTTTTTGGGCGGTTCACTGTAGCACTTCGTTTTTATTTGGTAAATATTGTCCAATCAATCGTGGCCCAACTAGGTTCAAAAGATTAGTCTCGTGATTTACAACAAAACTATGTAATTATTTATTTTTTTTATTTATATTTAATACTCTTTATATGCGGCAACAAATTTGTGAGAGGTGAGAGATTGTAAAGTCTGTAGCACTTAGTTCGTTTGTGGTAAATATTGTCCAATCGTGGCCCAACTAGGCTCAAAAGATTCGTCTCGTGATTTACAACAAAACTATGCAATTAGTTATTTTTTTATTTATATTTAATACTCTTTACATGCGGTACAAATTGATGTGATGGAGAGGCAATGAAAAACAAGGCCTTGTTTAGATTACCCTCCAACTTCCAAGTTTTTTCACTCTCTCCATCACATCAATTTGTACCCGCATGTAAAAGAGTATTAAATATAAATAAAAAAATAACTAATTGCATAGTTTTGTTGTAAATCACGAGACTAATCTTTTGAGCCTAGTTGGGCCACGATTGGACAATATTTACCACAAACGAACGAAGTGCTACAGACTTTACAATCTCTCACCTCTCACAAATTTGTTGCCGCATATAAAGAGTATTAAATATAAATAAAAAAAAAAAATAAATACATACATAGTTTTGTTGTAAATCACGAGACGAATCTTTTGAACCTAGTTGGGCCACGATTGGACAATATTTACCAAATAAAAAACGGCGCTACAGAACCGGCCCAAAAAACTCACATGAAACTAAACAAGGCCTTAGTTGATAAAATCTCAGCTGCTGCTGCAGCTTTACGTGAATGGACACAAGAACATGATGGACATGAAAAGACTACTCTAGCTGCTGTAGCCAGATCGCTAGCAATTTTTTTAAGTGACTAGATGGATGGACCGAGAGCATCTAGTAATCAACCTACGGAATACTACACCTCCACGAAAATCACACGACATGGTAAAAGATAAAAATCCTAAAAGAATAGTTACCATGAGGCACTGGCTGGTGGGCCCATCGTCGTCTCTCTATGTACTGTTTTTTTTTATCATCATATCATCTTCTCGGGCTTTGGAAAAATTTCCAAGCACACACAATGCAGACACAGCGCAGGATGGTGTACTTGGCGAGTGTGGACAGGGCGTTGTCATCTCATATCAGCTCAGCTATCTCATCATCACACCTCATGCTGTGCTGCTCGTACTGCCCGAGCAACCAAAAAGCTGCAGGCCTGGCGCGTGCGCGAGCAACTCGACGCCAAGATCTGTGGCGCCGAGGTCGGCGCCACGAAGCACGGTGCCGAGATGACACGTCAACGTGGCCGCGCCATATCATTGCCATGTCACCATCCAGTCTCAAGGTTCGGCGCCATGACCTATGGTGCCGAGACGTGTTACCTCGGCGTCGTACGTCACGGCGCCGAGCTCAGGGTCCAAAAACGGAATTAAGTTTTCTACGGGTCCAAATGTAAATTTAGTTCAAGAAAGGGGCTAAAATAAGGGCTTGACGGCGCCGGACTCTCCCGCGACGACATCGCCGTCGTCGTCTCCGCGGACCCGATGCTCCTCCGCGCTACGGTGAAGAACATCGCGGCCCATCTTCTTGCTCTCCGAGACCGCACCGGCCTTTCTACTACCCAAATCGCTCGCTTCCTCCTGGGTCAGCCCAGAAGCGCTCCGCCGCAGGGGCGCCGCTCCCAGGCTGGAGTTCTTAATATCCTTCTACGGCTCATTTGAGAAGGTCCTGGTGGCCCTAAAGAGGAATAGGCGCCTCATCTGTGCGAGCCTTGAGAGGTTAATCAACCCTAACATTGCTTTGCTGCGTCAGTGGGGTGTTCGAGATATTGCCCAGCTGTGTTCAAACAATCCCAGGATGCTTACCTTCAACCCCGAACGCGTGAAAGAGTGTTTGCTGCGGGCGGAAGCGGAACAACTTGGGGGTACCTTCCACTTCGGGGCTATTCAGAATCGCAGTGGACGTCGTTGCCTCCATGTCCGAAGAGAAGGTTGCTGACAAGCTTGAGTTCTTTAAGAGGACTCTTGGTTGTTCCGAGTCTGAGATTTCCACTGCGGTGTCCAAGATGCCAGGAATATTGGAATTCTCTGACGAAATTCTTCTCCGCAAGATTGAGTTCCTAGTCAATAAGGCTGCGCTGGAGCCACGGTACATTGTGGAAAGGCCTGCCCTGCTCACATACAGCCTAGAGAAGCGGCTTGTGCCCCGGCATTGTGTCATAAATCTCCTGCAGGAAAAGGGATTGCTGAATAGCAATACGAGTTTTTGCACACTAACTAAAATAGGAGAAGTGAAGTTCAAATTGAGGTTTATCGACTGACACAAGGACTCTGTTCCTGGCATTGCAGATGCTTATGCTGCAGCTCGTGCTGGTATTGTGCCTTCTAGAGTTTGAGTTTAGCATCTCATTTTTTGTTGTAGGCACTTGCCAGACGGTGGGACTGCAACTTATGCTCATTAGCAGCTATCCACTGTGCCGGCTTTCTCAATTCTGTTTCTGCAGTTTAAGTTAAGCTTATTACTTTGAAGGAGCTATACTTTATTTGTGGCCTTACTGAGCCATGTTTGTTAGTTTCTTATTCTGCCTAGCACATGGCTGAAGATTATCCTTTATTTTTCTTTTTCTTCAGTGAATAAATAGATTTTTATTATAGTTATAGAACTTATTATAAGCTCAGCCTGCTGGAGGACAGAACTTATTAAGCTAATACTGTCAAATTCCAATTAGCTTTTCATTTTATTTAACAAGTATCTATTGGCATGTTTTATTCGAACTGATGTTTTACTTAGTTCGCACTAGTTGAAATGATTTTTTTTTCTACTGATATTTACATAGTACATCACTGCGGATGAACTAGTAGTTTCAGATAGTAGCTGAAAGTGCTACGGAGAAGAAAAAACTTTATGAAACAATATCGTATTTTTTGTAAAGCCAGTGTTGTAAGAGCCAACAAATATTCTTGATAACTCCGAAATACTTTGGTGCTGCGGCGCTTTGCCAGTGTACCAAAAAGATGGTTGTCTGTTTCCCTTATAAGTGAATGATAGACTAACAACTGAAAAATAGATGGCAACTTGTAAGGGAGATGACTTATATGAGTGAGCACTAATTTGTTGTTCAACACCCCCCCCCCCCCACCCCCCAAAAAAAAAAGGTCAAATAAGGTTGCTATTTTGTTTAGCTCTGTGATGACATTATTTCTACCTTGATGTCCTGTTCAGACATACAGCCATGGACCAATACACTGTGATACATTATTTGGTGCTGGTAGCAATGCTTGTAAGGTGTTGTAAAAACAGACTTCTATGGTACATTGTTTGGTGTTTCTGACAGTTACCTAATAGCAATGCTTGCAAGGTAGTAAAGAAGACTTACATGGCCCATAAGTACTAGATAGCAGCCTGATCACAAGTGCTTATGGTAGTTCAGGCCAGTCAGCCAACCATGACATGCCAAAATTACAATATGATGGATCAGAAGTAGGAACATGGAAAATAAACATACTGAAGATCATCATGATAGAAAATCATTCTTTTGCAACTTGCAAGGATAGCATAATGAACTGAAGTGACTTGCTGTGTTCAGAAATTCATAGTTGTAAATTGTAAAAACTCGGTTATAAGTTCTTTTTCGCATATGCAGCTAACCAGGGCTGAGGATCGGCTTGTAT
The DNA here is from genome assembly GCA_015844335.1 of Chrysopogon serrulatus. NCBI lineage: Eukaryota > Viridiplantae > Streptophyta > Magnoliopsida > Poales > Poaceae > Chrysopogon > Chrysopogon serrulatus. The sequence goes on along the minus strand of JADLZL010001574.1, from coordinate 222,251 downwards.
TTGATCTTTGGTAATCTGCGAAGCTCTCGTATTTGATAAATGGCTTGGCTGCCTTAGATTAAGGTTATTGATCTCTCATGTATGCCTCTTCTGGAAGTAAGTCCATTAAATAGGGGAGCCAATTGTTCTTGCATTGAAATCTCAAACTTGTTTTGTTACCAGGTTGTTTTGTTTTGTGATGTTAAGTAGTTCCTCTCAGAAATATTTCTACTCTTATAGCATGTTACGAGCGCTGGTGCTATTTATAAAGCTTTGCTTCCAATATGTCATACTATGCGTTCTGGGTTTACAGCAGCTCACATGATGGGTTTACACCATTTATGAGTGTTTGCTAAGCAGGATCACAGGCGGATGTGACCACCGGTGCCATCTATTTTGAGGTGCTTGTGAAACAACAGATGTCTGCAGAGCTCCTATATTGATGATTGTTGATCGATTGCTAAATTATTAATCATTGATTGAAAACGACGGCAATCCATTTTAATCTCTGCAGACATTATGCAGTGCCATGGTTAATGAGTAGTTATTCTAGTGAACAGCCATGGTGATGCTTAAATTCAGACTGTTATGGTTTCGTGCACCTAAAAAAGACCATCCTTGCATCTTTCAGATAAGCCTTTCCATACTCTCATCATCTCCAGTAAAAACTGGTTTTTAAGCATGTTCTTCCTGGAGGTTTTGAGCATGTTCTTCGCGGATGAAAGTTAGTGCAAACAGAAAAATGATGGCTAAACAAAACTGGCCGTGGATGTCTGACACTCAAAAGGATTCTTAAAACAAGAACCCTGTCTTTCTTCTTGACAATGTGAGATGCCTTTGAAGTCCAATCAAAATAAGAACCCTGCAATACTTGTTTGTTTACCCACTACTTCATCTCAATGCCGGCCTTTAGGGGTGATTGAATTAGATCACTGAATATCCATCATATTCCATCCAATCCAATCTCATTCTCGTCTCATCAAAAGAAAGGACAACATGTCCGTCAGTGTGTCCGGAAAAAAGAAAAGGGTATGCAGGCTGGGCTAGCCCAAACTGGGCAATCAGTGAATACGGCCCAAACCCAATAGAGGAATAGCCCATCCCTTCCATCTCGATACTGCGAGTCTAGTCTTCTCCCCTTCGGACCTTCCTTTCACCGCCGCTCGCCACCACAGGAGGCGACCCTCCGCCGCCGCCATGCTGCACCTCCGAAGTGGCCTTCTCTCTATGCTCCGTGCTGCATCCTCGCTGCCCTCCCCCACCCACCTCCGTGCGTGCCGCCTCCTTTGCACTTCCACCTCCACCCTCTCCGCACCCTTCTCCCTCGAGGACTACCTCGTCGCCGCCTGCGGCCTCGCACCCGCCCAAGCTCGCGAGGTGTCCAAGAAGGCGTTCAAGGAGTTATCGAGAGAATACGGAAGACCATTGGAGGAGCTCTCCCTACGATCGCCTCGTCTCTGCCTCCAACCCCGATGCCATCCTTGCCCTGCTCTCCGGCGCCCGGCCTTTCTCGCGACGAGATCGCCGCCGTCATCTCCGCCCGACCCACTCCTTCTCCGCGCTTCGGCGAACAATATCGCCACCCGCCTCCTTGATCTCCGCGACCGCGTCGGTCTTTCTACGCCCCCGATCGTTCGCTTCATCCTGGTCGCCTCACGCCCTCTCCGCAAGTGCGACATCGTTCCCCCAAGCTGGAGTTCTTCATCTCTTTCTACGGCTCGTTTGAGAAAGTCCTGGTGGCCACAAAAGGAACCAGAACCTCCTCAACTCGAGCCTTGAGAGGTTAATCAAACCCAACATAGCTTTGTTTCGCCCGAGTGGGGTGTTCGAGATATTGCCCAGCTGTGTTTAAACGCCCGCGGGTGCTTAGCTCCAACCCGAACGCGTGAAAGAATTTTTGCTACGGGCGGAACAGCTTGGGGTGCCTCCCTCTTCAGCGCTATTCAAGTATGCAGTGTCCGCTGTTGCCTGTAATTCCAAAGAGAAGGTTGCTGCCAAGCTTGAGTTCTTGAAGAGGACTCTTGGTTGTCCTGAGTTTGAGGTTTCCACTGCAGTGTCCAAGATGCCAGGTATATTAGGATTGTCTGACGAAATTCTTCTCCGCAAGATTGGGTTCCTGGTTAATGAGGCTGGCATGGACCCATGCTACATTGTGGAAAGGCCTGTACTGCTCGCATACAGCCTGGAGAAGCGGCTTGTGCCCCGGCACTGTGTCATGAAGATCCTGCAGGAAGAGGGTTTGCTGAGTAGCAATACAAGCTTTTTCACGTTAGCTAAATTAGGAGCGGCGACTTTCAAATTGAAGTTCGTCAACTGTCACAAGGATTCTGTTCCTGGCCTTGCAGATGCCTATGCTGCAGCTTGTGCTGGTATTGTGCCCTCTAGAGTTTAATTTTAGCATCTTATTGTGTTGTAGGACTATGAAAAGGTAATTGTAGCAGACAGTGGGACTGCAAGTCTGCAACTTATGCTCATTAGCATTTAGTAGCTGTCCACTGTGCAGGCTTTCTCAATTCTGTTTCTGCAATAGAACCAACTGAGTTCTGACTGCTCAAAATCTAAGTCAAGTATGGAGTATGGAGGAGCTAGTAGGTTTTACTTGTGACCTTAATGTGCTGTGTTTGTCAGTCTGTTCTTCTGCCTAGCACATGGCTTAAGATTAACTTTGCCTTTGTTATTCTTCTTTTTTTTTTTTCCTACTACCTTTGTTTTTCTTCTGTGAATAGGTCTTTGTTGTAGAACTTATTAAGCTAATGCTGTCAAATTCCAATTAGCTTTTCGTTTTATCTAACCAGTTTCTTTATTGATATGTTTTATTCCAACTGATCTTTTGCATAGCTCACACAAGCTGAAATGATTTTTTTGCCCTACTAATGATGTTATGTTGTACTTCACTAGGCTGAACTAGAAGTTTCAGATAGTGGCTGCAACTGCTACAAAGAAAATTCTACGATTTTTTTTTATTTATTTTGTAAAGCCAGTGTTGTAAGAGGCAACAAATATTGTTGATTTCTAAGAAATACTTTGGTGTTGTGGAACTTTGCCAATGTACCAAAGATGGTTGTCTGTTTGGTTTGTAAGGGAATGATAGACTAACAACTGAAAGTAGATGGCAACTTGTAAGGGAGATGACTTTTATGCTGCCATGCTGTTTAGCTCTGTGATTACACTTTTTCTACCTGGATAGCCTGTTTAAACATACAGCCACGGACCAATACACTGTGATAAAGGTGTTGTGAAACGTACTTCTATGGTACATTATTTGGTGTTGCTAATAGTTAGTATCTAATAGCAATGCTTGTAAGGTTGTAAAAATATGCTCCCTCCATATTCATAAAACTTGACGTTTTGAATAAGGTTTGGGTCAAATATTGAGAACATAAACTATTAGTAATTTTTAAAATATTTAGTTTGAAAAGGTGAAACTTATATGTATAGATTCACCTTGAAACCCACTTTTATAAAAGTAATTTTATTTTTTAGATTTTTTATATATTTTAACAAAAAATAATGGATAGAGTTAGATTTTAGAGACCGTGTCCTTGTCCAAAACGTCGAGTTTTATGGGTATGGAGGGAGTACATTAGATAGCAGTCCGGTGACAAGTGGTTATGCTAGTTCAGGCCAACCAGCCAGCCATGACATGCCAAAATTACAATATGTTGGACTGGAAATTAAGTAGGAAAAAGAAAATGAGCTTACTGAACATCTCATCATGATAGAAAAAGAATCCCTTTGCAACTTGCAAGGACAGGATAATGAAATGAAGTGATTTGCTGCGTTCAGAAATTCATAGTTGCAAAAAAGAAAACTCGGTTGATTCATTCAGAAACATCCTTAGCCACTAGCATCGACAAAAAAATCATTCAGTGCTTTTTTTTACCAAATTTTGACGGGTGCTCTGCCGTTTCATCAAGTTGAAAGCAAAAAAATAGTATTTTTTTTTTTCAAACCGAGGGCTTCCCCCATTTCCATTAAACGAGATAACGGAAATACAGAGTTTGAGAGTTTTGCCAGATAGAGACTACGCATGATCTGACAGACAGCATACTACCGCTACTCTGCCGCATCATGAAAGGAAAGTAGAAGGACTAGCTACCAGGTACGAAACTGAAGCTAGACTATTACATCCAGAAAGAAAGGGCACGATGCCACCAAACGTATCATAAGCCACAGACCATACTGGGCTTAAAGAAACCAGTTAATTGTTTCCGAAGTCCTGTTACCATATCCCACATGGACCATCTTTGGTGAAGCCCCTTCAGGTACTGGGTTTGTCTCTATCACCATCTTCAATCTTCAGGACAGACTCTCCCTTCTGCTTCTTCATCACCAGTTGTAAAGCGATCTTCAGCATTGTTTCCGCGCCGGCAATCAGAGCTTCCTTGTCTTCTTCTGCGTAAAGACCTGCCCAGTATTTGATGAGTGCACAAGCATGGGATATTATAGAAATGGGATCAAGTAATTTCTTCTTTTCGAAACAGATGTTATTACGAGCTTTCCAAATGGCCCAGCATATGGCACCAATCCCAGTAGTGTGAAACTGACTCCCTCTGGGAATCCACTTATCACACCATATCCAGCTCTGCTCAATTGATCTGGGCACATTCGTAGCCCCAAAGCTCATAGCTACAACGCCCCATACTGCTTTAGCCACACCACATTGAAAGAACAGATGAGAGATTGATTCATTTAGTTCACAGAAGTAACAAGAGGGATCACCAGTCCAGTTTCTCCTAATTAGGTTATCTTTGGTCAGTAAAGCATTATTTAACATCAGCCATAGAAAGATTTTGATTTTGGCAGGGATTTTCCCTGTCCAAACTCTTTTGTGATAAGGGCCAGAGTCATTTTCAGTTAAAGCATTGTAAACAGATATAACAGAGAATTTTCCTTTACCACCCAACCTCCAAGATATATTATCTTCTTCATTACTTACATGAACATTAGATAAGTCAGCCACTATCTTTTCCCAATCCTCTTTCCATTTATCGACCAAATACCTAGAGAAGGTGACCTGTTGAGTATTATTGAGCACTTCACTTACTGTTATATCTTTCTTTTGAGCCATCTTAAAGAGGTCAGGGAATAAGATGGCCATAGGCTTATTATATAGCCAAATATCATGCCAAAAAAGAGTTCTCTTTCCATTCTTAGTAATCATCTTCCTACCCTTAAGGTAAACATGCTTGATTTTCAATAAGTCAGTCCACACAGGAGAATCTGATTGTTTGTGTTTGACAGTATGAACCGAGTCCTTTTTTAAGTATTTGTACTTGATAATGTCCTGCCACATACCATTTTCTCTATCTAATTTCCACCACCACTTACATAACAAGCTGATATTCATCAGTCTAACATTTTTAATGCCCAGCCCTCCTTTCTTTTTGCTTTTACACACCTTAGGCCATCTTAACAAATGATACTTCTTTTTAGTGCCTCCTCCTTGCCAAAAGAAAGTTCTTCTGATTTTATCCAACTTGTTTGTGATGGTCTTTGGCAGTAGATAGATAGACATTTGATACTCTGGAGCATTGTTCAAGCTGGAACCAATCAGAGTGGTCCTACCAGCAATGGACATAGACCCTCCTTTCCAGACATCTAGCTTTTTGGAATTCTTTTCAATAAGGGGTATCCAATCAATGATGTGAAGTCTGCTGGGACTAGCTGGAACTCCCAAATATTTAATAGGGAACAGACCCACTTGACAATTGAAAATGTTAGCATAAGTTTCAGCCCAGTTATCACAATCATTGATTGTTAAGACTTCACTTTTGTTGAAGTTGATCTTTAAACCAGTCATAAGCTCATATAAGTATAGCAGTAACTTGAGATTTCTAGCTTTTTCCAGATTGTGCTGTAGACAAATTATAGTGTCATCTGCATATTGCACGACAGCTACACCATTGTCAATGATATGATCAATAAGACCAGTTATCAGTCCATTAGATTGAGCTTTGATAATCATCCTGGACAGACCATCAGCTACAAAATTGAATAAGATTGGGGAGAGTGGATCTCCCTGTCTCACCCCTTTGTAGCTTTTTATATAGGGGCCAGTTAATTCATTCACTTTTACACTAACTGTACCCCCAGTAACCACCTGCTTAATCCAGTGGCACCATTGATGAGAGAAACCTCTAGCAGCAAGACTTTCAAATAGGAATTTCCATTTGACCTTGTCATAAGCTTTTTCAAAATCAAGTTTCAGCACAATCCCTGTTTGCTTCTTCCTTTTGATCTCATGCAAAATCTCATGTAGTATCATAATACCACTCATAATGTTTCTGCCTTTCATAAAAGCAGATTGATTAGAATGAATGAGCTTATCAGCAATGGGTTCTAGTCTTAATGTAAGCACTTTAGTTATCAGCTTATACAAACAGTTCAACAGACAAATGGGTCTGTACTATTGTATCTTGCAAGCATCAGTTACCTTAGGCAAAAGGGTGATGATTCCATAGTTAATCCTGCTAATATCAATCTTTCCTTGATGAAATTCAGAGAAGAGTTACATAATGTCTTCCTTCACAATATTCCAACAGGCCTGATAGAAATCAATGGTAATCTTATCTGGGCCAGCAGCTTTGTTTTTTTCCATTTGAATAAAGCTTCTTTTACTTCTTCAACAGAAAAAGGTTTACAAAGTTCACTATTCTCCTCAGCAGAAACTTTGTAAATTTCATTCCAGACATCCTGACTCATATGAATGTCATGTTCCATATCAGGGCCAAATAGCTTTGCATAGTAATCAGTTACATGTTTCAACAGATTCTCATTCCCTTCTATGGTCTCACCATCATTATCAAAGGATATAACTGTATTTTTCCTCCTCCTTCCATTTGCAATTCTATGAAAATAGCTAGTATTATTGTCACCTTTTAAAAGCCATTGTTCATGGGACCTGTTATGCCAATAAGTTTCCTCTTGGTCAAGGAGCTGAAGGTTCTCACACAAGAGAGATACCTTCCTCCATGTCTGACTATCATCAAGACCAATATTTTCCTCAATGTTTTCCAGTTCAGCTAATTCCTTAGAAATGACTTTTCTTTTTTTTCTCAACTCCCCTTGGAGATTGAATCCCCAGCCCTTGAAGTACTGTTTGAACAGTTTAAGCTTTTTTTGAATTCTATCCAAAGCAGTATTTCCCCTACATTCTCTCACCCATATTGTTTCGACTGCAGTAAAGAACTCTAGATTACTAAGCCAGCTGAGTTCGAATCTGAATTGCAGGTGTTTTAATTTGTTGTTAGGGTTTGCAGAGAGAATTAAAGGGTTATGATCAGACATTTCCCTTGGTAGTTTCTTGACCATGACATTTGGGAAAATAACTTCCCAATTTTTGGTGACTAGGATTCTGTCTAACTTCTCAAGTAGAGGGTCGTCTTGGTTGTTAGACCAAGTGAACAGACCTCCAGCCATGATTAACTCTCTCAATTCATAGAAATTGATTAGAGTATTGAACAGATCTGAGTATTTTGATATACCACCATTCTTATTCCTTTCATGCGAGTATCTAATAATATTTAAGTCTCCACCAATGGTCAGGGGTTCACTATTTTTTGAACAAAAATCAGCCAACTCTATCAAAAAATTTTCTTTATTTTCCTCTTGGGCTGCACCATATACCACAAGCAGATTCCACTTCAACTTGTTTGTTTTATCCCAAAGATTCACTTGTATCATAAAATCACCTTGATTGAAAGATCCTACATCATATAGATCAATCTTGATTCCAACAAGAATTCCTCCAGACTTGCCCTTAGCAGGGTTACTTAGCCAGAGATAATTTTGTTGGGTATCAAATTTTCTAAGAATCTTATCATCGCAATTCTTAATCATGGTCTCTTGAACACCAATAAAATGAAAAGAATATTGCTCAATCAAGTTTTTCAGATAAGTAGCCACCCCTTTTTTCTTTAGACCTCTACAGTTCCATATGATACCACTGATCATGATTTTTTCTTGCCTTTATTGGTTTTAGGAGGGCAGGCTTTACAAGGCCTCCCTCTTTTTTTTCACTGGGCCAGGAATTTCCTGTACCTGAGTTTCTTTTGTTTTTAGGGGGGATATTTTAAGTTTACCCTTCCCCTTTTTCTTCTTTCTGGATTCTACTAAGATAAAGTTCTCTGATCCTGAGGATTCCTCATGGATCCAATCAATTGTCAAAAGTTTAGGATCAAGCTCCATATCCTCAGTTGTTTCAACTTGGGAACTTTGAGCAGCTAGGACCATGTCAGTCTGTTTTTGAGAAAGATTATTTCTAGCTATCTCAAGATCTTTGATTAAATTGAAAGTATCAAAGTCATCATTATTAACATTAATACCCATACCATTAGATAATTCAGCAATATCATTTGCAGGAAGTACAGAAAAGTAATTAGCATAAGATGGATTACCTTCCAGGTTCCTTTTCTTGGCCATCTGTTCCACTTTCTCCATAGCAGTGAGATGAGTAGTACTTTTAAGTCTTTCACTCCTCCTCTGCAAGATATCATCCTTTGCTTTGTTCTTCATATTAGGGATTCCCTCATGCATTCCAGATGAACTGATAGTATTCTCTGATGTTGGGATTTGATCTGGTGCATTCAAGCAACCATTCTCAGCTTCTTCAATAACTATACTTTCTTGTGTGAAAAAAAAAATAGCATTTTTTATCTATCTATTCATATGCTCCATCACACTAATATTTGCTTCAATTAACAAGATTATCTCTGTGCTGTCAAAATTTCTTCACTTGTATCTACCCACATTACTGTCAAATGATAAAACACATATGGTCAGCATTTTATCAGAGACTACTCTACTTGAACATAGTAATTCACCACCAATTAGTTCATCCGGAGATAAAGAAACTGCAAGGACCCTCCTCCAAGGCTACTCTGAACTGCTGATAGGCTACTCTGAACTGCTGATACATTCTCCACGATCTACTCTGAATTGCTGATACATCCTCCACGATCCGCTGCACTGATAAGTTCTTCGTGGTGAAAAAACATCAGTTTATTGTGCACCGGGCTAGTAAGAAGTAACCGTACAAGATTCAGAAATTCAGGGTTAGTCGGCCATGTCTGCTATCCCAGGTTGCGGGTTGTGCAAAAGGAGAGGCAAACTAATCTAGCTGTATACAGTTTATATTGTGGTACATTACAATATTAGAATTACAAAGCTTTACCATGATATTCTTATATATTTATCAGAAAAAGTCTCATATCATTAAGCTGCATATACTCATTAATTATTTCTCTGAACAACATGATAAAAGGCTGTTTGGATCCATTGACTAATAGCTAGCCAGCTAGCTAGCTAATTATTAGTAGAGGACGGTTTAGATCTAGCTACTAACAAGTTACTAATAGATGGTTGGCACCTATTAGCACCTATATAGCTAGAAAACGAGAGACTTTCTTGTGAGCAAGACCCGCAAAATACCCACATCATCTATTCTGTCAAGTGTCAACTGGCCTTTTTTTTTTTATGAAGAGTGTCAACTGGCCTTAGGCATGATATCAAAGAACAAAAGCTGGTCCATAGAAATTGGAACGCTCGAATGGAAATGCCACCTAATAACTTATAGAAAAAAAATAAAAATAAAATCACAGCTTCCAACTAGTCCACTGATTCACTCTTTATCCTTCGATTACATCTTTCTTATAATAACGTGTTTGAAGATACTTCTGCTCCGGTGCAAAAATAGATTCAGGTGGAGCCTCTCAGAATTTCCTATTTGGCAAATGAGCTCAGTCCGGGTGGCTACTGGCTACCAAGCTTACGCACCAAGTGGGCTGTGGCGCCCGGCGGGTGGAGGGGGGTTTTGGGCCTCGTCCATCGAGCTGGCTATCTGGGCCGTCGCAGCTCGCTGCTTGCAGGCCTCTATTCCCCCATTCCATCCCTTTCTCCACACGCGGCGAGCCCTGCACGCGCCCGGCGCCGCCCTCAGCCGCGGCGATGCTGCGCCTCGAAACTGCCTCCTCCCACTGCTGCGCGCTGCATCCCAGCTACCGTCCCCGATCAACCCCCGCGATAACCGCCTCCTCTCCACCTCCGCCTCCCCCGGGTCCTTCTCCCTCGTGGACTACCTCGTCGCGTCCTGCGGCCTCGCCCCAGCCCAAGCAAGCGAGGTGTCCAAGAAGGCGTTCCGCGAGATATCCAGAGAATCCAGAAAGGACAAGGCGGAGATCCCACGGTCCCGCCTCCTTTCCGCCTCCAACCCCGACGCCATCGTCGCCCTGCTCGCCGGCGCCGGACTCTCCCGCGACGACATCGCCGATGTCGTCTCGGCGGACCCGCTGCTCCTCCGCGCTAAGGTGGGCAACATCGCCCCCCGCCTTGTTGCTCTCCGCGACCGCGTCGGTCTGTCCGCTCCCCAGATCGCTCGCTTCCTCCTGGTCGCCTTTTTTTTTTTTTTGGCGACCGGGCGTTACACCCGTTTTTCTAAGAGGAAAAGCAAGTTACAGGCAACAATACATGGACGAGTTAGAGGCGAGGAGCCTCGGAACGCGCCCACAGCGACCTAGCTACTGGGTCCTGAGAGTTGTGATTACATTACAAACGAACGAATTTGCGACCAAAAGGCGACGTCGTTGCCAGGCTCGAGTTCTTCATCTCCTTCTACGGCTCGTTTGAGAAGGTCCTGGTGGCCGCAGGCCGGAACCGGAGCCTCCTCACGGTTGGCCTTGAGAGGCTAATCGAGCCTAACATTGCTTTGTTGCGTCAGTGGGGTGTTCCAGATATTCCTCAGCTATGTTCAAACACCCCGTGGGTGCTTACCTTCAACCCAGTACGCGTGAAGGAGTTTTTGATGCGGGCAGAAGAAATTGTGGGACCTCCTACTTCGCGGATGTTCAAGTGCGCATTGTCCACTGTTGCCTCGATGTCCGAAGAGAAGGTTGCTGCCAAGCTTGAGTTCTTTAAGAGGACTCTTGGTTGTTCTGAGTCTGAGGTTTCCACTGCAGTGTCCAAGATGCCAAGAATATTGGAGTTCTCTGATGAAATTCTTCTCCGCAAGATTGAGTTCCTAGTCAATGAGGCTGGGCTGGAGCCACGGTACATTGTGGAAAGGCCTGTCGAGCCTTGAGAAGCGGTTAGTGCCCCGGCATTATGTCATGACGGTTCTGCAGGAAAAGGGACTACTGAACTATAGCTTTTACTCATTAGCTGTAATTGGAGAGGAGACTTTCAAGTCAAAGTTCATCCACTGTCACAAGGACTCTGTTCCTGGCCTTGCAGATGCTTACGCTGCAGCTCGTGCTGGTGTTGTGCCCTCCACAGTCTAATTTTAGCATCTCCTTTTGTGTTTTAGGTGGGTGTTCAAACTGTAACTCATGCTCATTAGCAATTGTGCACCCTTTTTTTGATTTGCAAGTAACTTAGTGATCTGTGATTGCTCATACATAGTTCAATTTAAGCTAGGGTTATTTGTGAAAGGCCTTGGTTTGACTTTGATCCTTAACGTGCATGTATGTTAGTTTCTTCTTCTGCCCAGGGCCGAGGATTATCCTCAGCTTCATTTTTCTTCTCTGATTTAGCTAATTGGAATTTTGCAGTATTAGCTTTTCCTTTTGTCCAGCAATTTTTTATCGATATGGCATTATGTTTTGTTCCAGCTGATGTTTTATATAGGTCTAACTAGCTGAGTGGATTATTTTTTGGTTTGTACTGATGCTGACATTGTATGGGACTGAACTAGTAGTTTCTGTAGCGGCTGAATTCACTACTGAGATTCATGAAACTGCAATGCACAAAATCAGTTTCAGCTTGCCGATTGCTGTGTTGAAGCCTTTGCACCAAGCTGCACCTGCTTGCTGGAAATAAGCGCCGACGCTCTTGTGCAGTCATCATTGCATCATTCATTCATTCTATATTGAAATTAAATTATGGAAAATTGAATCACGTGATATACAATATAAAAAAGAAGCACCAGAGCTTCTGCAAATTCAGAGAACAAGCACAGTTGGTTTTATAGAGAGCTACAGCCTACAGGCTAAAATATTAGCCTATCAATTCCCGCTCCAAAACGCTGCACTTTTTGGTCTAATCTTTAATAAGTATAGCACAACCGGCCGCATGCTTCTTCTTTTCTTCCTCGGCTATTTACTACTAGTAGTGGCCAAACATGGCGTTAGAAGCAATGTGACTCCTCTTTGCTCTTTCAGATTATTTTCTTAAAAACTGCGGCGTTTCGTGTGGGCGTCGATACGTTCCCGTTTTTTGGAGCGATGGCAGAACAAGCGGTGAGTACCATGGCGTCCGCGGTGATCGGCGGGATCACCGACAGGGCACTCACCACGGTGATGCGGAAGCTGCGGCGCGGGTCCCGGTCCGGCCCGGCAGCCGCGCACGAGAAGCTGCAGCGGCTGGAGACGCTCGTGCTCAAGCTCCGGTGCGCGGTCGAGGTGTCGGAGAAGCACGCCATCGAGAGCGCCTCGCTGCTGGAGTGGCGCGACAGGCTGAGGAACGCCGCCGCGGAGGGCGGAGCGGTCGTCCTCGACTTCCAGCGCCGAGCCAGGGAGGACGGCGGCGACGAGGCGGCGGCAACGACCGCGAACGCGCCTGGCCATCAGCAACCACCCGCCGCCGCCGCCGCCGCCGCGGAGGGCGGAGCGGTCGTCCTCGACTTCCAGCGCCGAGCCAGGGAGGAGGGCGGCGACGAGGCGTTGGCAACGACCGCAAACGCGCCCGGCCATCAGCAACCACCCGTCGCCACCGCCACGGAGGGCGGAGCGGTCGTCCTCGACTTGCAGCGCCGAGCCAGGGAGGACGAAGGCGGCGACGCGGCGTCAACGAGCGCGAGCGCGCCAGGTCAGCAGCAACGCGCCGGCGGCGCCTTGTATTTCACCAGGAGCGCTCTGTCTGGCATGGCGCAGCGTGTGCGCGACGGCACGAGGAAGCTCTTCTCGGGCGATGAGGACGTGCAGAAGCTGGACAGCGCGCTGGAGAAGATGGAGCGGCTCTCTCCGGACATCTCACAGTTCCTGCTGACGCTGTGGCTCGAGGTCTCGCCGAAGCTAGACCAGCGACCCGCAAAGAGGAGGGCACCGGCATCGATATCGGCTGAGCCCACACGGAAAAGCTTAAGGAATTCGGGTGTTCATCAGAAGGTTCGCAAGGCGATGCGGAGGGGCTCAGAGCCGAGACCAAGGAAGGCTGTGGCCGCGCCGGAGATCGTGCGGTTGGCATCGGCGGCGAAGGCAGAGGCGCCGTTGGATCCAGAGACAGAAGCGAGGATGCTTGCCAGGGTGCTTGAACCGACGCTGCTGTGCACGGAACGATACTACGTGAAGAAGACGGACGACAGAGACATGGAAGGGTTGGAGTGGTTGGCGGAATGGGCAGCCGTCCTCCGGGTGGCGGTGGAGAGAGGCAACGCCGTGCTCCAGAACCTGTGTCCCGGCTCGGACGTCATCCACAAGGCCGGGACCGGCGGTGGTGCTCTGGAAGAAGACGGTGAATTTTACAGTTTCGCGCGCGCGGTGGAAGAGCTGGCGCGGGACGAGTCGTGTTTCGCCCTTTTGGTGGACCTATGCCCCAGGAAACACCACTAGTCCTTCTCATCCGAATTCCCAAGAGAAATGTTCGAGATGGCGTGGAGCTGCGTCGATCTCCCGAGCTGGGCGTGCCGCCCTGCGCGGCGTGCGAGTTGAGTTGGGTGGCTGTTTCGCTCCTCCCCAATCCCGATGTTGCTGACCTCGTTTCGTTTGGTTTATTTCTGTAGGCAATATGACAGTACCCGGCAGACACATTCATCATTAGGTTTAAATTAAATAGATTCAGTCAGATCCATAAACAATTGAACGCACACATGTGCGCGCACACAAAAAGGAGATGTTGCGCTCCCATTTTATTTCAGCAATCCAGAGACAGGTCCCACAAAATGGTAAGAGACTAAGGCTATCCGTCTTGGGCTCCTGGAAGTTCGTCCGTGCTGCGTTTGGTGGACAGAAATCGCCCTTGCGGCGTCCGGGGAATCGAACGGCATCCGAATCTCGCCGCCCGCCGCCAAACCTGGCGTGGTAGCGCGCGTCGTCCGGTGCAGCGCCTGCGTGGCGACGCGAGCCAGCGCGGCTCGCGGGAAAGAGGGCCTCGCCGGACCATCAGCCGACGGAGAAGAGAGGAGGCCGGAGGCGCTGGTCATGCCGGCGGAGGTCGCGCCGGCGTAGCCATGCCGCGCGATCGCCAGACGGAAGAGGAAAACGGCGGCCGTGGCTGAGGTCGCGCCATCAGCCGCTGGCCGGTGCTCCTCCGTCAGCGCGCAGAAGGGCGCAGGAGCAGCGCCGCGAAGCGCCGGATCCACGTCCGAAGCGGCGGCCTCCGGCGAAAGCGAACGGAGCGAGAACTGGCGAGCTCGCCGGGGTGAAAGACGCTACGTAGCCGCTCCAACGCGCGCCCACAAAGGAGCCGCCCGCGCCGCCGGCCTCAGCGGCGCTCGCCGATCGGCCCCGCGCTTCGCCAGCGGTGGCGTCGTCAGCTGCCCCGCCCGCCACGGCAGCTCGCCCGCTGCCGGCCGTGATTAGCAAGGCTTCGCCCGACCGCCATGGCTCGCCACCGGGAGGAGCGACGACCGCGCGCGTGACGGAAGCGGGGCGCCGGGGGAGAGAGGCCGCCCGCCCGCCCGCGCCGGAGTCCGCCACCCGCCACCACACTACTATTCCGGCTGCCAGGGCCGGCTGCCACCACGGCGGAGAGAGGCGAGGTGGGGAGGAGCAGGGAGAGGATGGGAGAGAGAGAGCGTGGATGGGAGGGAGGGAGGTGGCGGTTTTAATAAAAAAATACTGACAAATGGGCCTCACAGTGGATAGAGGATGTATATAGAGTATGAATGGATGCGGAAGAAAACAGGATAGAGGAGGGAATCTTGATGATCAGGACAGAAGATTTCTTTTAGAGGATACATATAGAGTATGACGAGTGCGGATAGCCTAAGTTATCAATTTTTTTTTTCAATGCAGCTCCTAAAAACACTGAGTTACCGGCTACTGAAATCTTTCATGTCGGGAAACAACAGACAAACCCAAAAAGATATTTGTTCATGCTGGGAAACACAACGGAAAAACGTCAAAGATTTGCAGAAGCTCCCAGGAAACAAATTCTAGGAACTTGTTGCAGTTTCTGCGTAACGTGGTGCAATCCTAAACGAGGGCCTCGTTTAGTTACACGCAAGTTTCACTGAAAGTTACAAGTTTTTCCATTCTCTCTCCATCACATCAATTTCTATCCATATATATGGAGCATTAAATATTAGTGAAAAAAATAACTAATTACACAGTTGTGTTGTAAATCACGAGACGAATCTTTTAATCCTAGTTAGACCACGATTGGACAATATTTACCAAATACAAACGAAATGCTACAGTTACAACTTTTTCCAGCCTTTTGCATCTAAACGAGGCCGAGGATGGATTATAAGGTACTAGACTAGAGGACGATGAAAACCATGTCGATATATTTGCAGTTCAGCTGTGCTACACTACACGGGATCTTCGTTGATGCCAAGCTCCTGGACAACAGTAGGCCGGTCCGCTATCCGGTCCAGACGGATAAACTGCTTCGTAGGCCCACTCTGGGAGATTGCACAGCCCACGTCCACGGAACAGGAAGCGGGGAGGTGTCTCTACTGGCGCGCGGCCGACGACCTAAGCGCCGCCGTCCGCCGCCGCCATGCTGCGCCTCCGAAATCGCCTCCTCCCTCTGCTCCGCGCCGCCTCCCCGCTTCTCTCCCACATCCACTCCCGCGCGTGCCGCCTCCTCTCCACCTCCACCTCCACCTCGACGGCCACCGTCCTCGCACCCTTCTCCCTCGAGGACTACCTCGTCGCCGCCTGCGGCCTCGCACCAGCCCAAGCCCGCAAGGTTTCCAACAAGGCATTCCACCAGTTATCCATAGCATACAATAGACCATCGGAGGAGCTCAACCACTGCCGCCTCAACTCCCCCTCCAACCCTGATGCCATCCTCGCCCTGCTCTCCGACGCCGGCCTCTCCCGCGCCGACATCGCCGCCGTCGTCTCCACGGACCCGCTGCTGCTCCGCGCGTCGGTGAGCAACATCGCCCCTCGCCTTCATGCACTCCGCGACCGCGTCGGTCTCTCTACTCCACAAATCGTTCGCTTCCTCCTGGCGGCCTCGCGTGCTCTCCGCAGCTGCGACGTCGTTCCGAGGCTCGAGTTATTCATCTCCTTATACGGCTCGTTTGATCGAGTGCTGGTGGTCGCAAAGAAGAGCCGGTACCTCCTCAACGCGAACCTTGAGAGTGTCATCGAGCCCAACATAGCCTTGTTTCGTCAGTGGGGTGTACAAGACATTGCTCATCTGTGTTCATGCTGTCCGTGGGTGCTTACCTTCAAACCGGAACGCGTGAAGGAGTTTTTGCTGCGAGCAGCAGAACTTGGGGTGCCTACCACTTCTGGGATGTTTAGGCACGCAGTGGCTGTTACCACATGCATGTCAAAAAGAGAAGATTGCTGCCAAGCTTGAGTTCTTGAAGAGGACTCTTGGTTGTTCTGAGTCTGAGATTTCCATTGCAGTGACCAAGATGCCACGAATACTAGGATTAGCTGACGAGACTATAGGATGCAAGATTGAGTTCCTAATCAATGAGGCTGCCATGGAGCCACAATATATTGTTGAAAGACCTATCCTGCTCGCGTACAGCCTGGAGAAGCGGCTTGTGCCCCGGCATTATGTCATGAAGATCCTGCAGGGAAAGGGATTGTTGAGTAGCAATACAAACTTTTTCACGTTAACTAAATTAGGAGAGGAGGCTTTCAAATTGAAGTTCGTGAACTGTCACAAGGACTCTGTCCCTGGCCTTGAAGATATTTATGCTGCAGCTCGTGCTGGTATTGTGCCCTCTAGAGTCTGATTTTTAGCATCTCCAACTGTGTTTTAGGCAGGTGGTGGAACTGTAACTCATGCTCACTAGCAGGTGCAGGCTTTTTCGATTTGCAAGGGAACCATTGTTGATCCCTGACTGCTTATACATAGTTCAAGTTGAAGTTTGGGTTATTTGTGAAGGGTCTAGGTTTGACTTTGATCCTTAACGCGCATGTTTGTGATTTTCTTATCCTCCCTGGCGCATGGCAGAAGAATATCCTTAACTCTATTTTCTTCTCTGAATGAGTGTCTTTGTTGTTGAATCTATTAAGCCAATTGTAATGTGACAATATTAGCTTTTCCTCTTGTCGAACCATTTTTTCACCAGTATAACATTATGGTTTATTCCAACTGATGTTTTACATTGGTCTCACTAGGCTAGGATTATTTTTTGTTTCTACTGATGCTAACATTTTAGGAGAATGAACTAGTAGTTTCAGGTAGCGGCTGAAATCACTACTGAGATGAAACTCTCTATGAAACAATCGGGTAATTCAATGCTGTAAGGGCCTACAAAATACTCTTGATTTCTATCTATTGCTTTGAGTGCCATGGAACGCTGCCAATTCACCAAAGATGGTTGTCTGTTTGGCTGGTAAGGGAAACAAATGTTTATTGCTGAGCAGGATCCGAAGCCGATCTCTGCAGGCAACATGGCAATACCCGACAGCAACCTTCACCATCAGGTTTAGCAGTGCATTCATTAGTTCTCCTGAACAGCCATTTCCTAGGCTAACTCAGCAATAGCAAAGCTCTTACCACACACACACACACACACACACAAGCACGCACGCACAATGCTAAACTAGTACTCACGATGTATGTCAGCAGTCTAGACAGGTCCCACAAATGGTCTGAGACTATTGAGTTAACCTTTGTGTTCAATGCAGCTCCTAAAATCCCTGAGCAAGCTCCTCGAGAACAGGACAATTCCAAGCTTCTTTTCCTTATACCTTGTCCCTTCTGAAGGCGACCAACTATGCAAATGTTTGGCTTCACGCTATGGATACCCTGATAAAATCCGTTAGCGCCAGAGATGATGACAACTTATTAAACTTTCTATATCTTTTTTGGCACTTTGTAGAGGCAGTTCCGCTCTGTCTTTGACGAGCGTGAAACCAGAAGTAAAGAAATATAAATGACGTAGTTGAAAGAAAAGGTTGTGCGCTATACAGACCACTTGTATCAATTTCCGCCTGTGATTTGATGTTGGAATAGAGACGTAGTGAACTACGACGATATACTACTGCAAAAGCTAATGCGAATCAGTTTGGTAAATAATTTGATTCCCTTTTCCCCCACTCGGTTATTAGTGCTCAGACAAAAACATAGGCGTTGGCAGCAATGTGACACCTCTTTCAGATTATTTTCTTTATAAGCGGTGTTTTGTGTGGGCGTCAATTCCCAATTTCCCATCTTCGTTACAGACAAGCTCTGCATGCTCGCTCATCCAAGCAAGAGGCACGCACGTTCGATCTGAGCGATGGCAGGGCAAGCGGCCAGTGCCGTGGCGTCCGCGGTGATCGGCGGGGTCACCGACAGGGTACTCACCACGGTGATGCAGAAGCTGCGGCCCGGGTCCGGGCCGGCGGCAGCGCACGAGAAGCTGCAGCGGCTGGAGACGCTCGTGCTCAAGCTCCGGTGCGCGGTCGAGGTGTCGGAGAAGCACGCCATCGGGAGCGCCTCGCTGCTGGAGTGGCGCGACAGGCTGAGGGACGCCGCCGCGGAGGGCGGAGCGGTGGCCCTCGACTTCCAACGCCGAGCCAGGGAGGACGGCGGCGATACCGCCGTGGCAACGAGCGCAAGCGCGCCAGGCCAGCAGCAACCCGCCGGCGCCTTGTATTTCACGAGGAGCGCTCTGTCTGGCATGGCGCAGCGGGTGCGCGACGCCACGAGGAGGCTCTTCTCGGGCGATGAGGACGTGCAGAAGCTGGACAGCGCGCTGGAGAAGATGGAGCGGCTCTCTCCAGACATCACACAGTTCCTGATGGCGCTGCAGGTTGAGGTCTCGCCGGAGCTAGGCCAGCGACCAGTCAAGAAGATGAGACGATCGATACGGAAATTTAAAGCTCGCATGGACTTGGCTGGAGGAGGCCGCCGCCTCACGCCCCGGCCGAAGCACGACGTCTTGCCGGAGGGAGGCGAGCCACGAGAGCATGGATCAAGGAAGAGGATGATCGCGGAGTCGGCGATCGTGCAGTTGGCATCGGCGGCTGATGAGGCACGGGAGGATCGGGAAAGGGAAGCGAGGATGCTCGCAAGCGTGCTTCGACCAACGCTGCGGCGCACGGAGATTTACTACCTCAAGAAGACGGACGACAGAGACTTGGAAGGGTTGGAGTGGTTGGCGGAATGGGCGGCCGTCCTCCGGGAAGCCGTGGACAGAGGCAACGCCGTGCTCCAGACCCTGTGTCCCGCCTCGGACGTCATCCACAAGGCCGGGACCGGCGGTGGTGCTCTGGAAGAAGACGGTGAATTTTACAGTTTCGCGCGCGCGGTGGAATGGCTGGCGCAGGACGAGCAGTGCTTCGCCGTTTTGGTGGAACTATGCCCCACACTAGGCGGTACTTTCTCTGTCCCATTTTACCTGTCACCATCTGCCACAAGTTGATTTACAGAAAATAAGTGCAACATTTGTATCTCTAAATAAATTTATTAAAAAACTACATTAAAATATATTTTCAATAATATTAATTATATACCATAAATATTAATACCACCATTTGTTTCTCATCCTCCGAGTTACAAGAGCGTGCAGGCCCTGCGCTACCGTGGTTACTTGTGTTTTTCCTTTGGTCGATCGTGGTAATTTCTGTGTATTTTTCTGATTTCTTGTGGCCGACTACAACAGAGCAGATGATCTGAAGTTCTGAACTCTTAAGTCTATAAGACAATACAAATCTACGGTTGACATCCTTTTGCACTGGCGAACAGCTATTGTTGAACACGGGCAGTCAACGAAGTGGACTGGCCAGCCTTTGATCTTGTTACCAAGCATTCAAGATCTTCACAAAAGATGGTAATAAGGCCACTTTTGGGGTGCTTCGAGGTTTCAATAAGGTGTTCATGAATTATTTTATGATATAGGAGTTTTACTTGGAATTGTGACAACCCCCGCCCTGGTGACACTTAATTGTACTATAATCAGTTAGGCTATATAATTGTATCTTTGGCATAGTCATATTTGTAGACGTGGCGGGCAACGGCTCCAGGCACCTCTAAGGGACTGAAAGTGGGGGCTCTAGGACAAAGCGAGCAGTGCGAGAAGACAAGAACGGGACGTGTCCTAAATACAGTATGTCTTTTGTGTTCCTGTACCAACTTCCAAGCTTGCAGATTGTTCTGTTCAATCACCACTTCATCAAACTGCAAAGAACAAAATCAGTTTCAGCTCACCGATTGCTGTGTTGAAGCCTTTGCACCAAGCTGCACGTACCTGATTGCGGAAAGAAAGCATCAGAGAAAACTGCTACGGTCGCCATAGCATCATTCCACATTGAAATTGTGAAAAGCTGAATCACATGATACAACGTAAAAAAAGAACCACCGGAGCTTCTGCAATGCAAATCCAGAGTACAAATAAGCCCAGTTGGTTTCATTTACAAACAGCATGAAGTCTACTACAGGTTGAAGTATCGTGTCAATTTGCCGTCCAAAACACCACTACACTTTCTTTTGGTCTAGTCTAATAATTCTGCCGAATTGGTTCCAGATCCTTTCCGTTCATACATACGTCATTCGTCGTTGCCAACCGATATAAACACAGCGCGACCGGCGGACAACTTGCTTGTTCTTTTTCTTTATTTATTTATTCCTCTCGTTTATTACTGCAGTACTAGTACCCAAACATGGCGTTAGAAACAATGCGAGTCCTCTTTCAAAATATTCTATTTAAAAATGCAGCGTGGCCGCCAACTCCCATCCGCGTCCTAGCAGAAAAGCTCTGCTCTTATTCCCAAAAAAAAAAAAAAAAAAAAAAGCTCTGCTCGATGCCCATAATTCAAGCAATACGAGCATAATACACAGGCACGCACATTCGATCTGAGCGATGGCAGAGCAACTGGCCGGTGCCGTGGCGGCCGCGGTGATCAACGGGATCACCGACAGAGCACTCGCGACGGTGATGCGGAAGCTGCAGCCCGGGTCCGGGCCGGCGGCCGCGCACGAGAAGCTGCAGCGGCTGGAGACGCTCGTGCTCAAGCTCCGTTGCGCGGTCGAGGTGTCGGAGAAGCACGCCATCGGGAACGCATCGCTGCTGGAGTGGCGCGACAGGCTGAGGGAGGCCGCCGAGGAGAGCGGAGCGGTCGTCCTCGGCTTCCAGCGCCGAGCCAGGGAGGACGGCGGCGGCGAGGCGGCGTCAACGTCAACGAGCACGCCAGGCCAGGGCCAGCAACAGCCCGCCGCCGCGGAGGGCGAAGCGGTCGTCCTCGACTTCCAGCGCCGAGCCAGGGACGACGGCGGCGGCGAAGCGGCGTCATCGAGCGCGAGCGCGAGCGCTCCAGGACAGCAGCAACCCGCCGGCGGCGTCACCTCCGGTGCCTTGTATTTCACGAGGAGTGCTCTGTCTGGCATGGCGCGGCGGGTGCGCGACGTCACGAGCAGGCTCTTCTCCACCGACGAGGACATGAAGAAGCTGGACGGCGCGCTGGAGAAGATGGAGCGGCTCTCTCCAGACATCACACATCAAGATGGCAACGGGGAGATCCCCGTCGGGTATCGGCTTCCCATCCCCGTCCCCGTGGAGCAAGATTTTACCCGTCCCCATCCCCGCGAAAGCTCACGGGGAACGTTATCCTCCCATCCCCGAACCCGAGCGGGGAATGCATCCCCGACGGGTCCCCGTCCCCGCAATATAAGATTGAAAAAGAACTGCTCAAATAAACAATCCACCAGAAATGTTCACCACAGATGCATCTTGCATCGGCATGAAATAGGATTGTTTAGTTTACAAATCACAGTTGCGAACAAATCAAAAAAAAAAATAAAAATCTCACAAATACAAGTGCATGTCCCAGGATGCAAAAGTAGATGCAAAACAAGATACGCCTCTACTGTCCACTAGCAGGATGAGAGAAAGGAGACGGACGGCAACATCTATCTTGCAAATCGAAAGTATCGAGCGAATCGAGCAACAAGCTTCCTGTGCAGGGGCCTTGCCGACCGGTGATGCTTTGGCCGGGGGCACGACGGGAGCGAGAGATGGGGATAGCGGCTGGGCGGGCGTGCGAGTGCGAGCATGCGAGGCGAGATGCGTGCGCTCGGAGGCAGGAGCGGCCGTGGCTCTGCGGGCGTGCGAGGCGCGACGAGCCGGCGAGCAGCGAGGAGCTCGGCGACGGGAGTAGAACAGGAGGGATGGGGAGTGCCGAGTGCGGCGACTATGCTGGCGGCTGAGGAGCGCCGAGTGCGGCGACGGGAGGGATGGAGGTGGAGGCCGATGGGCCGGGATTGGGGAGTGCTAGGGTTAGCATGCCTTTTATATGAACTTAATTGGACTTGGGCCAACATTTGTTAACTGGGCCAATTTCGTATATAATATATACATATACATATACATATACATGCAGTTACACATGGCCCTACAGCAGGTAATCCCCGACGGGTAACGGGGACGGGTACACAGAGAACGTTACCGTACCCGCCATCCCCAACGGGGATGGATTTTTGCCCATTATGATCCCCGCGGGGAGAGATGTGATCCCATCCCCGTCCCCTAATAGAGCAAATCCCCGTCGGGTATCGGGTATCGGGCCCCGTTGCCATCTTGAATCACACAGTTCCTGATGGCGCTCCAGCTCGAGGGCACGGTGGAGCTAGCCCAGCGAGCCTCAAAGAAGAGGGCACTGCCACCGCCACCCGTACCGGCTGAGCGTAATCAACGAAGAAGGTGGGGCTCGGAGCGGCATTCCAGTGCCGGCGATGGCTTGCGCTTTCCCTATATCGTGAGGAAGATCATGCAGCTGGTATCAGCTGAGGCTGAGGAAGCGGAGGATCCAGAAAGGGAAGCGAGGATGCTCGCCAAGGTGCTTGAACCGTCTCTCCAGTGCATGGAGAGTTTCATCAAGACGACGCACGATAGAGACATGGGAGGATTTGAGTGGTTGGCGGAATTGGCGGCCCTCATCCGGGAGACCGTGGAGAGGGGCAACGCCGTGCTCCAAACTCTGCGTCCCGGCACGGAGTCGGACGCCATCCACAAGCAGGTCGGCGGTGCTCGGGATCTGGAAGAAGACGGTGAGCTTTACAGTTTCGCGCGCGCGGCGGAATGGTTGGCTCGGTACAAGCCGTGTTTCGTCCTTTTGGTGGACCTATATGCCTTACTAGGGAAGACTAGTTTACAATGGGAGAGTTTATCAATTATCATAACTGACCTCCTTTCGTTTGTTCATTTCCTCCTCTTGTAACAATAAAGTTTACAGCAAATTGATTGCGGAATTACTCTACGACTATGAACGGCAGCTTCTTTAATCTTACTACGTATACATCATAGTGTTGTATTCTTGTACCAAGGGTGACTCCAACTATGCAAAGCAGAGCCTATAACCGCTGACACCCTGATAAAATCGTTTGCACCAGACGTGGCCACTAATAAATTTTATAACTTGATAATCTTGTTCTGCAACTCCAATCCTTCTTCAGTCTTCTCTTCGTTAAACACAATGGTCATGACATTTCCTTCCGACGCTTGTCCCAAAACACTGGTGCTTCTGCTTCTAGAAAGCATCTCCTCGGATCAATCTTATCCGAGAATTGCTCCGGTGGTCCTCTTTTCTAGAATTGCACGCATCTTAAAGTGGCCTACCAGTTAATTAACTATTTTCTTAATTATTATTATTTATTAGTGGCCCGGCCCTTCCAAGACCAAAGAAGCCCAGCCCAAGTCCAAGTGCATCACATATCCATCTCCGTTCGGATCAGCGTTTTCATGACGGACGTCCGCAGCCGTCATGAAGGTTGATACCATCCAAAGCTTAGCTAGAGACTTGGTAGGTTTCAACAGGTTTAATTTCATTTCGTCTAAGTAACTTTGATCCTATCCCATATTAAGCAATAAGCTCTAGGCAGGAACTTCTTGCCACCAAAGTCTGTCTATCTTCCAATAAAGTGAGCTAACATGTACCATTAAGTTCAATTCACAGCCCTGTGGCTCCCCCGTTTTCCAAAATATTTCTGACAGAAGTGTAATTCTCCTACCATTTCATTTCTAACCAGTGACCGCTCGCCCACTGGCGGAGCCAAGGGCCGGCCACCCTGGGCCACTGGCCGGGCTCACGTGCTGCAAGTGCTAACAACTAAGGCTTAAGTTCCATACTAGTATGTACAAGAGAATATAAAATAGACTGGAAATGCTGTTGTCTATGTCTATGACTGTTAATGGTGGTGTGTTTTGCCCAGGCTCCACGGAGTTGTTGGCTCCGCCACTGCGCTCGCCGTGCTATTCAACAAATCCTTTTTTCCCCAGCACATGTTGGCACCATGCTGAAGTGTGGATGCATCACCAGAAATATTCTGTAGGAAATATCCTTCAAGTGATGTAGCTGACGTCTGACACCATTCCTGCACAACGGCCAAGAAGATTGTATAAGTGCCACCCTTACACACATTCTGTTCCCTAATAATACTGAAGTTCAATGCTTGAAATGGGACTCTGTTGCTTGGCATTGGAATATTAGCGGACAATGCTGCTTCTACCTCTACTTTAGGATTTAATACCTAATAAGAAACTTGTTCTCTAAGGAGATGAAAAAGTTAATCAAGAAACAAGAAGTTGACAAGCTGGGAGATGACGCTGCTTATCAAGATGCTACAGTACCAAATCTGCTATGAGCAAGAGGCAGGAGTTAGGCAGCACATCTGATACCTTCTGCTTCAGTAGTGTTGTGATGTCAGATGTGTTGAGGTGCATCCACAAAGTTACAAGGTAGTGTTTTCAATCTACAAAGATGTGGAGAAGTTGCACAGTACAGTGAGAGGTCAGATCTATCATCTGATTCAATCATGAGTTTGGTACCCCAGTGAGGAGGTAATGGCAAGCAAGAGGCAGAAGGCAGCAAAACCATGATAAAATAATAAAGATAAGAATAAGAAATTTGGAGAAACATCCATTTATCAGGAAGGAAGAACGAAGAAATGGAGAATAAGATGTTGAGGAAAGGCTTATACTTATATAGCAGTGAAGACAAAGATCCAAGCTTGCAGATTGCTCTGTTTTTTTTGAAGGCAACAAAACAGAGCAATCTGCAACAGTCACCACCATTTCATCAAACTGCACTGCACAAATTCAGTTTGAGGTCGCCGGTTGCTGTGTCGAAGCGTTTGCACCAAGCTGCACCTGATTGCCGGAAAGAAGCATCAGAAACTGCTATGCTACGGTCGTCATCGCATCATTCCACATTGAAATTGTGAAAAGTTGAATCGCATGATACAATATAAAAAAAGAAGCACCGGAGCTTCTACAATGCAAATCCAGAGTACTGCAAGCCCAGTTGGTTTTATTTACAAACAGCAGTGTACTACAGGTTCAAGTATCGTGTCAATTCGCAGTCCAAAACACTGGTCTAATATGTAACTCTGCCGAATTGGCTCCAGACTTGGCATTCGATTGTCCTTTCCGTTCATACCTACGTCATTCGTCGTTGCCAACCGATACAGACATATACAGCACGACCGGCGGCCCGCTTAGTATTTTTCTTTTCTCCGTTATTACTAAAGTAGTAGTAGTACCCAAACATGGCGTTAGAAACAATGTGCCATCTTCTTTCCAGATAAGCTCTGGTCGATCGATGCTCATTCAAGCAAGACGAGACGAGGCACGTACGCACGTTCGATCTGACTGAGCGATGGCAGAGCAAGCGGCCAGTGCCGTGGCGGCCGCGGTGATCGGCGGGGTCACCGACAGGGCACTCACGACGGTGATGCGGAAGCTGCGGTCCAGGTCCCGCCCGGCGGCCACGGACGAGAAGCTGCAGCGGCTGGAGACGCTCGTGCTCAAGCTCCGCAGCGTGATCCAGGTGTCGGAGAGGCACGCCATCGAGAGCACCTCGCTGCTGGAGTGGCGCGACAGGCTGAGGGAGGCCGCCGCGGAGGGCGGAGCGGTCGTCCTCGACTTCCAGCGCCGAGCCAGGGAGCAGGAAGGCGGCGACGCGGCGTCAGCGAGCGCGAGCGCGCCAGGCCAGCAGCAACCCACCGCCGGTGCCTTGTATTTCACGAGGAGCGCTCTGTCTGGCATGGCGCAGCGGGTGCGCGACGCCACGAGGCGGCTCTTCTCGACCGACGAGGACATGAAGAAGCTGGACGGCGCGCTGGAGAAGATGAAGCGGCTCTCTCCGGACATCACACAGTTCCTGCTGACGCTGGAGCTCGAGGTCTGTCCGCGACCCAAGAGGAGGAGGGCGGCTGTGGTCACGTCCAAGCACGACGTCTCGCCCAAGGTAGGCGATATGTCAATCAAGAGGGTGGCCGACGAGTCGGCGACCGTGCAGTTGGCATCAGTCCCCAGCTGGTTGGCATCGGCTGAGGAAGCGAGGATGCTCGCAACGAAGCTTGAACCGACGCTTCGTTGCTTGGATAGTTACATCAAGGCGACGGACGGCAGAGACATGGGAGGCTTGGAGTGGTTAGCGGAATGGACGGCCCTCCTCCGGGAGGCCGTGGAGAGAGGCAACGCCGTGCTCCAGACTCTGCGTCGCGGCTCGGACGTCGTCCGCAAGGCCGGCACCGGCAGTGTTCTAGCTCTAGAAGAAGACGGTGAGCTTTACGGTTTCGCGCGCGCGGTGGAAGTATTGGCGCGGGAAGAGCCGTTGTTCGCCGCTTTGGCGAACCTATGCCCTTGGAAACAATAGGCCTTCCAGATTTCCTATCTTTTCCGAATTCCTAGAACGTGTTTGGTTGATGCGTCGCCGGTCGTGGAGCTGCGTCTTCTATTTTTTCGTTTGGTCGGTCGTCGTGGCTATTTTTCTGATTCCTTTTGAGCGACCATTGTTGAGGGATAGCGTGGAGCTGCGCCACCTGATCCTGAGTTGGGTGAGCAATGGGAGAGTTTGTTATAACTGACCTCCTTTCATTTTATTATTTCCTCCTCCTGTAACAAAGTTTACAACAAATTGATTGCGGATGCAAAGTTACTCTACGACTATGAACGGCAGCTTCTTTAATCTTAGTACATCATAGTGTATCCTTCTGTTCTGCCAAGGGTGACTCCAACTATGCAGAGCAGAGCCTATCACAGCTGAAACCCTTCGTTAGCACCAGACATGGCCACTGTTCACTTTGCAACTTGATAATCTTCTTCTCCAACTCCAATCCTTCTTCAGTCTTCTCTTTGTAAAACACAATGGTCATGGCACCATCACCGTATAAATGGATCAGTGCAAATTGACGGTAAATATGTAGTGACACACGCACATATTGCTAATATGTCGTCAGGACCGGTAGAGCGGCATACGCCATGCACCCGCTCCGTATTTTTCGGATCGTAACTGAGGCGATTTCGGAAGCGATCACGATCCCGACCTCGATCTAGGCCGCCACCATCGGCGACCTGATCTGCTACGCCGTTGGCCACTCCGGCAACGGCGGCCAAGCCCCGTCGTCGACCTGCAGTCGACGCCGGCCCTGCAAATCGACGGTTAGCCGGTCCGGCGCCGTCGACCAAAAATTCCCCTAGGGACTAACGCCGCTTAGGAATCCCTAGGTCGGGAGATTATTGTGGCTGTGCAATTCTACGTGCAGTCCACCAAGGTTTGCCCTCGTGATTGATCGCATGGCGTCAACAGGAGATGGCAGTACGGGGGGCGGGAAGGAGATGCCCGATCCCAGTGTAACAGACTTGCTGCGGAAACTCAACCTCACCGAGGAAGAGGGAGCTGTGGCGGAGTTTAGTGACGACGAGGACGATGAGGTTTTAACGCCGGCGGAGTGGGCGTTGGTGGGGAAGGTCTTGTCGCCAACTCCAGTGCATGTGAACACAGTGCGTTCGGCGATGAAACCAGCATGGGGTAACCCGGTCGGGCTCAAGTTTAGGGCGATCGGGGATAGAGGCGATAATCTTTTCGTCGCTGAGTTTGGCAGTGACATCGATCTGAAGCGGGTGTTGGCTGGCACACCATGGATGGTGGGGAGATATGCGGTACTGTTGCAGAATTATGATGAAAAATTAAGTGCTTCAGAGATAGTTTTTGATCGGCTGGAGATGTGGGTGCGCATTCTTGACCTGCCACTAGGATGGATGAATCAAGTGAGAGGCTCAAGAGCTATGAGTCTGATTGGACGAGTGGTAAAGATGGATGTGGATGATGAAGGGAAAGCTAGTGGTGCATTTTTAAGAGCCCGCGTGGCGATCGAAATTGAGAAACCACTGCGTCGTGGGGTGCTTCTTCGAATGAGCAAGACGGAGGAGCCGCGATGGTTCAATGCGCAGTATGAAAGACTGCCATTTTTCTGTTATGCGTGTGGGAAGATAGGCCATTCGGAGATGGAGTGTCCAACCCCGGTGGCTCGGGATGGACATGGGAAATTGCCTTATGATACTCAGCTTAGGGCACCAGATGATCGCAGAAGACGCATACAGAGCTTCGCTAGTGCAGCTGCTGAATCTCTTGGGAGTGGCTCCTCCTCGGCAGGCAGATCCCAGAGAGCCCAACAGGGCAAATCGGCTGAGGGCTTCTCTTCGAGAGGAGGCACTGACTCACGATTCTCAGCTGGTTCAACGGGGACGCAGAGGAGGAGGTCCAATCCCCATTGAAACAGCAGGAGAAAAGGGACCCATCAGGGAAGGAGAAGGTGGGTTCAGGAACAAGCAGGAAGCTGGATATGCAGGTTGAAGGGGATAAGCAACCACTACCTAGGAAGAGGAAATCCAAGGTGACCCCCCCGGACACTCATACTCCAGACCTGAACGTTCCTGCCGGTGATACTAGCGCGCTCGTGCCAGTTGGGTTGGTAAACTCGAGGGTAAATCAACTGGACCCGAGTGCTGATGGGAGTGGTGATAGCATGATCGAGACACTCAAGAAACAGAAGAGATACAACAACCAAAATGCAAGATCGGCGGCGGCTGCGAGCGGCAGCCCCCGCCGGGCACAATGAAAATCTTAAGCATGAACTGCCGGGGCCTGGGGCGGTCCGAGGCAGTTCAAGAAGTCCGTAGCCTCATACAGCTACATCGCCCTGTGTTGGTGTTCTTATCTGAGACACGCCTATTCTCAGACAACGTGCAAGGTTTAAGAATGAGTTTGGGCTTCCCAAATGGTGTGGGGGTCGGAAGCTATGGCCGGGGTGGGGGGCTCGCCCTTCTCTGGACAAATGACATCTGTGTGAAGCTGCAATCATATGATAAGCTACACATCGATGTGTTGGTGGTGGATCCAGTAACGAACGCGGAACGATGGCGATTCACCGGCTTTTATGGTGAATCAAGGAGGGAGCTGCGCTATCGCAGTTGGGAACTGATGGAGTTTCTGAGTACCAAGAGCAGCGCTCCTTGGCTATGTGCTGGGGACTTTAATGAGATACTGGATGCACAGGAGCAATTTGGTGGCGTTACACGGCCAGAAAGACAGATGGATGGCTTTCGGGCTGCTGTGGAAACCTGTGGATTCACTGATTTGGGGTTCATCGGTCTGCCTTATACATGGGACAACAGGCAGCAAGGGGACCATAACATCAAAGTTCGTTTGGACAGAGCATTTGCTAATGGAGGCTTCAATGATAAGTTTCGAGACACAAGAGTTTGGCATGTCCAAACAACTGAATCTGATCACTGTGCACTTGTAATTGAGTGTTGCCGGGCAAAGAAGAAGAGGAGGAGGAGACGTAACTTCAAATATGAAAATATGTGGAGGAGAGATCCCACTTACCTGAAATTTGTACAGGATACTTGGGGTGACGCGCAATCTGTTCGGAACCTGAGTCAGCTGGAAGCTACTCTTGGGCGGATGAAGGTGTCTTTCCAGGACTGGGAACATGATGTTTTCGGTTCAGTAAAAAAGGAACTTGCAAGCCTCAGACAGGAGCTCGAAGATATTCGTGGTCGTTCATTTTGTTCTGGACCCTCTTATCGTGAAAGGCAAATCATGCGCCGGATTTCAGAGTTGTTAGCAAGGGAGGAGATTATGGCGAAACAAAGGTCCCGGATAGACTGGCTAAAGGAAGGTGATAGGAACACGAAGATGTTCCATGCAAAAGCAAAAGAGCGCGTGAAGGCGAATCAGATCTCGGCCTTACGTGACTCTAATGGTGTACTGAGGACAACACAAGAGGAGTTGGAGGAGCTTGCGACAAGCTTCTATACAGAGCTGTTCTCAGCCCAACCTGATACAGATCCTGAAGGCATTCTGGCCCATGTACCTGTGCGAGTGACAAACGACATGAATGATTCACTGCTGAGGCCGTTCACTGCACAGGAAGTTGAGCAGGCCTTGTTTATGATGGGACCGAGCAAAGCGCCAGGCCAGATGGGTTCACGGCTGGCTTTTATCAGACTCACTGGGAGACGATTGGGGTAAGTGTCACCAATGCAGTTTTAGACTTCCTGAATGGAGGATCTTTACCGGAAGCTATGAATCAAACCACAATTGTTCTTATCCCGAAGACAAAGCAACCAAATGAGCTGAAGAACTTCCGACCAATATCTTTGTGCAATGTTATTTATAAATTATGCTCAAAAGTGCTTGCTAATCGACTGAGGTTGTTCTTAGATGACATTATTTCTGCAGAGCAGAGTGCTTTTGTTCCTGGCCGCCTGATCACAGATAACGTGTTGGTGGCATATGAATGCACTCACTATTTGAGAAGGAAGAAGGGCAAGACAGGCGCGTGCGCAATCAAGTTGGACATGGCGAAAGCATATGATAGAGTTGAGTGGCACTATTTGCAGGGCATGATGATGAAACTGGGTTTTGCTGCTGAGTTTGTCAACACTATTATGAGGTGTGTCACTACTGTGTCCTTCTCAGTTCGTGTGAATGGGCAGTTAGCACCTGCATTTGTTCCATCAAGAGGGATACGACAAGGTGATCCTATATCCCCATATCTCTTCTTGATCTGTTCAGAAGGTTTATCTTGTCTACTTCGGTCAGTGGGACCAATGTATTTGGCAAGAGGAGTGAGGGTGGGGATCCATGCCCCTTGGATATCCCATTTATTATTTGCAGATGATTGTATTGTTTTCTCTGAAGCTTCGGAGAGGAGTGCTGAACGGCTAGTTGGGATACTTAACACTTACAGTCAAGGTTCAGGTCAATTAGTAAACAATGAGAAATCTGCAATTTTCTTTAGTAAGAATTGTGATGATGCAACTAAAACGGCTATGAGAGCAAGTTTACATATCAATACGGAGGCACTAGCGGAGAAGTATTTGGGGCTACCGACTGCTGTGGGGCGAGCCACAACAGAAGTTTTTGAGTACATGCCGACTAGGATCAGAAATCTAGTTGGGGCTTGGAGTGGGAAAGAGGCGAGTTGCGCAGGTAGAGAGGTACTGCTAAAATCTGTGGCTCAGGCAGTTCCAACCTATCCTATGAGTTGTTTTTTGATCCCAAAAGAAACTTGCAAGAAGGTGAAGTCTGTAATTGCTAATTATTGGTGGGGCGGCTCGGCAAACAACAGGCATATCCATTGGCAGCGGTGGGAGCTTTTGACACAGCCAAAACTAGCAGGAGGCATGGGTTTCAGAGATCTTAGACTCTTCAACTTGGCTATGTTGGGGAAGCAAGGCTGGCGCTTGATCGAGAAGCCAGAGTCCCTGTGTGCCAAAGTTCTAAAAGGCCGCTATTTTCATGATACTGAATTTCTGTCTGCTACAAGGAGGAAACATGCAAGCCAAACTTGGCGTGCTATACTGGCCGGGAGGGAGGTACTGAAAAAAGGCCTTATACGCAGACTGGGTGATGGGGTTTCTACAAGAATTTGGCACGACCGTTGGATCCCTCACCATTTTGGCGGGAGACCGATTACACTTGAACAGAGTGTACAAGTCAACTGGGTGTCGGATCTGTTAACACCGAGTGGGACTTGGAATGAGAATTTGATAAATCAGGTGTTTGTGGAGGTAGATGCCCATGCTATCTTGGGCACACCAGTGAGAGGATTGGGTGAAGATGCCTGGGCTTGGGAGCCAGAGAGAAGTGGTATTTACTCTGTCAAGTCAGGCTACAAACAACTGTATGTTGAGCAATATGGACAGGTTGAGGAGCATAGAGCGTCAACCTCGGGTGATATTACTTGGTCAAGAATCTGGAAAATGAATATTCCTCCAAAAGTGCGGGTGTTTTGGTGGAGAGTGGTGAATGGCTTTCTCCCAACCCGGGGGGAGTTGCATCGCAGACACATTGAACCTCTCCCTACATGTGAGGTTTGTGGGGCAGCAGCTGAATCGATCAAGCATGCTTTGCTGGAATGCACGGTTGCGAGAGCCTTCTGGGAGCAGGTTAAGGCCTACACAGGAGTGAAAATACCAGCACTGCATCCGACTTATTGGGCTAGGGACATAGTGGATCCAGCTGTGATTAAGAGCAGTGATGCAGGAATCATATTGTGCGGTATGTGGTCCATTTGGATGTCAAGGAACAACCGTAAACATGGGGAGCCGGGTGTACCTTTGAAGACAGCTGCTCAGTGGGCAATTGATACGGCCTTTGATCTTTGGCAATTTGCCCATCCTGTCAAAAAGCCAGTAACCCCGGCGAGCAACCAAAGTTCATGGCAAGCACCAGAGAGACAGTGGATAAAATGTAATGTTGACGCTGCATTCTTTGCTGCAAATGGGACGGCGTCGTCGGGCATGGTGCTGAGGGACCATGAAGGAAGAACGTGTGGAGGCAAGGCAATCTGGTATGAACACTGTCTCAATGCTGTGACCGCTGAAGCTTTGGCATGCCGCGATGGCATGATGTATGCTTTGGGAAGAGGGGTGCGAAGACTGAAGCTGGAATCAGATTGCCAAGTTCTGACCAATCTGTGGTCCAACCGAGCAAACCAGAGATCGGAGGTGGATGCTTTGCTGAAGCAAATGGAAGATGCTAGCCAGAGCTTTGAAGCGTTTGAACTAATGTTTGTTAGGAGAGAATGTAATAGATTAGCTCATGAATGTGCTCGTCTAGTTTCCCAGGACAATCCAGTGGAGGAGTGGCTTATAACTTCACCGGGGCTGAGGGAGATCGTAGACTCCGATTGTAATCTTGCTCATGGCTAATATATGAA
This sequence comes from Chrysopogon serrulatus, assembly GCA_015844335.1. Taxonomy (NCBI): domain Eukaryota; kingdom Viridiplantae; phylum Streptophyta; class Magnoliopsida; order Poales; family Poaceae; genus Chrysopogon; species Chrysopogon serrulatus. Next base: position 189,203 of record JADLZL010001574.1, on the reverse strand, counting down.
GCTCTGCCTTCCCCTCCCCCCCCCCCCCCCCCTCCCCTCCAAAAAAAAAAAAAAAAAAAAAAGACCGGTAGAGCGGCATAAGGCAACGGCGTCCTTAGCGAGTAACTTTGATCCTTTCCCATATTAAGCTAAATCATTATGCAGTAAGCTCTAGGCAAGAAGCAATGTGGTGTCCTGTGTCATTTGGCTGGGCGTTAAAAGCAATGTGGCTCCTCTTTCAGAATATTTTTCTTTAAAATGCGGTGTCTTGTGCCGTTGTCTGGGCGTCAATTCCCGTCTTCGTTCCAGATGCTCATCCAAGACGAGCACAGGCCACACACAAGCACGCACGTTCGATCTGAGCGATGGCAGAGCAAGCGGCCAGTGCCGTGGCGTCCGCGCGCGGTGCTCGGCGGTGTCACCGACAGGGCCCTCGTCACGGTGATACGGAAGCTGCGGTCCGGGGCGGCCGCGCACGAGAAAGCTGCAACGGCTGGAGACGCTCGTGGTGAAGCTCCGGTGCGCGGTCGAGGTGTCGGAGAAGCACGCCATCGGGAGCGCCTCGCTGCTGGAGTGGCGTGACAGGCTGAGGGAGGCCGCCGAGGAGGGCGGAGCGGTCGTCCTCGACTTCCAGCGCCGAGCCAGGGAGGAGGAAGGCGGCAACGCGGCGTAGCGGGAGCCTGAGCTCGATCGCGCCAGGCCAGCAGCAACCCGCCGGCGGTGGTGGTGGCGCTGGCGCTGGCGCCGGCGCCGGCGCCGCCTCCGGTGCCTTGTATTTCACGAGGAGTGCTCTGGGTAGTATGGCGCAGCGGGTCCGCGACGCCACGAGACGCCTCTTCTCGACCGATGAGGACACACAGAAGCTGGACAGCGCGCTGGAGAAGATGGGGCGGCTCTCTCCAGACATCACACAGTTCCTGATGGCGCTGCAGGTCGAGGTCTCGCCCACGCCGGAGCTAGGCCAGGGACCTGCCAAGAAGATGAGGCTATCGATGACAGCTAGGCGCATGTACCGAAAAGGAGGAGCATATGACCCCGCGCCCAGCCTGCCGAGGGAAGCGAGTCACGAGAGCATGGGAGGGTGTCCGGGAGGCGAGCCAAGAGCTCCGGCGTCTTGCCGGAGGCGACAGTGCAGTTGGCATCGGCGGCCGATGAGGCACCGGAGGATCGGGAAAGGGAAGCAGCGAGGATGCTCAGAAGCGTTCTTACACCAACGGTGCGGCGCACGGAGAATTACTACCTCAAGAAGACGGACGACGGAGACATGGAAGGGTTGGAGTGGTTGGCGGAATGGGCGGCCGTCCTCCGGGAAGCCGTGGACAGAGGCAACGCCGTGCTCCAGACCCTGGAGCTCCAGATCGTGTTTCCCGGCTCGGACAAGACCGGGAACGGCGGTGGTGGTCTGGAAGCGGACGGCGAACTTTACAGTTTCGAGCGCGCGGTGGAACGGCTGGCGCAGGAGCAGGACGAGCTGTGCTTCGCCATTTTGATGGAGCTATGCCCCAGGAAACAACATTAGGCACTGCCACAACAGCGTCTTTCTCATCCTTCGAAATTACAAGAGCGTGCCGCCCCTGCGCTATCGTGGTTACTAGTACAGTACATGTGTTTTTCCTTTGGTCGACCGTGGTTATTTCTGTTTATTTTTCTGATTTCTTTTGGCCGACTAAACGGACAAGTGATCTGAACTCTAGGCATATACTACCAACAGTAAAGTCTACAAGACAAACGAAATCAACTTTTGACATCCTTTCGCGCTGGCGAACAGATAATACAGACAACGAAACAAATGATATGCTGTGCCACCTGGGATATTCCACTGGATTCTCCTGGAAGTTCCCGTTATATTTCGATTTCAACTCAATTGCTTTGTAAATTTTAAATGCACTCTTGTAGTCATGATAGAGGTCCTCTGAATTAGCTCCAGGCTTGGCATTTGATTGTCCTTTGCGTTCATACAAACGTCATTCGTCGTTGCCAACCAATAGAGGCATATATAACACGACCGGCGGGCGGCTTGCTTTGCTCTTTTCCTTTTCTCTTCTCGGTTATCACTACACTATACTAGTACCGCAAACATGGCGTTAGAAACAATCTGAGTCCTCCTTCAAAATATTCTATTTAAAAATGCAGCAAGGGCGCCAACTCCCATCCTCGTCCCAGCAGAAAAGCTCTGCTCGATGCTCACAATTCAAGCAGGACGAGCGCACACAGGCATCGTTCGATCTGAGCGATGGCAATGGCAAAAGCAAGCGGCCGGTACCATGGCGGCCGCGGTGATCAACGGGGTCACCGACAGGGCACTCGCGACGGTGATGCGGAAGCTGCGGCCCGGTTCTCGCCCGGCGGCCGCGCACGAGAAGCTGCAGCGGCTGGAGACGCTCGTGCACAAGCTCCGGTTGGCGGTGGATTTCCCCGAGAAGCACGCCATCGGGAGCGCCTCGCTGCTGGAGTGGCGCGACAGGCTGAGGGAGGCCGCCGAGGAGGGCGGAGCGGTCATCCTCGACTTCCAGCGCCGAGCCAGGGAGGACGGCGGTGGCGAGGCGGCGTCAACGTCAACGAGCACGCCAGGCCAGGGACAGCAGCAGCCCGCGGCCGCCGGCGCCTTGTATTTCACGAAGAGTGCTCTGTCTGGCATGGCGCTGCTGGTGCGCGACGTCACGAGGAGGCTCTTCTCCACCGACGATGGCATGAAGAAGCTGGACGGCGCGCTGGAGAAGATGGAGCGGCTCTCTCCAGACATCACACAGTTCCTGATGGCGCTCCAGCTCGAGGTCACGGTAGAGCTAGCCCAAGGAGCCTCAAAGAAGAGGGCACTGCCACCGCCACCGCCACCGCCACCGGCACCGGCACTGGCTGAGCGTTATCAACGAAGAAGGGAGTCCACGGAGTACATTGAGTGGGAGTCCAGTGCCTGCGAGGACTCGCCACCGATACCGGCTCTATCCCGGCGTTCGTTTGACAGCAGTCAGAGGGTTGCCCTGCGGGATTCAGAGCAAATATCAAGTAAGGCGGTGACCTCGTCGGAGATCACGCAGCCGGCTTCACCTGAGGCTGAGGAAGCGGAAGATCCAGAAAGGGAAGCGAGGATGCTCGCAACGGTGCTTGAACCGTATCTGCAGAGCATGGAGAGTTTCATCAAGGCGACGGACGACAGAGATATGACGGGAGGATTTGAGTGGTTGGCGGAATTGGCGGCCGTCTTCCGGGAGGCCACGGAGAGAGGCAACGCCGTGCTCCAAACTCTGCGTCCCGGCTCGGTGTCGGCCGGCCTCCACTTGCTGCAGGCCGGCAGTGCTCTGGATCTGGAAGAAGACGGTGAGCTTTACAGTTTCGCGCGCGCGGCGGAACGGTTGGCGCTGGAAGAGCCGTGCTTCGCCCTTTTGGTGGACCTATGCCCCAGGAAACACCACTAGTCCTCCCGATCTCCCGTTTTGGCGCGGGAGAGAGAGTGGTCGGTTGTCGCTAACAAAGTTTACAGCAAATGTATTGCCGATGCAAAGTTACTCTACGACAATGGACGGCAGCTTCTTTTCATGTTTGTTTATTCCCTCTTGTAACGAAGTTTACAGCAAGTGTATTGCGGCTGCAAAGGACTCTAAAAGATTATAACAATGAACGGCAGCTTTTCTAATCTTACATATCATGATACCTTCTGCCGGCCTACCCAAGGGTGACACCAACTATGCAAGCCAGAGTTTATCACCGCTGACACCCTAACAAAATCGTTAGCACCAGACTTGACACTACAAATATACAACTTCATTGTCTACTCCAATCCTCTTCTCTTCATGAAACCTGATAGTCTTCTCCTATCCTTCCTCAGTTTTCTCTTCTGTCCCACAGCTGGAGCTTCTGGAAAGCATCTTCACACACATGTCGCCATCCATGGCTACACTGAATCAGCACCTGAGTTACCGTGGAAGTACTCTTGGAACAAGCTTCCGATCCAGGACAACCTCTGGCACCATCACAATAAATGGATCAGCGCAAATTGGCATTAAATATGATCTGAACTGCAAATATGTACTGGCACGCACATCTTACAGATACGTCCTCAGAGGTAGTGAGGCAACAAGGCAATGGAAGCCAAATCTTGAACGAGATGAGCTTTTCAGCTTTCTTCATACCATCCAGGGCTTAGCTGGGGACTTGGTAAATTTCAACAGGTTTTATTTCATTCCGCCTGCCCAAGTAACTTTGATCCTTTCCCAAAGCCAAACATTCTGTTCTCTAATATACCATTCAGGGCTTAGCTTACACCATTCCTGCACAATGGTCGAGAAGATTGTATAAGTGCCCCCTTTCACACATTCTGTTCTCTAATACAGAAGGTTAATGCTTGAAATGGGACTCTGTTGCCTGGCTTTGGGGAAAGGTGATGCAACAATAGCTCAGGAATATCAACAAAATAAATCTCCCGACTACAACAGACCAGGTGATCCAAACTCTAGGCGTACCAACAATAAGTCTAGATAATACGGTCCGGATCTACTTTTGACATCCATTTGCACTGGCCAACAGGCAACAGATAATACAAACAATGAAACAAATGATATCCAGTGCCAGTTGAGATATTCCACTTAGTTCTCCTGGAAGTTCTCATTATGTTTCTATTTCAACTCAATTGCTGTATAAATTTTTAAACGCAATATAACCCCTTGTAGTCATAAATACAGGTCCAACATAAACAACTCATGCCGTTAATACCTTTGAATGATTACTTTGAGCTATTAGCGGGGAATGTTAATTCTACTTCTACTTTAGTATCGAATAACTAATGAGAAGCTTGTTCTCTAAGGAGATGAAAAAGTTAATCAGGCAACAAGCAGTTGACAAACCAGGAGATGAAACTGCTTATCAAGATCCTACAATATGATAGTGGTCGCACAGAAGAATCCCATAAGTCTGCTATGAGCAGGAGGCAGCAAATCTGATACCTTCTGCTTCAGTAGTATTGTGCTGCCATATGTGGTGAGGTGCATCACAATGTCAATGTTACAAGGCATTGTTCTCAATCTACAGAGATGTGAAGAAGTTTTGCACAGTACACTGAGGGGTCAGATGATATATCATCTGATACAGGAAAGTTCATAAGATTGGTTGAACAGGAGGTTTTGGCAGAGAGCGATAAGAGATCACAGAGAAAGGCAGAGATGGTTCAAATGTGTTCTGTAAAGTTGTCTGAAAAAGGAAGCTCTTGACAGTGGAAGAAGTCATCTCTCTTTGATGCATACTGGATGTCGACAAAGGAGAGTGCAGCACACAGGTGCAAATATGACCTCAAATCATGAGGTTGGTGAGACAGACTTACTGGTTGTCTCTGCCTCCCCCTCCCCCTCTGCCTACCCCCAGTGAGGAGCTAATGGCAAGCAAGAAGCATAGAAAAGGTCCAGGGAATTGGCAGAAGCCAGTAAAACCATGAGAAAAAAAAGGTAAGAAATTTGGGGAAACATCCATTTTATCAGAAAGGAAGAATGAATAATTGGAGAAGGAGATGGTTGAGGAAAGGCTTGGATCATAGAGCACATTGAGAAACGTATGGTTGTGCATACAATATGTTCCTACAATGTGTATCAGTAAGACTCAGTATGCAAAATGAAATATCTAAAAAATAATAAATATACACTTCAACACAGCTTCCGATATTATCCTTGAACAAGCATCACAACTACTGGCTATCGAAAGCTTTCAAATTTTAAATGGATGGACGAACCTCAAAAGATTTGCAGAAGCTCCCTTGAAACAAACTATCATTACCATCATCTTCTGCGATGCATTCGTTAATGCACAGTCAGAAACAGGATAAACTGGTGAAAAACAATTGCATCACCAGAAATCATTGCACGAGCAGGAGCCATTCTTGAAGCGATGGAACCGACTGCGATCACGCACTATGATCTCCCGGTTATAAACCAGTGAGATGCACTTTATTGCTGCATGACAATCTGAGCATACTCGGAGATTCTTAACCACACGAACCTGTGTACCAGGAGGAGTCCTCAGTAGCACAAATGCAATCGCCAGCTTCTCGCTGTGCCACTGAAGTGCGCCCTCCTTATCCTCCTCATCAAGATCAAGGAGAACCTCTGATGTAGCTGACATGTGCCCAACGCGCCTTAGCTCTCTTGCCATCTCCTCGACCATCATGTATATTTTTTTCCACTGCGGGTGCGACTCATCTCCAGCTATGAATTCATGAACCTCCCCATCAAGCTCAACAAGGCTGCAACCTGGCACCTTCTTGATTCCCCTCTTGCTCATCTCCCTCCTAATCTCTGATTTCTCCTTCCACCTCTGTGTCAGCGCGTAGACATTGGAGAGCATAACATAGTTGGCCTCATGAGCTGGGTACTCGTTTAGAAGGTTCCTGGTGATGCTTTCACCAAGCTCAAGCCTGCCATGGGCACGGCACGCAGCAACAAGTGTCCGCCATATTATTGGGTTTGGTTTCATGGGCATCGTATGAACAAACTCCATTGCCCGTTCGACCATGCCAGCACGACCAAACATGTCAACCATGCAGCCATAATGCTCGATCTTAGGATCAATGCCATATTCCATCTTCATTGAATCAAAGTAGCCATAACCTTCGTCAACCATTCCAGCATGGCTACAGGCAGTGAGCACCCCGATGAACGCAACATCATCAGGGCGCACACCAGCAGTCTTCATCTCCTCGAACAAAGCCACAGCCTCCTTCCCACGACCCTCCATTGCAAGTGCATCAATCACTGAGGTCCAAGACACAACAGTCCGCTCCTCCATCCCCTGGAACACTGCCACAGCCCCATCAACATCACCACACTTGGCGAGTGCGTCAATCAGCGCATTGCACAGTGTCACAGATTTCCCAATCCCCTCCCTCTCCACGAACCTCCCAACCCACCGAGCAAGCTCGAGTGCTCCCAAATCTGCAGCTGCTGCCAGAACACCAATCACTGTGACCTCATCTGGCCGCACCCCGCTGGCCTGCATCTCCCTGAACAACCCAACTGCATCGCTCGACAGCCCCCACGCACATACCCGCCGATCATCGCGCTCCAAGTGACCGCGCTCGACTTCGTCATTCTGTCGAACACATTCCGCGCGTCCCCAGGAACTGACCGCCGAAGCAGGAGTACATGTGTATGAGAGTATTGGAAACATAATGGTCGGTGGCGAAGCCAAACTTGAGAGCGGCGGCGTGCGCCTGGAGCCCAACGCCCGGGGAGCCCGGGAGTGCGGCGCATGCCTTGAGGAGGAAAGGGAAGGTGAATTTGTTGGGCAACACGGCGCTGCGGAGCATGAGCGGGAAGAAGGCGGCGGCGCTGAGGCGGGCGGAAGGGAGCGGGGAGGCGGCATGCGCACGGATGAGAGTGTTGATGAGGAACGCGTCGACGGGGATGGAGGGCCCGAGGAGCGCGGCGACGAGGGGCCCGAGCAGCGGCGGCGCGGCGGCGGCGGAGGACGCGAAGAGCCTGGTGAGGACGAGCGGGTTGCCGTGGAGGCCGGACTTGATGAGGAAAGCGAGGGACTTCAGGACGGCGGCCGGCGCGGAGGAGCGCTTTAGAAGGCGGAGGCAGTGCTGCTCCGCAGCCCGCGCCGCAGACGGCGGGTGGCGGCGCGTATGCGACGGAACGTGCGATTGAAGCGGCGGCGGCGCCATTTGGCCGAGCCCGAGCGCATGCCCGCCAGGCGCGGGGGCGGGGCAGCGTGGTTTTGAACTTTTTGATCATTCGCTCTACGCCATTTCATAAGCTGCGTTGCTGATTGCTGCACGCACTGGCAAGTGGCAAGTGGAAGCGAAGTCCGAACCCCTACCGGAAGTGCCTCCGGTCATCCGGTGATTGAAAAGATTGATGAAAGATTTTTTTTGAAAGATAGTTTGTACAGATATAATAAGTTTGAAAAAAAAAAAAAGAGATCATGTCATGGATGATTGTTGCTTGTCAAGGTCGCGTCATCAGAAACAAAGCATTGCAGATTCAGTTTTGCGCTGCATCAGCCAAAGGACCCAAAGCTAGTAACAAGTTTAGCCCTTTTCCGTGATAATAAACAATGCCACACACAATTTGAGTTCTTGTATAACAAATCAGTGAAAGGAGAGAGTTCATCAGCTGGGACAACAAATTTGGCCTATATCTGTCAACACATCTCTATGATCAAACACTAGGGTACATGTGAACTGATTCTCTTGATTTCAAAATCTCAGAAAATTGTACAGTAAAACACTAGGGCACATGTGAATTGATTCTCTTGATTTGACAATCTCGGAAAATTGTACAGTATTCCTCCAAATGGATTTGCTGGCGATGAACTAAGTTTTGTATAGGCTACAGTGATGATAAACTAAGTTGCAGAAACTAGTCAGCACAGGATGTCAGGATCTACGAGTAGATTTTCCATATCCCCAATCCATAACCTACTTTGATCAGTAGGAGCTCGAATACCATGTGCATGATGCTTGTCATGCGCACTTTGGATCCAGGTATCTCGGTCCAATTAACAGATACTTCTACCATTGGGATCCTGAGGCGCTTACACAGGTATACAAGCTCAACATCGAAACACCACCTGCCCATGCAAAGAAAGGCAAGTTGTAATAACCATCCATACTATGTTCCTAGAAAGCAGATTTGGTAAACCGCATCACTGGACGTCAAAGAAAGATAGAAGGGACCAGAAAAGAATACCTCTTCAATCTGATATTTGTGAAAAGCTTCCTTGCAGCTGCTCGTGTGAACATCTTAAACCCACACTGGAATTGGTAACAAGAAATGAGACAGTGAGCGTTGTCATTACAAAAACACATGAAGTGTCAATGATGTTTGTTTATTTGAAGAACTTATATGGTTGAAACAGAATACCTGTGTATCTTTGATCCCAGGACCAGCAGTCAACAAAACTACCAAATGGAAACCTTTCATAAGAAAGTTTCTATACCATTTCCTCTGCAAAAAAAGCAGGATAAGAATGAGCAAAATACAAAGTAAAACTTAGTAGAAAACCAAAAGACTGAAGGGTAGTGAGCAGTAAAGAGAATTACTGTTGCAAGAGCCTGCTTCTCTAGATGAGCTCGGGAACCAAAAACAGCAATTTCAACATCAGATACATTCTGAGATGAACCAGTAGATGTTCCTGGGCTAGAATTAGCTTTCTTAGCCAATGCATGAACCTAAGAGAAAAAAAAAAAAAAGTTCCAAAAAAAATCTAATTCAATACCGACCAAATTAATTTTCAAAACTTGATGCCTGATTAATCGATTTAGCTTATGACGGAGACAGACCTGAGCTTCAAGCTTTTCCAAATCAGTCACTTTAGTTGCACCATCAGCATCAAGCATGAGTAATAGTTCACCACGTGAATGCAGCATTCCCTATTAGACCATGCTTCCACAAAAAAAAAAGGAGGAAAGCACCAATTAGTTTGTATTTGAAACCTAAGCCCTAAGGGATAACCAGGGATTTCAACACTCACTTTTCGGACTGCTTCACCTTTCCCATGATTTCTTCCAAGTAGAAGAACTCTAACATTATCAATCTTGTGTTGCTTTACAAAACCGAAAGCGACTTTGGAGGTTCGGTCATTGCTACCATCATCAACAATCAAGACCTTGACAGAATCAGTTAAATTCTGAAATTAGCTAGGTTAATACAGGTTCCAATAAACAAAAGGCTCTGCACCAAAAAAACTCAAAAGTTTGCCTGCGCCCTGCAAGCTGCAAAGGGATTGCAAATTGCGAATAACATGCTAGATTTCCACATACCTCGTAGGTAAAGGACTTGTCAGCAGTTGATCGTCGCTTCAAGTAGCTATTAAAGAGAGAAAACAACAAAGCGATCAACATAACGATTAACACTAGCTGCTAAGGAAATTACCAGTCTAGATTGCAATGCACGGTTCAAAGTTCAAAGATAAATATAGCACTGAGCAACAGGAGTAGCGAATGGCTTACTTCAGTGTTTCTGTAAGAGCCTCGGGGAGACGATACTCCTCGTTGTAGGCAGGAACTATCAGCGAAATGTATTTCTCAGGAGGATCAAAAACCGACGGGCAGGGAACCTTATATAACAGTCAGTTCAGACAAGCAAATCAGCAAACACCTAGCGTGCACCCCATGCCGCAGCACGGGACGAATCCAGCACGAGCAATCAACGCACTACCTTCTTGAGCGAGTTGGGGTCCTCGAAGAAGGAGTCCGAGACGGTGGACCTCTCCAGCCTGCGGCCGAGATCCAGAACATCGCAGGAATCAATACGAAGCGCAGATCGCGGGGGAAACGAAGAGGATGAGACGGAAACGCGGAAGCTGACTTACGAGTGCATGCATCCAATCTTGCGGATGTGCTCGAAGAAGACGGCCGCTGCGCCCAGCACCAAGATGGACACCTGCGCACGAGAGGGAGAGATTGCGTGAGCGCCGCGGCGAGGAGGAAGCAGGGGCGGAGAAGCAGGGTTTGGGGGGGCAAAGGGGAGGGCGGTACGAGGGTGGCGACGAGGAGGGTCAGCGAGAGGGAGGCCGGGAGGAGGCCGGCGACGGCAGAGAGAGGCCAGGCGGCGGCCATCATCGCGGTCCCGGCGGCCGGGGCCGAGTCCACCCACTGCTATGCTCTTCGCGTGGGTTTTCTGGTCCGGGAGTTGGGGAGATCTACACGCCGAAGGGTTAGACTGCCGGCCTGCCGGGCCGGCCGGCCAGGTTCCACATTTGGCATTGAGGGAATGAGAGCCCTCCTCCATCTTTTACATAGGAATCCTGCTTCCAAAAGCAGGCCAGGGAGAGTGGCCACGTCGCCGGCCTTTCGCGACCGTCGGATCAGCCCAACGAACGGTCCAGATCGGGCGTTTTTGGTCATTTTGCACAAAAACCCTCAAACTCTAACAAAATGCAACCCGCAGTCCATCCTCCTCTCTCAGAAAATCTTGCAAAACAGCCCTCGATCTTTGCACAAATATAACCCGCTGTCCAGGCCATTGTATGGATCGGCCTGCTACCAGTTTGCGCTGTATACGGGCCAAAATGGGCCATATTCGGCCCAAATAATCTTCTCTTTTTGTGTCTTTTATTATTTTCTATGATATGCTGATTTTGTTTATTTCATAAAAAATTAATTACAACTCCTAAAATCATAAAAAAATTTGTGTAGCCTCTCCATGATATACTCTATATAGGAAAAATATGAAACTTGGAAAAAAAGAAATTTGGAATGATTTAGAATAAACTCTATAAATTAATAAATGAAACTTCCATAATTTCTACACATAAAATATTAATCTTAAAATTATAAAATTTGGTTTGTGGATCCTCTGTGATGTTCACAACCTCTGCAAAAAAGTTTATATAAATTTCAAATGTTTAAAAAATATATTATTCCATGCTCAAATAATAAATTAATTAAAAAAGAGAGCTTCGACCAATCTTTATAGAACTTAAAAAATATAAACAGCAAAATGAAAAAACCATGCTTAACATATACAATCATTCACAAATGATAATTTCCAAATAACATGAATAAAAACAATAATACATAGCACAAAGAACAATTTAGCTACCATTATTCATACTCATGTGCTTAAATACAAGGAAAAAAAAACTAGACAATGGCCATACACGGTAAAGAGATAAACTGGCCAATCTTCAAAGGTTGGTGCGGCAAAGCCGCTGCGTGTTTCTAGTTTAAAATTATACTCCCTCTGTTTCACAAATAAAAAGAACATCTTTAACTTTTATTATTTCTATTTAGCTATTTATCTTATTTAAATTTTTTAATAAATAGTATTTGTTTTGTTATGACTTATTTTATCGTTAGAGATATTTTTTATAATGATTAATTTATTTTATTATTTGCATAAAAATTTAAATAAGACGAATAGTCAAAACGAAATGGTAGAAGTCAAAGATGTTTTTTTATTTATAGAAACGAGAGGGAGTAAGTCACTTTTGATTTATTTTTTTCTATGTATATGGATATATTATTATTATATATACATATAATTTAGAATATAAAGAATATTTTTTTGAAATTCCTATATGCATCTTTTAAACTTTTTTAAACTCACACATTTAATCGTCATGTATAAAAAAACCATGTAGAGAGTCATTAAAAAAAATCATTCTTTATATCTCTCTTTGCTCCAATAGCTTCTTTTTTTTTTAGCGAGAAATTTAGAATATAGGATAATTATATTTAGAGATTTAATTAAAAAAGTTATTGGACAGTATTTGATCATCAAAATATTACTCCCTTCAGATCCATAGAACTTGTCATTTTGGACAAGGATACAGTCTCAAAATCTAACTTTATTCATTATCTTTTATTAAATTATATAAGGAAGACTAAAAATAAAATTACTTTTATAAAAGTGTGTTTCAAGGTGTATCTATACATATAAGTTTCATATTTTCAAACTAAATATTTTAAAAGTTATTGATAGTTTATGTTCTCAATGTTTAACCAAGACCCTATCCAAAAACGTCAAGTTTTATGGGTATAAAGGAAGTATTGGTGTACACACAACTACTACTTTGTGGTATTTTTTGCTTGTAACCCATAAATAATGTACTATGGGTTATTATCATATATTTTCTACCAGATGTGTAACTCATAAACAATGCATCATGGGTTCTCTAATACATTGTGTAAACACGTGCAAATTCTACTAGATATGGTAATGTGTAATTAATGTTATCATGTTTGCATATCTATCTTGTGTCGTGTGATATATTTTATAGTTGATATGTGCATGTTCAAACTTCAATGTGCAAAAAATATTAATACATCACAATATGTTCAAAATAAAAAATGAAAAACAATAGTACAATAGTACCTGCTCCTGGTTTATCTGGTCCAAGGGTCTGCAACCCCATCAGCCCCCCTCACAAATCCGCCGCTGCCAGGGTTTTATGTTTAAGATTTTTTAGAATGTTTTGTTTAGAGAATCAATCCATTATATATTAGATGGTGTATCTTGAGTTTGTTCCTCAAATTTAGTAGGGTAACTTTATTCCTCGTACTAGTACTAATTATGAGCCTATGAGGAATGAGGCGGTGATGCATTAGCTAGTTCATTTGATAAACAAAACAAAAAAAGAAGTAAGGTGCTAATGGACTGCCTCATTCTACAAACTAAACACCCTATTAATTAGACCATTCACCACCTTTAGCCATCTAAATATCCTTTCATCCATGCATAATAGAGCTTTTCAATGGTACCTCCAACATTAAAAACAACTAGTCCAAAAGGCAATGTGGTGATATGGCTGTTAAGATTTCACTATAGATGGGCTCACTAACATGCCTCACCCCCTCCTCGACTAGGATTTGAATGGAAGGGTGGGTTAAAAACCATCGTCAACCCGCCTGAAAAAATATCATTAGTAGTTTGTGTTGGCTCTCACTATGCACCAAAAGGTGCTTATCTAGAACCCATCAACAAATGTTGTTATTAATTGCCAAAATTAAAGCGGGTCTTTCACCCACCCGCTCATTGACCCTCTATCGCATCTATGTCCGCGTAGATCCCGATTGAGTGGGAAAGTGGGTTAAAAGTTAGGTTAGTACCCATGCTCACAATGCTTTCTTCTATGGGATTCACCTCTTGCTATTGGATGCTATTTTACATGGTTGACTAGAAAATGAAAGGGCATGAGGCATCAAATGACATCGAGGATTCTAAATGTAGAGGCATAGGGTGAGTCATGGCTTATCTAGGACTCATTGAAAGTGGCAAAAGCCCCTCGTGACGAAGGCATGCATGTTAGGCACAAGAAGTGGTGACCGCCTGATCGGGCGGCGGAGATTTTATTTATGATATAGTCCAATGGAATGCAAGATCTTCAACTTTGGATTAAAAAATAAAGAGATCCTCGGTTTCTAGTTAGATAAGTTATCATTTCAATAATACTTAGTATTCTTTTTCCTCCATATCGAGAAATGTAAGAGACGTAGACATAGATATAGATATAGATATATATATTATTTTTAGAATGTGAAAGTAACTATAAGTCAATTTTTATAAAAACAACACCCTCTTATAAGTATCCAGTCTATTGTACAACATACATATAACTAGAAAGATACCCTACGTGTTGTTGCAGTACTTTTTTTAAAATAACACTATTGCATGTATAGGTTAGACCTCCACGTTATTGTATCAATTATTATCAAATCAAGTAAGGCAACGGAAGAATAAAATAAAAAGCTAATATAATTAGGTAGAATTATAAGATGATGGAACAACTAGCAAATATTGATGTCCTGTTATCTTGCATATCTCTTATATACCGGGAAAATAGTAATTACACTCAATGGAGGCGACATGGATAAATTGCACTAAGAGTTTAAAAATTAGTAGGATGGCATGACATTTAGCAAAAAAATGGTGTGGATGGTTAGTTGGAGATAAAATTGATGACTTGCATATTTAGATAGAAAGATGTTGAAAGTTAGTAGGGATGGTGTGGCATTTAGTGGGAAATTGTGTGATGGTCATTGGATGATGATGACATGGATGACTTGCATGCTAAGATAAAAAGCTAGTAGTGTTTTTGTTTATACGTAGATATAGATATATAGATATAGATTTAACTAATTAATGATTAAAGGAGGTTGAAAATTAGCAGGATGGCGTGACATTTAGCGAAATAAATGGTGTGGATGGTCATTGGAGGATAACATGGATGACTTAGATGTTGAGATAAAAAGCTAGTAGGGTTTATGCTGAGTAGAGATATAGATATATAGATATAAATATAGATAAATATAGATGTCAATTTATTTAAGAATTAAATATAGATACAGATATAGACATAGATATAAAATACACGTACACATACAGGACTACTAACGGGCCATTTATCGTGCATCAGGCCCAGGTTTAACATGTGGAAGCCCAACAATTCTACCACCCAATTTCCCGGGCCGTGGTGCTATCTCCCCAGTCTGTTTCGACCGTAAAACCCTCATCCGTTTACCCCGCAGGTGAAACGGTAACATCATCGGTCACCTACGAGGGGCCCACGCGGCAGCGTCCCGCCCGGCACCGTGCCTCTACGGCCGCGCGCACCAACTTCCCAGGCTTTTTGCCTTTTTCCTGGAGGGCAGCGGAACCCGCGGCGCCTTGCCCCGGTAACACACGCCTCCCTTGCCCGCCATTAACTGCCTCACGCTCCTCTCCTCCCTCCCTCCCTCGCGCTTGTTCGGCACACTCCCTCCCCAAAGCGGCAGCGGGCAGCCCTCACGCGCTCCACCACGCCACCTCCCGCCACCCCTCTATATACTCCTGCTGCTCTCCGTCCATCCGCCCACAGCTTCACAACCCGCGCCGCAGAACCCTAGCCCCGGGCGGATCGCGGGGCGCCTCCGGTGCGTGTCCGGTGCAAGCGACGCCCCGCCGCTCGTTTGGTCCGATTGGTCGGTCGGGCGCCGCCCTCGCTGCCGCGCTTCGCTCCGGCGGTGCGGCGGGGGGAGCAGCGAGCACGCCGGAATGGGGAACTGCTGCTGCTGGGGCGCGCGCATCAAGGATGGGAGCCCTCACCCTGGCGCCTCAGGTTCGTCCGTCCTCTTCTAGCCGTTGCTTGGTACCGTTTGTTCATGGGGCGATGCGTGGAGGGGTTTGGACGATCCGTGCTTGCTGGTTGCGCTCTCCGATCAGGCGGAGGGGTCTTGAGATGGGAAAATTCCGGTTCGTTGCTTGCTCGGACACATATGTATCTTTTGCGAAATGATGTGTGCTCATCTATGTGATGCGTTTGGCGATTTGATTAGACGAGTTTCCTAGCAACAGAGGGGGAACTTTCATCGAATCGAGTAGGCAATGGCATACTGTGGTTATGTACTCTTGCTAGTTGGTTAGGCTGATTTTGATTGGGCTATTCCGGTGGGTCTTGTTCTGTTAGATGATTCCAACGTTTCAGCTGTCTTGCCAACTTCAGTGTGTCCAACGAGCTAGAAGTAAGGCATCCCAATCGCTTTAGAGTAGTTTTGCTAAAGCAAGCTTGGAACCTGAGGCGCTGTACTTTGCAGGTGCCTGTGCACTTGTGCAAAAAGACCTTGGCCTTTATTAGATGAGAGGTGTTACCTTATTTCGTATGGCAATGGACGGGACGTGTGCAGTGGTTCGATAGCACTTGCCCTCCTGAGATGACATTTGTAAGTGACATGAGGTTGACTTTACTGCAAGAAGTCTTATCACTACCTTATTAGATAATGCTTTCTGTTGATGGTCCACCTGCATGTGTTGTTCCAACCACCCTGGGTTCTGTTTTTGACCTAAGTGATATTAGTATAGGAACGAAGCAGGACCAGTACTGTGGTAGAGTAATAAACTAGTATGACTTTTCTTGTAGCATTGTGTGTGTGTGTACCCCCCAGATGACCACTATTTGGCATGCTTATACTGTTGAGTGCGGACCTTCGCCATTCAAATTTGCCTCTTGTGAAATATATCACACGAACAAAGGAAAACATATTTTAGTTAGTAGTTGACTAATTGTTTCCTGTTGTTATTATATTTTTTATTTATTTGCTTAATGTATGGTGTTGATTCAAAATTAGGAAAAACGCCGAAGTTCTACCTTGATGTATTTTGATAGTGTCATAACAAAGCTAGTTATGTCAACCAGTTCACATCCGATAGTCCGTTTCTATGACCTATTGATTAAATGTTTTGAGCACTTAGTCACAGATCACAGTTACGTTAATGCCTACTTATATTGTTTTACCTGATAAAAGGCATGGTACAAAATTAGGAAAAACATCGAAGTTCTACTTTGATTTATCTTGATAGTGTCATAACAAAGCTAGTAATGTCAACCAGTTCACATCCGATGGTCAGTTTCTATGACCTATTGGTCAAATGTTTTGAGTGATTAGTCACAGGTACGTTAATGCCGATTTATATTGTTTTTTCCTGATAAAAGGCATGTATGTATGTTTACTGCATTATCATATGTCTACATGGGTTGCTCTTGCACTAAATGTTTTAGGATCCTCTTGGAAAATTGGTTTCTGGAGCTGATTCTTCGGCGTCAATCCATCTATTAGTGCTAGAATTTTTGCCAAAGACGACAATTATTACTGCCTATAGCTATCTATAGGTTCTCTTATCAATCTTACATTTCCTTGTATTGTATGGTGCTAGTTTCCTATTAAAATATATGTTTAAGTGGATGTCCCTTCTGGATAGCAATGATTTTCAATATACAGTTCCTTGTATTTATATGAGCCTCGGATATATCACCACAATCTTATTCACCATTGGAACAATATGAGGCTTTTGTTCGATGTTTTCTTTTAGCCTTCCTTAAGTAGAATCTTTACTAAATGCATGATCTGCAGGAATGTTCTCGAAGAGTGGTGGTAAGGATGGGAGTAGGCTTAGCGGCTGTAGTAGTCGAGCCTCTTCAGCTTCCATGCCTCCAAGTGCCAAGACTGAATGCGAAATCTTGCAATCTGCCAATGTTAAGGTCTTCACCTTCAATAATCTCAGGGCAGCCACAAGGAATTTCCGTCCTGATAGTGTTCTAGGTGAAGGAGGGTTTGGATCTGTCTATAAAGGATGGATCGATGAGAACACATTATCACCTTGCAGGCCTGGCACTGGAATTGCTGTTGCTGTGAAAAAACTCAACCCTGAGGGTTTGCAAGGGCACAGAGAGTGGTTGGTGAGTATAATGCTATTCTATTTTATGCTATTGCCTTGTACATGTTGTTCTTTCATCTTATTTGAGCGGCAGAGCTCCTACCTTCCATGATTGTTCATGTTTGTTTGAATTTCCTCTTGTATCCCACCTTTCTGTGCTGGCTTTGGTTACTAAAATAGATAAGTATTATGTTCATAGGCGGAAGTTAATTACCTAGGTCAGTTCTGTCATCCCAACCTTGTCAAGCTGATTGGATACTGCTTAGAGGATGAACACCGACTGCTAGTATATGAGTTCATGCCCCGTGGGAGCTTGGAAAATCATCTTTTTAGGAGTAAGTTACCCAGGACCTCGTGTCACTGATCTCTTATTATTTTATTCATATTATAATGTTATTGTGGTAGTATGTCTTCTGATTTATTAATTGCTCTATGAATCATTGATGTAGGAGGCTCATACTTCCAACCTCTGCCATGGAACCTTAGAATGAAGGTCGCACTTGGAGCAGCAAAAGGACTGGCTTACCTTCATAGTGCAGAGGCAAAAGTTATTTACCGAGATTTTAAGACTTCCAACATCCTCCTTGACGCAGTAAGTCAAGTGAATCTGTAATGCAGGATACTTCATTTCAATATTTGTTTGCTCTACTGAAAGAGGTACATTGTATTAATATGCAGGATTATTCTGCAAAGCTTTCTGATTTTGGATTGGCTAAGGATGGTCCTGTTGGTGAGAAAAGCCATGTGTCTACAAGAGTTATGGGAACATATGGTTATGCAGCTCCTGAGTATCTTTCAACAGGTAACATTTGAAGTGCAGCTCTGTGTTTTCCCTCGAAATTTCTGTGCATTTGCTTGCCCAGATCTAGAAACTGCATTCCTGTACATTAAATACCACATTCGATATAAACCCTAGACACCTTAAAAATGGCATAATTGGTCCCCTGCATGGAAATTCCAAATTTGGTGTATCATATGCTATATTAAGTTGACTAGTTAAATTTGCATTTTTTAAAAAGGTTTTAGTGCAATGCATTAGTGGACTGGGATTGAAAAAGGTCAGCGATGTTGGTGCTTATTTTCTTGGTTATCTAAATATATCATAAACAGTTCCATGGCGTGCCTTAGGTTTCATTTATGAATTCAATTTACTGCACTTTTGGATTTGGTGTGAGTTGTGATTGTCTTGTAGGCAAAGAGCACCATTTTATCTCGGTAACCTTGTATGGACAGCTCAATCATGACGTGGCTTAGATGTCATTTTATGAATTCAAATTACTGCACTTCAGGCTTTGGTGCGAAAATGTTGTGATTTTGTCTTCTAGGTGAAGAGTGCATTTTATTTTGGTAGCCTTTTATGAACAGCTCAATCCTTATGTAATATGGATCCCTTTCTTTGAACAATGCTACACTTTCAGGTCACCTAACTGCAAAGAGCGACATCTATAGCTTTGGAGTAGTGCTTCTGGAGATGCTGTCAGGCCGCCGTGCTATCGACAAGAACCGCCCCCAGGGTGAGCACAATCTTGTGGAGTGGGCTCGACCTCACCTCACACATAAGCGCAAGATATTCCGGATCCTGGATGCCAGGCTGGAAGGGCAATACAATCTCAACAGTGCACAGACAATTGCCGCACTTGCTCTTGAATGCCTATCCTACGAAGCCAAGATGAGGCCAACTATGGATGCTGTGGTCGCTATTCTACAAGAGGTCCAAGACTCCGGTGAAGCCGAGAAGCATCAAGATCCCAAGGCTGGAACCAAGCAGGCACCTGCTGCTGTGAGTGCTAGCAAGAGCAGTCGCAAGCCTCGCCAGAAAAGTTTGGAGGGCAGAAAGGAGACTGTTGGTCCAAATCTAAAACCATTGGCCCATTCCCGTTAGCAAGGAAAAGCTAGACTGTAGCTCCCTCCCCACCCCCAAAACCCACCCAAAAAAAAAAAAACAACAACTAGACTGTAGCTTGTGAATATGCTCTGGTCTGTGTATAATGAGGGTAATCAGGCTTAGGCAACTAGTCTATCATGAGCTGCTCGGTTTCAGCTTGACTGGATGTGTATGTCGAAACCCATGGCATCAAGAGAGCTCATGTTCCGAGTCTTTAACCTGAATCATCTTCTATGTTGCAGGCTGCATTTTGTTCCAGGTTATAGGCTGTTTAATAGTAGGCATCAATGTGTGGCGCCCATATCTTAGTGCTGTGGACTGTTGTGCAGCATGCCGGGATATGATATGATGTATCCGTGACATGATGTTGACGGGCGGGCGCTTTGACCGATCGAGATCTCCGGCGTGAGGGCCGTTGCGATGGGCATCGGAGTGGATGTGGATGGCACTGGCAGTCCCAGTCCCAGCTGCTCAGCTTGCCGGCCATTGCATTCTCCGTTTCCTCCCTCTCTTCACGCCGCTGATCTCGGCCCCACCGCGCCCGCACCGCATCGCCTGATGACAGCAACCACACCAGGGTGTCACGGAATAGTGGGAGTCGCATTTGGCTCCCTCCACGGCGACGTTGACGCGTAACCAGCACCGTCTCCTACCAAGCCAGGCACGGCCGCACGGGGCTGCAGAGCATATCATCATGCCGGCGAGCCATGCCATGTCCCGAACACGGCGTGGTCGGTGGCGCCATCGCCGTCGCGATGGTGACCCTGGCGTCCGAACTCGAGCAACCAGACAAGACCGAACCGACCGCGGCCATCCCCAAAGCGAAACAGATCGGCAGATCGCTTTCTGCTTTCCCTTTCACCTGTTTTCATTTCATTTCGGCACAACCGGAGGAACGAGCCCTTGCCAGCATTCATGCAAAAAGCAGCCGGCGGCACGAATCAATGATGAATCATCGCCGTCGACGTCATGCGAATATCGCGCAGGATTTCGAGGTTTTTCTTAACCAAGCATCACAGCGAGAAAGAAAGCGAGACTGCGAGAGCAGCAATAAACTTTCTTACAAGTCCAATCACCATACTTACTGGTAAACTGGTAATGAAAATCAGGTCCCTGATACAGACAGACACGGGACGGAAGGACAATACGAGCAGCTGCGGGCTACGCTCACCGCCCCTCAATTTTGAGCTGCAGCTTGGCAGCCACTTCAGCCACTCTTTAGTTTGGACAGAAATCCATCACCTCCCAAAGGCCCAAGCCAAAAAGGCTTACTAACCCAGAAACATGATCCATAACCACACACTTATGGAGAAATAGAGTACTAAGGACCAGCTAGACGGCAATATACCCTTTTGCCCCCCATGTAGAGAAGAAAAGGCTCCTTTTTTCAGAGAGGACTTGGACCTGGAATTAAGGTGAGAACGGGCATTCACGTACATTCCCACCTTAACACACGCTTAATGACTGACTAGGTATACTAGTAGTAATTATGTATATAAGAAGACCTTGGCTTCTTCTTCTTCTCACTCGCGGTCGGATCTGATAATGTGACCTCAGACCCTGAAGTTCTTGCCCTCGAAGGTCTGGCCGAACTGCCAGTTGCGCGGGGCGGCGTTCCAGGAGGTGGAGGTGCGGCGGTCGCTGCCGGTGACGCGGAAGGAGAGCGCCTGGCCGACGAGGATGGCGTTGGACTGCCAGTTCTGGCCCCAGTTCCGGGACATGGGCAGCCACCCGGTGCTGGACGCCTTCACGCTCGCGCGCACGATGTCCCCGGCGCCGGCAACGTTGGTGATCAGCACCAGGTTGAAGTACCGGAAGCCGTTGATGGTGAACCGAACGCCACCGGACTTCCGGCATGGCACCCTGCAGCAGGCCAGAACCAAATCATCATTAGCAGCACGTTTTATTTATTTTTTTTATGCTAAATAAATGCAAAGTACTCCCAGTTAACACATCATTACAGCATTGTTACTACATCATTACAGCATTGTTACTACCCAGTTAACACATTTTTTATGCTAAATAAATGCAACGTAATTCGAAAGAAAAAAACCAATAGGGATGTTATTATTACACAGGGGCAGAACGGGAAATGCCGAGCGAGTTGTTCTTGCGGCTGTACTGTACTAGTAGTACTCCTAGAAAGGAGAGAAATGACAGGAGAGTGCCAGTGCAGGACCACCGCGGCTTCACGCGGTAATGGCGGAGCTGCAGGACGGAAGGACTGGATGGCCCCTGGGCTTTACAGGTCACGCGGGGACCGAGCCCGGAAGAAAGAAGGGCAAGGCCATTTCAGGGGGTAGGCAGGCCGGTGAGGGCATGGGGTCATTTGAGATGTGAAGCGAAGCGTCAGCCGTGGACGGGGAGAGCCGCAAAAGTCCCGGAGGGCGGCTGTGCGGTGCGGTGCCTGCCAGTGTGCCCACCCGGCGGCAAAAGTGAAAAAGGTCAAAGCCTGTGCCGCCCTACCAGTACTACCAGTGTGTCGTCTACTGTTCCTACTGCTGCCACCAAGGTGTTTTTTGGAGGCTTCTCTGGGCCTGCCTGCCTTGTGGCCCGGGTGGTAGTCTTTCTCGAAACAGTGTTCCACTATGCACGCAGTTTTTCTCATACTACTGCTTCTACACTTGACAGTAGACACAAGAAAAACAACCACAACTGTACAGATGGCAGATTAGACCCAAATAGAATGTCAAGAAAGCAGCCTTCCGTTTCTTTCCTCAGTACGGTACGACGAGTAGAGTAGTAGTACTACTTACTGCACTGCTACTACTAGCACCGGACCTCCCGTCCGTCCGGCGTCCGTCCCATGTGACCTGCCGGAACGGGCTCGCTCGCTACCATGCTATGCACGCAGCCGAACAGGCGTAAAAGCTCAAACTTTGTCGTTGGAAAACCGTACTCTCCTCGCAAACATGTTTCCCGAGCGACATTCTCCGTAGAACATAGGGAGTACGTTCCAAACTGTACCAAGGACGTGGCGATGGAGACGAGGTGGACTCGCATGGAGTGACGAACAAAACCACAAATTTCCTCCTTGGCTTTTTATCAACCACGTACTACTACTGCCCACAGAATTTCGCGTTGCAGCTTTTACGGCCGGATCCGGATCCGGATCCCGCCACTGGGGGAAGTAGTAATTGCCCACGCCCGCGCCGTGATCCAAGCGAAGCGACGCGAAATGAATCGCCATGCCGTGCAAGGTCCGTGCCGCCAGATGGATCCACCCATCGGCAACAGAACCAGCCAACGGAGGTAACGAAACGGGCAGGGCAGCTGGGCACGGGAGGAAAAAACGTGAGGCGGAACGGACGCGTTGGTGGATGGTGGTTGTGTGCCGGGCTTGCCGTGCGTGACCCTGTGACGGAACGCGTCACGGCCTCACGGGGGTTTTCCTTTTTCCAGTTCCCACACACACACACAGAGGCCACACTGGCACTGTGGCACAGTGCAGCGGGCGGCGAGTACGGAGTAGAGGCCAGAGGACGAGCGAGCCCCACTACTCTACGAGTATGCCTCAAAAGACGCGTGGGCAGAGCGAGGAATCTCTGCTCTTGCCCAGCAGACGAAACGGCCCGGTGGAGGGACAAAGGCGTCAAAGCCCCGGTGCCCGAACCAAGGCGCATGTCCGTCGTTCACTACTCCTGGCACGGTCCCCAACGACGACGACGACGACGAGAAGCGCGAGCGCTCAAGAGGAAGGGGGGGGGGGGGTGTCGTACCGGCGGTAGGAGACGGGGACGATGCCGGCGCGGTACTCGGCGATGTGGAGGAACATGGGCATGGCGAGGTCGAAGTGCGGGCGCGGCGGGTTGCACCAGCCGCCGTCGTCGGAGGGGAGCGCGTAGTTGGGCGGGCAGAAGTTGGTGGCCGTCACCAGGATGGAGGGGCTCCCGGGGCGGCACCACCGCCACCCGGGCTGGTTCTCGCACTTGAGCTCGAAGCACGCGCCGCAGCTGAGCCCTTCGTTGAACAGCGCCGTGCTCAGCGCCGCGTTGTTCACGCCGTAACCCTGGCTGTACAGGTTGCCGTAACCGCAAGCGCCGCCTGCACGCCGGCACACGTTTCTTTCTTTCAGTTTCTTGCCATTCATGAGACGAGATCGAATTGACGACAGCCACAGCAACAAGGAACGTACCCATGGTGCCCGAGGCGTCGCTGCCGCCGTAGAACGTGGCGTGCGCGCTCTGCCAGTCGCCGCCGCCGTACACGCCGGGAATGCGGGCGGCGGCGGGGAGAGCATCATCGCCGCGGCCACCACCAGCAGCAGCGGCAGCGCCGGCATTGCCGCCATCCCTCTCCCGGAGTCCTCTTACTCGCCTGCCGCTACAGGACGGACGCTGTCAGAGTCGGTGCAGCGCGCCCAGGCGTGGTAGTGGCGACAGCAGCGGCGGCGGAAGAGCACAGGGAGTGGAGTGGAGCGGTGGGAGGCGAGTAGCCGAGGGCGGGCGGGGTCGTATTTATGGAGGCACGGGGCAGACCAGATAATGGCGCGGGCCTGCGTGGGTAGTCTACGCGTCTACTCCGTACAGCCCAGAGCCCACAGGGCAGTGAAAGGAAAGGAGCAGGCCGCGGGCCGGGAAGGAACTGATGACTGAGGAAGAGCATCAGGAGGAGAATGCGCGATTGATTGCCCGGACTCAGCAGCTGATGCCGGGACGGTGAGCTGCTGAAGGCGTGGTACCTGCAGCTGCCCAGGAGTACAACTGTGCACTGCTCACCTCGCCTGCCTCCTCACGCAAAACGGAGGGCAGTTGGGACCTTTCCTTTCCTTTTAGTAGTAGTACTACTTTTTATTTTGTTTTGTTTAACTGTATTCTTCTCCCTTTTTTTCTTGCATTGTACGTATTGCATTGTATGTATACGGCACTGTTTGGATCGGATCATGGGTCAGACCGCGTCAGAGTAGCAGCTGTACTGTACAAACTACTCGATGGCGTTTGCCGCGGCGCTGTCGAGTGAAAACCGTCACGCGTACAGTGGCCTGTGATCATGACAGTGAAGTTAGTTAAGTGGCCAATTCAGTAATTCTGCGGTATGAACTGCACGGATCCTATAGCTACGGTGCGTGGCGAATGGATCGTTGTGGATGAATGTGCGAGAACAGTGAGAAGTAGAAAGTTTACTGGCATTGGCGTTGGGACGGGGTCCATTTGGAGTTTCGCAAGAATCAGTTAAACGGACCGAGAAAACCGTCACGCGTACAGTACAATGGCCTGTGATCATGCCGGTGAAGTTTAAGAAGTGGCCATTTCGGCAATTCTGCGGTTATGAACTTAAACCTGGATAAACGTGCGGGAATTAGCGAGAACAAACAAAGGTAACGGCGTTGGCGTCAACAGATAATCCGTTTACACAATTGCCCATTTCGGCGATTCAATTAAACGGATAAAAAACAATGCCGTGTTCTAAACAGCCGAGGGGCCATTTTTTTAATAAACCATTACCATACACAGAGCTGTTTATCTTGTTGACCCCTCTCTCCTCACACAGTGACAGCGTCGGTGCCGCTGCCCGAGCCCATGATTTGGTCCATCATTTGGTCCTGCCTTTTATCCTCTTACCGTGCCGGGGGCTCCATCATCCGAACGGGGGCACCATGATTCGGGGCTCCGGACCAGGAGGCACGCTGGCTGCCTGGCTGCACGCATGCAGCAGGCAGCCGGACGGCGTGTGGCGAGACCAAGCTAGGCACAGCACGCTCACGGTTCAAGCTCAACCACGCCCTCCGCGGCGAGGAGAGGAGACCAAAAGGCGCTGGACCTGGACCATCGGCGCCCGTACGTACGCTATGCCCGTGGACCGTCGGTTGGGTGGCCGCCCCGCCGCGCTTTGCGTCCATCGCAAGTTGTGCGCCGCTGCTGCGCTCTGTCTCAGCAGCCTCAAGTCTGCTCTCTGGCCGTGGCCGGTGGCCATCCAATCGGACCAATCCCATGTCCAAATCCCAGTTCCCGCCCCAGCCGCTACCTCCTCTGACGGCGCGAGTGAATTCGACCGCTCAGCTTTTGGTGGTACGCCGTGTTCCTTTTTCGACATTGTTCTTGGAGGGTCCTTTCTTTTTACTACAATCCTGGAGGGTCCTGTCAGCACCAAGCCTGTCTCACCAGCGGTAGTATCCGAAGAAGGAAGAGATCACTCTGACGATGCCATCACAACTGAAGAACCAAGGATGGGCGTGGCAACCGGCCCAAGGCCAGAACTCCGTTATTACGGCCCCGAGTGGAACCGTGTGTAAGCCGCACATGGCGAGTGGAGTGCACGACTCTGCCGCTTAAATAGCGAGGCTGAGAGCGAGAGGCAATCATCATTGTATTGAACTGCGGTAACCTCAATGAGATTCATCTGTTCTTCGTCCCTCTGCTTGCTTCCCTGTCTAATTCTCTCAATTCCTCCATTACCTATCCTCTGCTTTGCTAACAATTGGTATCGAGGCCTTCCATCCTCGGCAATCACTTCGTCGATTCATCACCTCGATCTTGGATTGTAATCCCCGACGGCGGGCGGATCGCCGAATCCTCCCCCGTGAGGAATCGCGTGAGCCATAGGTCCGTGCCGAGGTCTATCGATCGGTGGCGAATCGGTGAGCGATCTGCGTTTACCTGAGCCACACCAAATCGAACACGACCACTTCACCCGTTTCCGCAAGCAATCGGGCGCCATGGATCCAAACTTCAAGCTCTGCTGGGCGAGATGAAGGCCTTGCGTTAGTCCCTCGAGGGCGAATCGGGGGGAGTGGAGACGCGAATCGGAGGCGGTGGAGACGACCACAGGCGGCCGCATCGATACTGGACCGATCCATCTCGGATCGCTTCCAGCGTCTGGAGGATGCCGCCCGGGGTGTTCGGCGACCGGAAACCGGGGTCGAGGAGTCGGTGAAGGAACTTCGCGGCGAAATTGGTGCGATCCGCAAGAACGGCGACTCCGTCGAGAAGTCGCGGGAGGAGATGACGGTCCTGCGCAAGTGTGTGAGCCGTGTGGCGCTCGATTCTGCGCCGACTATCTCCTCCGGCATCCTCCCTCCACCACAATGGTGACCGCGGGCGACTTCATCTGCCGGGCACCCGGTCACCGCCCGTTTGTTGGGCACCGCGTCGAACTGCATCACCGGGGGTTCGAGTCTCGACTCAACCTCCTGGTCAAGGGTAAGGACCATGAGTTTCACCCCTCCCGAACCCTCCCTTCGCTTTGCGCAAGTCTCTTTCTAGTTCCGTGTTGGAGGAGGGTGTGGCTTTTCCGTTACGGGGCGACAATACTCCACGGGGGAGGTCCTAATCTGTTTTGGGAGTCTCAAGCGGTTTGGGATAGGTTGCCTAAGCTCAATTTTCCACGATTTGAGGGCGAGAATCCTAGGTCGTGGATCCGCCCGGTGCAATGATTATTTTGAGATGTACAATGTGGCGCCTAGTCGTTGGATTAAGGTTGCCACCATGCATCATGCGGGAGCTGCAGCGCGTTGGTTCCCTGGCGTAGAGGCGGCGTGCGTGTCATGGCTTGGCCAGTTTCGCTCGCTAGTGCTAGAACGCTTTGGCAAAGATCAACATGAGTGTTGATTAGGCGGTTGTTTCACATTCGCCAAAGCGGTTCAGTTCAGAGTACGCTGACAAATTCACTTCTCTAGTGGATCGGCTCATTGCCTACGGCAAAAATCTTGACCCAATCTATTATGCTATGAAATTTGTGGATGGCTGCGGGATGACATTCGTGCTTGCTTTGTTCATATGCAACGCCCTTCTACTTTGGACCTTTGCTGCGTTCTTGCTGCATTATTCGAGGAAGAGATGGTGGATCCAGCGAGGAGGCGGGACAATCGGCGGGCTGATCCATTCCGATGGAACAAGCCGTCGTCACGGAATCCTCTTCCGCTACCTCCTCCTCCGGCGGCGAAATGATCGCCCGGGGCCTGCTGGGGGGCAACACCGATCGGCGCGCGCGTCGGCCGAGGACAATTGTCCGTGTTGCGTGATCATCGCCCGCGGCCGGGTCTCTGCGTTCGTTGTGGCGAAATGGTCACGCGAACACCGCCGCCTTGAGCAAATCCAACCGCACGTGTTACAAGAGGTTTGGGATATCTCGTAACTCGCTTGACCATGATTACGAGGAGCTATCTTCGACTCGGCGGCAAGTCTTCCTAGTACTGCCGACGGCAGCTACGTCACCTCATAGCACCGACGCTTCGATGCGCTTTTTGGGTCGATTCGGGGTAAACAAAGTCCGGATTTTGCTTGACTCGTGAAGTTCTCACACATTTATCGCTGCTTCTTTTCGCAAGTCGGTTACATGGCGCTTCGCTTGTGCTAATCCAAAGCGTGTCACCATTGCTAATGGCGGTCGGTTGCTCGTACATCTGAATTCAAAGAGTTACAATTGGACTGCTTCGTTCAGTGCTCCTTCATATCGGTGGCTAAGGTACTCCCACTCGGTCCAAGTATGATCTCATTATCGGTATGGACTCGGCCGACGGCGCATAGCCCAATGCAAGTTGATTGGCGTCATAAGTGGCTCATCATTTCATATGAATCGACCCAAGTTCATTCTGAGGGACACTTGTCGGCCTTGCCTGTGGGATCGATTTTACATGTTGCTTGCTTGTTTGCCCGATTCCTCGACTCTCGATCGACTACTACGTCTCTGCTTTGTGGCCACTATTTTGTCGAATTTCAGGATGTATTCGCTCCACCCTCGGGATATCCTCCAGCTCGACCTTGTGATCACACCATACCTTTCTTGCTGGGGGCTGCACCTATGCGGGTTCGCCCATATCGTTACCCTCCGGCCGTCAAAGATGAAATCGGCGTCAAATCTACGAGATGTTGGCGTCGGGTTTGATTCAGCCAAGCCACAGTCCATTCTCGTCGGTGTCCCTCATGGTAAAGAAGAAGGACGGTTCCTTCCGCTTCGTGTCGATTTCCGTCGACTCAACGCCATCACCGTCAAAAGCAAGTACCCCCGTCCGGTGATTGAGGAATTGATGGATGAACTTCGGTGGGGCTTCATGGTTCTCTTCACTAGATCTCACGGCCGGTTACCATCAGATTCGCTTGAGCCCGGAGAGGAACCGAAAAACGGCGTTTCGGACACATTCGGGCCATTATGAGTTCCGTGTCATGGCGTTCGGTCTATCCGGTGCACCGGCTACGTTTCTGCGAGCCATGAATTCTACCTTGCATCCATTCTTTGAGGAAGTGCGTCTTGGTATTCTTCGATGATATTCTGATTTTCAGCAAGGCGGAGGATGAGCATTTAGAGCATATACGTGCCTGTCTTTGGAACTGTTACGCCGTGACCAATGGCAAGTTAAGATGTCCAAGTGTTCCTTCTTGCGGCGGCTACGATTCACGCTACTTGGGCCATGTGATCTCGAAGAAGGTGTTGCAACAGATCCCGATAAGATTCGTCTTTGTGCGGCGGTGGCCACCACCATCTTCGGTCAAGGAACTCCGCGACTTCTTGGGGCTTGCGGGATACTATAGGCGGTTTGTTCGTCATTTTGGGATTATCGCCAAGCCATTGACCGAACTCCTCAAGAAAGGGGTACTCTTCCATTGGACTGATCTGCAAGCTAAGTCATTTGAAGCGCTCAAATCTGCATTGACTTCAGCACCGGTCCTCGCCTTTACGATTTCAAAGAAGCCGTTCAAGCGTGGAAACAGATGCTAGTGGCACCGAATTGGGGCCGTGGCCGATGCGGGGGGCCATCCTCTAGCCTTTCTAAGCAAAGCCCTTGGTCCTCGGTCGCAAGGGTTGTCCACGTATGAAAAGGAGTACATGGCCATTCTTTTGGCGGTAGAGCGAAGGCGATCTTACTTATATATAGTGAGTTCCAAATTTTGACCGACCAAAAGAGCTTGAGTCAACTCACCGAAAGCGGCGACTCCATACCCCATGGCGGCAAAAAAAGGTGTTTTCCAAACTCCTTGGATTGTCATACAAAATTGTGTACCGCAAAGGGGCGGATAAATGAGCTGCGCAGACGCTCTTTCTCGTTGTCGGTGAGTATCTCTGCGCCAACATGTCGGGTTGTCCGGCCCAAATGGTTGTCTGCGGTTACTTCCTCCTATGACTCCAGATGACTTTGTTCGGTCGGTGATCACTAAGTTCTTGGTGGGCCAGCAAGCGATTCCAAACTTCTCCTTCCGTGGCGGGCTATTGCGATACAAGTCACGAGTTTGGGTGGGTCGGTCTGGCTCTCGAAGAATCAACTCATAGCGGCCTTGCATTGCGGCCCCGTTGGCGGCCATTACAGGGGTGCCCGTTACCACGCGCCCGGTTGAAGCAATTCTTCGCTGGCGGGGCTTTGAAGTCCGATGTCCACGCCTTTGTTTCTTCTTGTGCCGTGTGCCAACAAGCTAAGCCCGACCGCTCAAAGTTGCCGGGGCTCCTTCGGCCCGCTGCCGGTGCACTGACGGGCGTGGAAAGTCATTTCGCTCGACTTCATCGAAGGTTTGCCAACATCCGGGTCTCTCAATTGCATTACGTCGTTGTCGATACCTTCTCCAAATATGCACATTTTTCGGGTTTGCGCCACCCCTTTCTTCTTTGCTTCCGTTGCCAAGCTCTTCCTTTCACAAGTATACAAATTGCATGGCATGCCTACGGCTATAGTTTCCGGCCGAGAGATCGCATCTTCACCCGCCAAGTTGTGGCAAGAATTGTTTAGGTTGGCTAAGGTTGATCGTGTATGTCGACCGCATATCACCCTCAATCGGATGGGCAAACGGAGCGCGTTAACCAATGTCCGAAACCTTCCCGCGTTGTTACGTTCATGCTTGTCCTCGTCGGTGGAGTCGGTGGCTGGACTTGGCGTAGTCTTGGTACAACACTAGCTACCATTCAGCAATTGGTCGCTCTCCATTTGAGGTCATGTATGGCTATGCTCCCAACCATTTCGGCATTCGGTCGGCTCGGGGAGCGACTGTCACAGATTTGACTTCGTGGTCGGCTGCGACGGAGAGAGTTGCACACGGCATTGATCCGTCAACACCTTCTCCGAGCCAAGCAAAGGATGAAAAAAGAATGCTGATCTCCATCGTTCGGAGCGGCAGTTTCGGTTGCAAGATTGGGTGTATCTCAAAATGCAACCATATGTTCAGTCCTCTTTGGCGGATCGCTCCCATCATAAGCTTGCATTCCGCTTCTTTGGCCCTTATCGGATCATTGGCAAGGTGGGGCGGGTCGCTTACAAGCTGCGATTACCACCGTCGTCGGCTATCCATCCCGTCTTTCATGTATCGCAACGAGAAGAAGAAGGCCGTGGGCGCCAACCAATGCATTACAGCGGAACCTCCCGATCCTTTGGCCCAATGGAGTGTTCCGGAACGTATCTGCGTCGCCGGGTCTTACGCCAAGGTACATCTTACGTCGTGCGAGGGGACTCATCAAGTGGTCGCATTTGCCGAGTCTTTGGCCACCTGGGAAGAGCCGGGCCGAGTCTCAAATGCCAGTTCCCCCCGCGCCATCGTGCGGAGACATCCGCGCGCAAGAGGGGGAGGGAATGTCGGCACCAAGCCCGTCTCACCGGCGGTAGTATCTGAAGAAGGAAGAGATCACTCGACGATGCCATCACAACCGAAGAACCAAGGATGGGCGGGCGGGCAACCGCCCAAGGCCGAAACTCCCGTTATTACGGCCCGAGTGGAACCGTGTGTAAGCCGCCTGTAAGCGAGTCGTGCACGACTCTGCCGCTTAAGTAGCGAGACGCCGAGAGCGAGAGGCAATCATCATTGTATTGAACTCTGTTAACCTCAATGAGATTCATCTGTTCTTCGTCCTCTGCTTGCTTCCCTGTCTAATTCTCTCAATTCCTCCATTACCTATCCTCTGCTGCTAACAGGTCCCTTGTCTGCCGCCCGGCCCGCCGACGGCCGGAGGGTCTCTTTTTCGCGAAGGCAGCCCTGTGCTTTTGCTCCGCCCAGGGAGTTTCTGTGTGGCTCGCCTTCGCGCTCGCGCGTAGTACTACGGTGGTCGGTGGTGTTAAAGTCTCCATGGCATGGCAGTGCGGGAGCGGGACAATGCCATGCGACTTCGAATAAAAGGCACCTTCAAATGTGGAGGGAAACAAAGCTCTTGCGCGCGCGGGCCCTTTCGCCGCCGGCTCGCTGCGAACGATCCGTCTCCAGCAAGCGTACGCCGGCATCGTATTGTCACCGGCATTGGCATCGCTACGGCGGTCCGGCAATGATTGGAAAACCAGTGTGACTGCGACCTCAACACGTGCCACGTTGCTAGAGTGGACCTGGTCACCCACTCGCCCGCAGAGACACACACACACAGGGGTTGGTGTGTGAACTAATAAATCTGACCACGCATGCAATGCAATGCAAGCCGGCGGCGATGCAGATCGAGTTAGTAAAGCATGGCAGCATGCAGCAGGCTAGCTGCGATTCATTTGTTGGGTCAGGGACGGCTCGTGGTAGATGCGGAGCGCAGTGGTAGGCCGGGGCTACAACTTCATCTCTGCATGCGCAGCGCAGCGCAGGGGTCGTCCTACACTCGTACGTTCCATGCTAGCAATGCCGTGACACGTCACGTACTCACGTGCTTACCAAATGGCGCTGATCAATCGCCTAGTAGCTACCAAATGCCATTGGCTTAGCTCGCACGGTGGTTGCGCCGGGTACTGTGAGTGAAGTGTCGTGTGTTTCGTAGCGTCACGGGGCGTCATGTTTAGCACGACGCCACGCACAAAAACGCAGTTATGCCCCGGGGATTTTCGATCGCAGCCGAAGAAATGCTCGGTGGCGCGCGGCCCCGGCCTCGGATCCGTGCGTGGTGGCGTCCGCGACGGCGCGCCACCATTACTCTATGCTCTCCGTACGACTCGCCCATGCATGGCCGAGCCGAACTGATGGCACACATGGCGCGCCTGCGCGCGACGGTGGCACCGATGCTATGGATGCCCCCCCCGTTGCAGCGTCGCTCACACGCTCCGGTCGGTCGGACGTGGCTGGTCCCGCACCCGCGCTTCAAAGCGCCTCGCCGGAATTCAAGCCTTCTTTCACTTCAGGCATCCACGCAAGGCCCTGCATGCGGCCTGCACCCCCATCCCTCCCTCTTCACTGCGCTCGCGCGTGACGCGCACGAGTGCCTGCCGGACCGTACGCCAAGTTCAATCGGCATTCGGGATACGCCTCCTGCCGGGGCTGCCTGGCGTTGGATCGATCTCGATCGGCACGGTGCACGTACAGGATCTTACCGGGGCAGGACGACGGTTATTATTAGCTCAACTCGGGTCAAACGAAAGTGCCCACAGCGACACGGCGCGGCAGGCCCACCCGCCGGGGCCAGCGCGAGCCTCCGGCTTTTCCGGAGGAAATCGCAATTGTGTTGGCTTGGTTTTGCTTGGATTGAGGGTTTCGCTGTCGTCTCGGTGGTGGGCGCCGCGGCCGCGCGCCCCCCGTGCCGTGAATGCGATAGGGCGGTCTAGCTCGTCGCGCGGTACGCTTGCCGGACGGCCACCTCGCGCGCCATGCCCACGCATGCATGTGCCGTGGTGGGTGGAGGCGAAGGCGAGGTCGCGTCCCGTGCCACCCGTCGCATGGCTCCTAACGGTTTCCTTGGACGCACCCGCGCGCGCGTTAACTCTCCAGCGGGGCGTGCGTGTCTGTCGTGTCTTGAGTTCCACGTCTCACCGCTGGTCTGCTCTGGTTCTCGCCGATTCATTCATGAATTCGCCGCGAGGCCACACGGCGCTGGGGCGCGGCTGCACTACAGTACTTCGGTCCACACCAGCGTCTGCTCTTTCACCGGCGGCTTGATCTGGGATCTGGGTACAGAGGTCGTCAAGTCAACTTTGAACTGATGATTTTGCACTCTCACTTTGCTAGCTAGTGTCACTGCTTCAATCATTTGCGAGGTTGGTCAGCTCTATCCTGGACCCTAGACCTGGAGTAGGTTACCAGGGTTGTTGCAGCCTCGTAAAGTTAAACGGGACTCTCCAATGTAAGAGTATCCTCCAACAGTCCAACTATAGCCAGTCCCATAACCATGTGATGTTTCGTCGTTGCGCATACAGTACTAGCGAGCAGCAGCCAGCGGCCAAACAAGAGTCACAGCTCGCGGCGCTTGCGCGACGGAGGAACCTGCCGACGACGGCCGAGCTTTTGGAATTTCCCGCGCAGCTGTAACGATTTGACCTGACGGCCTGTACGGAGTACCGCCACTACCGTGCCACTACTACACCCAGTGACTCAGGGCGTGCTGCGGCATGATCCCATGCCGTACGCGGCAGCGGCTGCTGAGCGGCGGATCGCGCACGGCGCTCGTCCGTCCGATCTTGTGGCCGGGGGTTGGTGGATCCGTGTCCCGTTGGGAAGGGCTGGGGGGGCCTGGACAGACAGACAGAACAAGGTGGACGGGGTTTGGTTTGGTGGCGTCTCGGAATCCGGGCCACGGACACGTACGTAGCGTAATGCTTCGGTTCGGTCCTTCGGTCTGGGCCGGACGGCTGTGCCCGCTGCGAGGAAGAAACGGTCCGGAACTGCTGCTGGGCTCGTTGCCAGAGACGAATATTTTTGTACGGCTGCCCCCCCTAAATTCACAGCGAGAAGAATACACACACGGCCGTCAGCAGAAGAGCAGAGGAGAGGAGGGCGAGGCGATCAGAGATGCCGTGCCAAGCAGAACGGTCTTGAGACAAAGGGAAGGGCACGGCACGAGAACATACTACGCTCTGCTCTTGCCTTTTCCCGCCCTCGTCTCTCGGCACTCCTCGGCGGACGCATGCAATGCAAGCCTTTGCGATCCGCTGGGATTCTCCCCCAGTCACCGCCTGTCTGAAAAAAAGACCCGGCTTTAGGAGACTCTGGTGGCCGTGGCGATGCTGCTATGCCGTAGTGGCTCTCAAGCAGGCACTAGTCTCCTATGTGAGTGAAGTCGACAACTGCGGCTGCACCGACACCGATCCGTCGTGCTGCTGCTGCTGCTACGGCATTACTAGCAAGCACAGCACACACACTGACCGAACGAAACAG
Source organism: Chrysopogon serrulatus (assembly GCA_015844335.1). Classification (NCBI taxonomy): domain Eukaryota; kingdom Viridiplantae; phylum Streptophyta; class Magnoliopsida; order Poales; family Poaceae; genus Chrysopogon; species Chrysopogon serrulatus. The sequence continues at coordinate 154,752 of JADLZL010001574.1, read as the reverse complement.
TGGCACATGGATACCACCGCCCCGGCGTGGCCAAGTTTTTCAGGCGGTTCACACGCTGTCAGTCTAAACAAGTCTTCGTTCAGTGTCAGTTCAGTTCCACACTGCGAGTACTCCGTACATGGACATGGACATCTGAATTCTGAATGCAGCATTCCTCGCTGTCGCCCGTTCAATTCTGTTATTCGCCCACATTTATTTATTTATGGCCGTTTTACACGCGTCTTTTGTTGGATGTCCTGAATTAACTTCACTTGCTAGTGTGGCTACTGCGTGTGGAACGAAGTGGAACCCAATCGGATTGCAAGCGATGTCATTTCTCAAGTGCAGTGCTGGAGCATGAGAGCTTCTCTCTTTGAAAACCTCGCGCAGGGAGGCCATGTGCTCGGCTGTCGGCTCCTCCTCCTCTTCTTTCTTTGTTTCAATCAGTCGGGCACGATGGTCCGGGTCCAGCGTCAGCTGCTGTCGTTTTTGTATTCATTGAGATGAGATTGCGTTAGGTCGCCGCTGCCGCTCCTGCTGAGTGCTGACCACAGTCTGGACAGATTGATAAGGGTTTGACCTGAGTGTGAGTGCTCGCGCGCTCTTTTTCAGCAGCACATTGTTATGCGTTAACTTTTTCCTGAGAAGTAGCTAGGTTTGTTTATGGTTGCCAGCTAGTGGAATTATAGACTGTAAATAGCCCTGGCCCAGCACATGGATGCAATGTAAACATGCGTGAAACAGAAAGGTACGCAGTTCAAAAGTTCAGACCTGAGCGCTTGGCTCTCGAGTCAGAGATTTTCAACTTATTCTACCTATAAGGCCGAGTTCAGGAAAATAGTTTTTCTAGTGTAGTTTCGCTGCAAGCTTCCCTTCCCCTTCCCGAGCTGAGTTTACGCCTACTACGTCAGGTTGGCATCGTCGTCGTCCAGCGCCAGCAGGGAGCTTAGAGCTCTCTCGGTACCAGACTACCAGTCCATCGTATTCATCTGGCTGCTTGCAATTTGGCGCCACCTCCTTGTTGGCTTGGACAAGCCGGGTGCCCTGCCTGCATGGTCTGAAGCCGCTCATCATGTGTTGCGTTGCGTTGCGGGAATTGATCCCGCACCAGTGGCCAATGATGGCCGGATCGCCGCCGTGACCTCAGTCCAGATATCGCACGGAGTCTCAGAGGTCGCTCGCATACTCCGTCTCGGATTGCATTGACCCGATGAGAAGAGATGGAGGCGGCTGCCACAGCACGCGGCTCAAGTCAGCCGCTAGCCTGTGACGGTACGTGTGCCGGCAGCAGGGTACGACCGGGACGACAAGCGCAAAGCGCCGCCCCCGGCTGCCTGCCGCACACGTCGCGAACGCATCTGTGTCAGGCAGCGTCCCCGCTCGCCGCGTCAGGTCCTTGGACTTTTCGGTGGACGACGCGTGGTGCGTTGCCGCCGAGTGTGGGCGAGAGCATTCATCAGGTAGTGCTAAAAAATTTCGAGTTGAGCAATTTGGATAATTACAAAACTAAAATTCAGGTATTACAAACTGCAGTGGCCGATTTAGGCATTATCTGTGGGGTCATCCAGTTTTGCCAAAACATGTTTAATACAACAACAACAACAACAACAACAAAGCCTTTTGTCCCAAGCAAGTTGGGGTAGGCTAGAAGTGAAACCCAAAAGAGACACGAAATAGAGAAACACATAAAGGACACAAGATAGATGGAGTTAGGGTCACGGTTCAGGCACGTTGATTGCTAGTCTCCAAGCGCTCCTATCCATAGCTAAATCCTTGGAGATATTTCACTCCTTAAGGTCTCTCTTAACCGACTCGTCCCAGGTTAGTTTAGGTCGATCTCTACCGCTCTTTACATTATCAACCCGCTTTAGAACCCCACTACGCACCGGGCGCCTCGGGAGGTCTCCTTTGAACATGTCCAAACCATCTCAACCGATGTTGAATCAATTTCTCTTCAATTGGTGCTACCCCAACCCTATCCCGAATATCGTCGTTTGGACTCTATCCCTCTTTGTGTGCCCACAAAACCAACGCAACATATACGCATCTACGCTACACTCAATTGTTGGACATGTCGCCTTTTTTGTAGGCCAACACTCGGACCGTATAACATCGCCGGGCGGATCGCCGTCCTATAAAACTTAACTTTTAGCTTCGAGGCACCCTTTTATCACAAGGGACCCAGAAAGCTTGACGCCATTTCAACCAACCGGCTGAAATTCTATGTCTAACATCTTCATCAATGTCTCCATCCTTTTGTAGCATCGATCCTAAATACCGAAAGGTGCCCTTCTTAGCCACCACCCGCCCATCTATACTAACTTCTCCCTCCTCATGCCTAGTCGCGCTGAAATCGCACCTCATGTACTCGGTCTTGGTCCTACTAAGTCTAAACCCTTTCGACTCTAACGTGTGTCTCCATAGTTCTAGCTTCCTATTAACCCCCGCCCTACTCTCGTCAACTAGCACCACGTCATCGACAAAAGAGCATACACCAAGGGATATCACCTTGTATGTCCCTTGTGACCTCATCCATTACCAAAGCAAATAAATAAGGGCTCAATGCTGACCCCTGGTGTAGCCCTATTTTAATTGGAAAGTCACCGGTGTCGCCATCACATGTTCGGACAAACGTCACCGCATCCCTATACATATCCTTAATGAGGGTAATGTACTTAGTTGGGACTTTGTGCTTTTCCAAGGCCCACCACATGACATTTCTTGGTACTTTGTCATATGCCTTCTCGAGGTCAATGAAGACCATGTGCAAGTCCTTCTTACTCTCCCCCTATATCTCTCCATTAATTGTCGTATCAAGAAAAAATCGCCTCCATGGTCGACCTACCGGGCATGAACCCAAACTGGTTTTTGGGTCACACTTATCACTCCTCTTAGGCGTGCTCGATAACCCTCTCCCGAGTTTCATCGTATGGCTCATCAACTTAATCCCACGGTAGTTAGTACAACTTTGAACATCTCCCTTGTTCTTGAAGATCGGTATTAAAATACTTCTCCTCCGTTCTTTGGGCATCTTGTTTGACCGAAAGATGTGGTTAAAAAAAAGCTTAGTTAACCACCCAATCGCTCTAGCACCCGACATCTCCACACCTCAATGGGGATACCATCGGGGCCCATCGCTTTACCTCCCTTTATCCTCTTCAAAGCCTCCCCGATCTACGCCTCCTGAATTCTTCTCACAAAGCGCTTGTTGGTATCATCAAATGAGTCGTCCAACTCAAGGGTAGGACCCTCATTCTCCCCATTAAACAACTTGTCGAAATACTCTCTCCATCTTTCCTTGATCTCTACATCCTTCACCGGAAGTCGATCCGTCCCATCCTTGATGCATTTGATTTGGTTGATGTCCCTCGTCTTTCTCTCACGAATCCTAGCCATCCTATAAATGTCCTTCTCCCCTTCCTTCGTGCCTAGCCCGATAAAGGTCATCATACGCCTGACCTTTTGCTACACTCACGGCTAAACTTTGCGGCCCTCTTCGCTATTTTATAGCTCTCGATGTTGGCTGCACTCTTGTCACAAATGAGTCGCTTGAAACACTCCTTCTTCTCCCCTAATGGCCCTTTTTGCACCTCCGGGCGTAACCTTCTAAATTACATGGCCCACAAGCACCCCGACATTGTCCTTAAGACCTCATCGGCCGCATTTGAGTACCACATAACCTAGAATGTTACGTCGGGTGAACCCCCGATAAACCACGTTTCTTCGGGATCGATACTTACGAGACATCACAAGTATTACAACGGTTTTCATACAAAATACCGAGTAGCGGAAGACTTACAATCACTTAATTTACAAAACTTTTATCAAACTTATACAAACCGTAGTAGCATTATTACAAAACAAATAAAGTATCATTACTTAACCTTAATACAATCACACAACGAAAGTGCCCCGCCCCACGGGCCACACAACTTATTCATCAAAGAAACTCTTCCTCGATCACCGTCATGCAACAAGGGCCGTAGCACTCTTGTCCATGCGGTTCACACACAACAGGGGTTGAACAAACCCCGAGTACAAAAAATACTCCGCAAGACTTACCCGACCAAAAATTGGGGAGAAGACTTAGGGATCTTTGGCTAATAGGAATCAAGGTGAGGCTTTAGCAAGATCAAATGACACCTTTTGCAAAAAGAGACTAAGCCAGTCCTTACTTTACTATAACAATCACTTGTCAACCATGTAACGGATTCAAAACTTTCCATCATCAACTTTCATTATTACTACGATGTCGGGACTCGGATCACGGCTCCCATATCGTGGAGCACACGACGATTCGAATCGCTTAATATACCCAAATGGGGCTTCCTAGCCACCACGATGTATGCGAGACCAAACATCTTACATACATCAACTCACGCTTGCATTTCTCCCGCGCAGAACGGGTCCTAGCTACAGGTACAAGTACACCATCTCCCCACGCCAGCGGTCCCCTTCCACGGTGGCCCCGTAGGATGGGTACCGATATACACTCGTCCCTGTTATCCGTTCTCGTCGAAGATAGTACAAAGGGAGCTTCGCCATTAGCATGCGACTAGTACTATCCAATAACCTCATGATCCTGGGGCCAAACAACGGACGGTCCTTAACCGACTCACAAGTGGGCGACACTACACCGGGGCACTAGCCCTTCCCGATGCAAGTCACTCCACCGGTCTCAATTTACTCATCATCATGCTCTTGTTGCGTACCCTTGACCCGATCGAAGTGAAGGGATACCAACAAGTAACATCGAGGTTTTAAGTAAAAGCCCTCACGGGGATATTGTTATCACATCTTTAAAAACATTTCATTTGTAAAGCCTAGGCTATCGGCAAGACTAAGCATACACTAGCATTTGCGAAATCAAAACAGTATTCGGGGTGTATAGCAAGGTACGGTAAATGCACCAAAGTAGGATATCACACAACTCCTATTACCTAATGCATCATATCGAGAACATACAATATAAAAGCTTTTCGAAATACAAGGAGGTGGTTGAATGCATCCGGGGCTTGCCTTGGGGCTCGACGAAGTTAGGAGCAGCGATCCAATCACCGAGATCAGATTCAACCTTCTCACGATGACCACTTTCTTCAAGAACTGGAGTTGGATTAATTCCCTCCGCAGACGGCACAGCTACACGAGTGGAATGCATGATTACGATGCAGTAATAAAAAGAGCATGCGATAATGATGCAACGATTGTCAATCTATCTTGAGTACAACTTTTCTTCACGGTATAGTTGCACTAAGAAGGTATAGCTAGCGTCGACGACGACGGACTAACGATACGCAATCAACATGAAATGCCGAAGGTCATTAGGGTTAATGACCTAAGGTCATCACTCAATCCCAAAATCAATCAACCCTAACAGTGATTAAGGGTGATTACTAATTTATTGACCATTTTTACAGTCGTTGAAAGCCACTAATTAACTTGCTAATTGGGGATCAACTAAACCCTAATTAACCACATGATTAATTAATTAAACATTAATTAATTAAAGGGTTAATTAAGCATAATACAAAACTTAATCAAAACATGATCAAACTTTATAATTAAGATCATTAGCATCTAATTAGCACACAAAACAAATTTCATAATTTTGGACTTATATTTTAATTACTAAAAATCATAGAAATTGCATTTATTAATTAAAGAAGCAAATTAAAGCATAATTAAATTTTATTGCAAAACCAGGGTTAGTATTTTTCCTACAAAGAGCATTCTTCAGAGATCACACACATATTTTTACTTTATTTTTAACTGCCCAATTAAAATTATTATGAAAATATGAAATTCGATTCAGAAAAACACAAAAGAAAAAGGAAAAGAAAATCCTCCTCCTTCGCGGGCCTTTGGGCGGCCCATCCCTTGCCACGGCCTGCTTTCTCCATCGCCAAGACACACAGCTTTGTGACCCGCCCAAACCGGCTCGGCCATTTTCCACAGCTCCTTGGCCTTGCCCCTTTTTTTTCTCTAATGATGAATGCTCATGCAATAATGATGATGATATGGCAGATTTAGACTAACGTAACACCGGGGTGTTACATTATATTCCCCTTAACAGGAATCTCGTCCCGAGATTCAAAGCTTATGGCTAAGTAATGGAAAAGGAAATGTATCAAGTAGACACACCTTACATGGTTTCATAAGGGAGGTAGAAGGGTTCATATTACAAGTCTCATGTTTTCGGAAAGTCACAATTCTTAGAAACGAATCGTGACTTAGGAGAAAGAAGGAAGAAACACCGGAAAAGGCTCATTCAAGAATTCCTTAAACCAGTTTATTCCAAAGATCACACCTATGTTTTGATCCTTCAGTACCATTAGATTCATGAGATAGAGATACCCATCAAAAGACATAGGAACCGGATATACCATTTCCTGTGTGCACACACGCCCTCTCGGCGAGTGCACCAAAGACTTATTTTTTTAATTTCTTTTATGGGAAGTTCATGCTTTGTAACAAAGGTACGATTGATGAATGTATGTGATGCACCAGAATCAAATAATATAATTGCAGGGCGACTGGTGACGGAAAACATACCCATTAAAACAGATTCTCCTTTAAGAACATCTCCGGTTTGAGCGTGATACACACGCCCGGGTTTCTTTCCAAAGATTCACCTTCGGGACATACTGTGATTTACTCCTTCCTTGACCACGATCTTTGCTTGGTTGCCCGGCCCTTCTTTGGAAGTTAGAGGTATCTTTGGATTGGGTAGGGGCAATATCGAACATAGTGTGGCTCTCCACAATTAAAACAAATGACCTCTACCGATTGGGACGAAGCCCGGGGAGTTGATGGAGTGGAAGTTCGAGTATCTTGGGCATTCGGGCTGCTGTGGGTAGGTTGTGGCGGCGGGGTGAGTATTCTCTGTTGCTGTAGGCTTCTTCTTCTTTGTGGGTAATGATAAGATTGATGGCTTTCTTTCTTTGCTGTGGTGGATAGATAATAATAGGGTGGGTGACTTTGTTGGTCTTTGTGGATAGCGGGATGGCTGGGTGGGTATCTTGAGTCGGGTGGTATATAACCTTCTCGGCGTTTACGGATTCCGCCGAGAAAGGTTAGAGGAAGTACGCCTTCACTCTTCTGTTTAAGCATGGATCTTTCATAAGATATGGCAATATCCACGACCTCATAAAATGTGGCATTCGGATTTGCGATAAGGTGGGTTTCAACATCACTCTTTAAACCCCGAATAAAACATTTCTTTTTCTTGATGTCCGTATCCACATGTTCCTGTGCATACCGGGATAGATGACTAAACAGATTCACATACCGCACTACCGACCGACCACCTTGCTTTATGGCTAGAAACTCTTCTAGCTTTGCTTGCATCACCCCGTCGGGAATGAAGTCTTGACAAATGCATCTTGGAACATGGCCCAAGTGACTTGTCGACCAACCGGGCGACGACGCGCGAAAAAATTTGCCCACCATGCGGATGGGGCCTCTCAACTGTTGGGCGGCAAACTTGGGTTTCAACAAGTCGACAACCCTCTAGCAGTCAAACTTTAGATTTATAATACGGCCAGATCATTCGCTTCTAGGGGTTCCTCGGCCCTTGTGAACACCGGCGACGAAGTTTCATGAAATCCGCATATGTGATTTCGTCGTGATTACGACGACCATGATTCTCATGTGGGGCATTCGACTTTTCTCGACTCATTTCCCGTAGCATACGGGCATTCTCGATGGTGGCATGGACTAAAGGCGCCACGGCTTGACCAAGGGCGGTGGTCTTTGGTGGTGCCCGAGGGACCTCACCTCCCTCGTGTGAAGAACCAAAGACGAGTGTTGCCGGACATCCGTTATAGACAAGATTATATTTATTCACAAGCAAAGCCTATAAGATAGAAATCCTAGGGCTAGCAAGAATAGGATTGATTTTACTTAGCCCAACCACTTGTTATCGGGGATATGATTCTTTAAACAAGTGAATTAAACATGATGCATGATCGAACCTACGGATCAAGCAAAAGACTTTTTAAATTTAACATAAGCATTCTTTTAATAATATAGGGCAAAAAGAAAACAACATGATACTCCGCTTAAGACTCCTTTAAATAGCACCTAGAAAGGCTACTAGAAAGAATTAAGACGGAGCAGAAGCAATTTGGACCAAACCACCTTTGACTTTTGGATCCAAAACATTTTGAAGTTTTCGAAAAGTAATATCGTGAGTATCTTTGCAAGTACCGCTCGATATCCTACGTGGGGCGTAACCTTCTAAATTACATGGCCCACAAGCACCGACATTGTCCTTAAGACCTCTCGTCGGCCGTATTTGAGTACCACATAACCTAGAATGTTACGTCGGGTGAACCCCGATAAACCACGTTTCTTCCAGATCGATACTTACAGAGACATCACAAGATTACAACAGTTTTCATACAAAATACCGAGTAGCGGAAGACTTACAATCACTTAATTTACAAAACTTTTATCAAACTTATACAAACCCGAGTAGCATTATTACAAAAAAAATAAAGTATCATTACTTAACCTTAATACAATCACACAACGAAAGTGCCCTGCCCACGGGCCACACAACTTATTCATCAGCAAACTCTTCCTCGATCACCGTCATGCAACAAGGGCCGTAGCACTCTTGTCCATGCGGTTCACCTGCAACAGGGGTTGAACAAACCCTGAGTACAAAAAGTACTCCGCAAGACTTACCCGACCAAAAATTGGGGAGAAGACTTAGGGATGCTGGCTAATAGGAATCAAGGTGAGGCTTTAGCAAGATCAAATGACACCTTTTGCAAAAAGAGACTAAGCCAGTCCTTACTTTACTATAACAATCACTTGTCAACCATGTAACGGATTCAAAACTTTCCATCATCAACTTTCATTATTACTACGATGTCGGGACTCGGATCACGGCTCCCATATCGTGGAGCACACGACGATTCGAATCGCTTAATATACCCAGCTGGGGCTTCCTAGCCACACGATGTATGCAGGACCAAACATCTTACATACATCAACTCACGCTTGCATTTCTCCCGGCGGAAACGGGTCCTAGCTACGAGGTACAAGACACCATCTCCCTCCTACCCGCGGTCCCCTTCCACGGTGGCCCCGTAGGATGGGTACACGATACACTCGTCCCGGTTATCCGTTCTCGTCGAAGATAGTACAAGGGAGCTTACGCCATTAGCATGCGACTAGTACTATCCAATAACCTCATGATCCTGGGGCCAAACAACGGGCGGTCCTTAACCGACTCACAAGTGGGACGACACTACACCGGGGCACTAGCCCTTCCCCGATGCAAGTCACTCCACCCGGTCTCAATTTACTCATCATCATGCTCTTGTTGCGTACCCTTGACCCGATCGAAGTGAAGGGATACCAACAAGTAACATCGGGTTTTTAAGTAAAAGCCCTCACGGGGATATTGTTATCACATCTTTAAAAACATTTCATTTGTAAAGCCTAGGCTATCAAGAAGACTAAGCATACACTAGCATTTGCGAAATCAAAACAGTATTCGGGGTGTATAGCAAGGTACGGTAAATGCACCAAAGTAGGATATCACACAACTCCTATTACCTAATGCATCATATCAGGAACATACAATATAAAAGCTTTTCGAAATACAAGAAGGTGGTTGAATGCATCCGGGGCTTGCCTTGGGGCTCGACGAAGTTAGGAGCAGCCATCCAATCACCGAGATCAGATTCAACCTTCTCACGATGACCACTTTCTTCAAGAACTGGAGTTGGATTAATTCCCTCCAGCAGAGGCACAGCCTACACTACGAGTGGAATGCATGATTACGATGCGGTAATAAAAAAAGAGCATGCGATAATGATGCAACGACTGTCAATCTATCTTGAGTACAACTTTCCTTCACGGTATAGTTGCACTAAGAAGGTATAGCTAGCGTCGACGACGACGGACTAACGATACGCAATCAACATGAAATGCCGAAGGTCATTAGGGTTAATGACCTAAGGTCATCACTCAATCCCAAAATCAATCAACCCTAACGGTTGATTAAGGGTGATTACTAATTTATTGACCATTTTTACAGTCGTTGAAAGCCACTAATTAACTTGCTAATTGGGGATCAACTAAACCCTAATTAACCACATGATTAATTAATTAAACATTAATTAATTAAAGGGTTAATTAAGCATAATACAAAAAACTTAATCAAAACATGATCAAACTTTATAATTAAGATCATTAGCATCTAATTAGCACACAAAACAAATTTCATAATTTTTTGGACTTATATTTTAATTACTAAAAATCATAGAAATTGCATTTATTAATTAAAGAAGCAAATTAAAGCATAATTAAATTTTATTGCAAAACCAGGGTTAGTATTTTTCCTACAAAGAGCATTCTTCAGAGATCACACACATATTTTTACTTTATTTTTAACTGCCCAATTAAAATTATTATGAAAATATGAAATTCAGTTTCAGAAAAACACAAAAGAAAAAGGAAAAGAAAATCCTCCTCCTTCGCGGGCCACCGGGCCGGCCCATCCCCTTAGCTTGCGGCCTGCTTTCTCCCCGCGCCCACCAGCGCCAAGACACACGCGGCCCGGCCCAAACCGGCTCGGCCAGCCCGGCTCCCACGCCGCGCGCCGCCCGCCCCTTTTCTCTAATGATGAATGCTCATGCAATAATGATGATGATATGGCAGATTTAGACTAACGTAACACCGGGGTGTTACAACCTCGTCATTCCACCACCAGGTGTCCTTCGCTTCCCGTTTGCCTCCCCCTACTCACTCCCAAAGACTTCCGAGGCCACCTTCCGAACACATGTTGCCATCTTGAGCCACATGTCGCCCGCATCTTCCCCTTCTTCCCAAGGTTCCTCACCTAGCATCCTCGCCTTAAACGTTTGCGCTGCTTCCCCTCTAAGCTTCCACCACTTCGTCCTCGCAACCTTGGCCCGTTTGTCCCGAAGGACACGTGCACAGCGAAAGTCCGCCACCACAAGCTTGTGTTGGGGGGCAAAGACACTCCCCAGTACCACCTTACAATCTAAGCAAGCACGTCTATCCTCCCTCCTTGCAAGGATAAAGTCGATCCGCTCGAGTGTTGTCCACTAAGAAAGGTCACAAGATGGGATTCCCTCTTCCTAAAGAGGGTGTTCGCTATCAACAAATCATAGGCCAACGCAAAGTTCGAACATCCTCCCCCTCTAGATTCCTAATGCCATACCCAAACCCCCCATGCACCCGTTCGAAACCTACATTAGTCGTACCCACATGGCCATTGAGGTCTCCACCTATGAAGAGTTTCTCATTGGTAGGCACGGTACTAACCATGCTATCTAAATCTTCCCAAAAGCGCCTCTTAGTGCTCTCACTAAGACCTACCTGAGGGGCATAGGCACCGATCACGTTCGAGCCGAATCTCCAACTACCAACCGAACTAGAATAATCCGGTCCCCTTGCCTCCTAACATCAACAACTCCATCCTTAAGGCTCACATCGATCAAGATCCCTACCCCATTCCTACCCGATGTTGTCCCCGGTGTACCAAAGTTTGAAGCCGGTACCCTCCACTTCCTTCGCCTTCGGCCCTTCCATTTGGTCTCCCGAGCATAGAATATTTACACGCCTCCTAATTGCTGCATCGACTAGCTCTCTTAACTTACCCGTTAGGGACCCTACGTTCCAGCTACCTAGGCGAATCCTAGTTGGCTCGGCTAGCTTCCTTACCCCTTCGCACCCGTCGAGGGAAGTGCGAAGACCCTTGCTCATTTTTCACTACACCCGGGGCGAAGATGTAGCGCGCCACTAAGGTTGCGACGACCCGACCCTTGCTCATTTTTCGTCGTACCGGATCACGATACGGCGCGCCACTAAGGGGATGACGACCCGGCCCTTGCCCATTTAACACCACACCGGGTTCGATGTAGCGTCGCTAAGAGGGTTACGCCCCAACGAATCTCTTGTGGGTTTCACATCCATTAGAGTGGCTGATTTTTATGTTGGTTCGCCCGGACCTAACACAACCCTCCTCCTTTTACGGGCTTGGGACCGGCTATGTTGAGACGACTCAATAAAGTCTTCCAGTCAACATAGGCGGAGTTTGCCAAAACATGTTTAATCCCTCATATAATTTGTCAATGCCATCCAGCCCCTGGCTCGAAAAGAACATTTCTTTTTTTTTTTACCACAACACCTGTATAGTAGGGTTTTTTTTTTTTTTTTGAGAGGAACCTGTGTAGTAGGTTGCAGCAAGCGACCGAGCCAACGGGGTCATGAGTCTATGGGCCTTTTATGCTGGGCTTGTCTCCTCTTTATTTCGTGGGCCAAAAGACAGGACCTCGGGCCGACCGAGCGTCGCGAGCTTGGGCTTACAACTTACAAGAACATGCGGCACCGGCCAGTTTCGTTCCGTTTGTGCTTCGGCCGTGAATCACGCTCACCTGGTTCTCTGTGGTCAACTTCTCAGGTGAGTTCACACCACTCACCACTGACTGTGATTGTTGTTTTGGCTGTTCCCGCGATTCTCTGTGCTGTAATAGACAAGCAATGGCTTTGCCCCGCAGGCCGCAGAGAATCCCACGCCGTTCCCCACGCGTCACCGAGGTGCGCCCCCTGCTCCCAGACTCCTTCAACCTCGGCTACCAAACACTGATCCGGTCGCTGATTCGCTGGTGCTGCTGCAGCTTACGGAGTTACGTTAAACAAATCCCCCAGTTGACGAAGAGAAAGCCGCCGCCGCGTTCCTGGCCCAGCTAGAGGCAACTCTTTTGGTCTTGGACTCTGTTGTTGTTGGTCTCTTGCTGCCGCTGCCCCCCAATCGGCGTCGCTTTCTTCCTAGTCTCTGCAAGGTTCCACGCATCAGCATCGGAGACTTGGGATGGAGGGCACCGCGTCTTCTTGGAGCCGAGACTAGGGAGGGAAGGAAGCTTGCTTGCCGCCTTCCCAGTCTGTCTGTGTGTAGGCAGGCAGGGTAGAGCCAGAGATTCAGAGATCGCACATCTTGGTGCTGGCAAGTTATTGTTTGCTCGTCCATCGGTTTGCAGGGTAAATATCGCCTCCCTTTCTAAGATTAGATAGTATATGCTTGTCTGCGAAGTACATGATATGCTAATACATGGTTCATGGCTCCATCATCAGCTTTTCTTCTTCCCATTTGTAGTTCTCTTTAAGCGGAATCCTTGTGTTGTTGAGAGGGGGAAAAAAAAGAAAGGTAGCGTAGAGGTGAGATTTGTAACCTGTATAAGTGACTTGTGGCACAGAAGAGCGGAAGTCGAGAATCTTGCGGATAGAAGCTCCAAGGAATGATAATGGACCCTCGTCCTCGTGATAATCTCAACTTTGGTGCTCGATTACCCACTCCAAATCCACCCACACCTCACATGATTAGCTTCTCCCTTCAAGAGCCACAGCTTCAGTCCTTCCCTTCATATGGATTCCACAGCCACAACCACAACCACAATCCTCCTGTGAGCTCACATCCATATCCACCCTCGGTCATGCCTGGCTGCACCACGCCAAGCCCAGCATCAACCACCACAACCGAGCCAGACAACGTTGAGGATTTCTCTGAAGCTGGTGCTGATGATGCAGTCCTCGCATACATCAATCAGTTCCTTCTTGAAGATGAGTATGAGGAGTCCTATCCTGTTACTAGTGAGCCTGTGGAGGATTCAGCACTCCTCGCCGCCGTTGAAAAACCATTCGTTGACATCCTCAAGTCTGCGAAGCCTATCACAACACAGGCCTATGAAGTAAAATCGTGGATTACTGATGAGTGCAATTCCACGGGAAGCGGAAGATTTCATGATGTGGTCACTAGCAGTCTGGATTCTACCCAATTGCCCCGTGAAATGGTTCAGGGGGCCATAGTTGGTGCTCCTAATAAGGGCCAGAAGAACCCACGTGACGATGACTTGGAGGTGGAGGGGAGGATGAGCAAACAGTCCGCATTGTGTGACGAGGAGACTGTCCGAGAGATGTTTGACAAAGTGCTGTTGTGTACCGATAAGAATTGTTTGTTCCACTCACCAATGCCACCTGATGCACAATTCAGCATGGGATATGTGAAGGGATCTGGAAATAGAAGAGGGCGAAGGAAGGGAAGATCCGGTGCTGGTGCAGAGGAGGACCCAGTCGATCTCACAACCCTACTTATACATTGTGCTCAGGCTGCGGCTATTGATGACCACAGAAACTCAAGTGAGCTGCTGAAACAGATTAGGAAGCATTCTTCTGCTACTGGAGATGCTGGCCAGAGATTGGCGCACTACTTTGCTGATGGGCTCGAGGCTCGCCTAGCTGGAGCTGGTAGCAGCATCTACCGTTCACTTGCTGCAAAGAGAACTTCTACTGGTGATATACTGAAAGCATTCAGTTTGTATGTTAAAGCATGTCCATTTAGGATAATATCACACTATGTTGCAAATGTGACCATCTTAAATGCTACGAAGAGCGTGACAAGGTTGCACATTATAGACTATGGGATAATGTATGGTTTCCAGTGGCCAATCGTCATGCAGCGACTCTCAAAGAGACCTGGTGGCCCCCAAGCCTTGAATCACTGGTATAGACTTTCCCCTGTCAGGATTCCGCCCTGCAGAGCGTACTGAGGCGACAGGGCGACGGTTACATGAGTATGCCCGTATGTTCAATGTTCCATTTGAATATCAAGCCATTGCTGCCAAGTGGGATACTATCCAAGTTAAAGATCTCAACATAAAGAGTGATGAGTTCACTGTCGTAAACTGCCTTTACCAAATGAAGAACATGATGGACGAGACGGCTACAGATGACAGCCCGAGAACAAGGGTTTTGAACACAATCAGAAAGTTGAATCCCCATTTGTTCATTCATGGGATTGTCAACGGTACTTACAATGCACCCTTCTTTGTGACACGATTCAAGGAGGCTATGTTTTTTTTCTCTTCAATCTTTGATATGCTTGAAGCAAATGCCTTACGGATGGATGAACATAGGCTGCTGATAGAAAGAGATTTCTTTGGACGGGAAGCTATTAATGTGATTGCCTGTGAGGGCACAGAGAGGATTGATAGGCCAGAGACCTACAAACAATGGCAGATGAGAAACCTCAGGGCAGGCTTCCGGCAGCTTGCTCTGGACAGAGAAATAATGAAGAGAGCAAGGTACAAGGTAAGCAAGAGCTATCAGAGGGATTTCCTTGTGGACGAAGATAACAAGTGGATGCTACAAGGTTGGAAGGGTCGTATCATATATGCTCTATCAGCTTGGACTAGCTAGACCTGTAAATATTAGTGAGCTACTGAGCTTAGCTGACTTCTTCCATTAATTTCTTGATTTTTCACCATTTCATTTTGTTGTACTATGTTTACGTCGATGAATCTGGCCCTCTTCTAGAAACCAAATTTTTGTAAGTTTGAATTGACTGCAATGAAAGATTCTTGTCTGTGTCTGCCTGACATATTTGTGTAATAGTGTAATACAGTAATAGGTATT
This sequence comes from Chrysopogon serrulatus, assembly GCA_015844335.1. Classification (NCBI taxonomy): domain Eukaryota; kingdom Viridiplantae; phylum Streptophyta; class Magnoliopsida; order Poales; family Poaceae; genus Chrysopogon; species Chrysopogon serrulatus. The sequence goes on along the minus strand of JADLZL010001574.1, from coordinate 139,320 downwards.
TCTCTACCTTTGTTCCTGTCATTAGAAAGAACACACTAGTTTCGTTGAATCAGTAGCAACATTTTTTTTGTGTATCATTTCACTGTTTGCTGCCATCTCTCGATTAAATGATGTCAAAGCTCAACTGATGCCTTTTACAAATCTGTAAACTGTTTTGCCATTTAATCTTTTGTGATGTTATGTTTCTTTAGGGGGAATCTTTTTATGATGTTATGTTGATGAATTCTGACCCTTCTCCGGGTAACTTCTGAAGTATCTGCCCGACATATTTGTGCCATCGGGTAACAAAAGAGACGCTCTTCTATCATATACTATATAATATAATACGCTAATTTTGTTTCGTTGAACCTGTAGCACCACAAAATTTCACTTTTATGGTTTCAGTGCTTGACATCATTGCTTCAGTGAGAAAAAAACATTGAGGTGACAGTAGTCAGCAGCAGCACGCCCATGGCCACGGGGGCTGATGAAGCTTTGTTTTTCAACCGAGGAAGCGCCCATATCTGCTTTGTTCAGAGAACCAGCAGGATGGCTGCAGCTTTCACCACTAATTTGTGGAGGAATTACTAGGATATGTCGTTGGAACAATGGGAGAAGTTGCAGCTGAAGAATCCAAGCAGGTGACTAACTGTGCCTGCATAAAATTGTTCACAATAATTTATGCAAACAGGGGTTCCTACTAACTTGTTGTAATGGCTCTTAACAGTTTACACAATTGGCAACTAGACATTCAGCGGTGTACTCTGAAAAATGCACCAATTTCTTTCCTCCGCTTTAATACAGCTTTGCAATTGCACCAAACCGCAGCTCCACGCTCAAGCTACCTGGTTTGTGACACCATGAAATCTATAACTATAACTCAGAGTAGGCTTCTCAGCAGCTCGCTCAAAACCGAGCAGTGATCTGGGAGAACAGTGCCCGGAAGTCCTTTGTTGGTGTGCCCACACCCTCAGGCTTTGAGGCCAAATCAAATGCCTTGAACTTGGCCTCTTCATACTGCAGAGCCTATTATCAGAGAAGAAAAAGGATTAAAATCAGAATGGCTGGCTCACCATGCTGTCCAATGGACCATTGACTATACACAATTTTAACCAGGTCCTTTCAAACAGATCTGTATAGACGGTGATTCAGAGCATATATACCTGCACACAAACCTCAGCCACATCGGCTCTAGGAATAGACTTTGTGTCAGTCTGGAGAAGTTCATCGTCTTTCCCCACAATTAACTCTCTCACTCCTCCATCCTTGTCTTGTAGACCTCCTGGCCTAAAATTGAAGGAACAGAAGAAAACAGCATCAGATTATGTAACAGAGAAGGAAACGAGATTGAATATTTTCTTTTGTATTAGCATCATGCCATTTCCAGGCTTTATACTAGATATGTGCTAGATTATTGCAAAGAGTTTTTTTTTTTTTCAGTTGTCCAGAAACAAAGATGAGCACATTGTCCCTTAGAATCCAGGTAAATACCTCTTTACTTCTTAAGACACACAAAACAAAGAGAGTAATCTACTGAAGCAAAACTACATAAAAAGCAGCAGTAAAATTTTATTTTGTTCCAAATGTTATGTAAGGGACTCAACTGTCTGCCAAATACTGTATTGTCCAGAAACAAGGATCAGCACATTGTACCTTATGATTGTGTAAGGGACTCCACTGTCTGCCAAATACTGTTCTGCCTTGCGCTTCCATACCTACAGCAACATAGGTAATAAAAAAGATCCCACTTTTACAATTTGTGAATAATCATTTTTGAGGGAATTTGTGAACAATTGTTGCCTAATGGAAATGGAAAAGTCAAATATTAGCTTACCAGTATATTGCCATTGCCCAGGCTGTTCAGTGGATGGTTAGGATTTGTTCCTCCCATAGATCCTACCAATACAATATGTTTCACTCCAGCAGCTTTAGCTGCCAATACAAGTGTCCCAATTAACAAACATTTATGCTCAGAAGTATGATCTACCAACAAATCAGAAAGTGAAGCACTGAGCAGAATGAGCACATACCAGCATCAATCTGATTTTTTTGACCAATCCAATCCACCTAAAACACATCCACAACCAATATTTATCACAAATTAGACTATTCAATAACAAATTCTACTAATGTGCATACAATCTTGGACAAGATTCATCAACCCACCTGCTCGGGATACATTCCATCTTCATAGTAGAATTCAGGCCTCCCACCTTTGCTAGGGTCGAAACCCGGTTTCATTTTTGGGACTGCACTGGTGAGGATTATGAGCGCATCGACCCCTTGTACAGCAGGCGCTAGACGATCTGCGTCTCTTATGTCCGCAATGTAAACATCACTGGCTCCCCCGATCTTCTGCTTGCTCTCCTCTGTCCTGACTAGCCCTCTTGCCACGAACTGCTCGGACCTCTCTTTCAGTTTGTTGTAGACGATTTGGCCTAACATCAAGTTAACTCCCCGTGTGAGCAGTGAATGCAAAGAGAAACACAGTAGCAGAAATGGCTACAAACCCACTGCAGCCTCACTAGCGTTACAATTCAGCGCTAACTGTACGAGGACGGCAGCCAAATTGAGCAAAACAACAAAATCCAAGGCCCTTTCCATTTGGATCACAATTCCCTAAACACTCCAGCGAACCAAATTCCCCATCTCAGCAGTCAGCAGCCTTGAACAACAGGCGAATCGATTGATCATCTCTCTGGTTGTTCACTACGAAGCAGTACTGCAGCACGCGCGGCGACTGCGAGGGCCTAAATAGTGCGCTACCGGAGCTGGCGGGGAAAAGCAGAGCTACCTGTGCGGCCGCCGGCGCCGGTGACGAGGACGGTTGGACGGGAAGCGGCCGAATCCGCCATGACCTCTCACGACGATTCGATTCGTGCTGGACACCCACCAACCCCCTCTCAGGTCGGTGTTGTAGATAGCCTCGGAGGAGCACCGTCTAGAAGGTCGTGCCGATCCGACACGAGCCAAGACGGCAAGAGGAGGGCGCGCGGCGCGGAAGGCGTCCACGTCACCCTTTTCGCAGTAGGCCCACGCGAACCAGCCCAGCCCAGCCCAGCCCATGCAAGGCCCGCAATTTCGATAGAACGGGCTAACTGCCCACATCATCGTCAGATCGGAGAAGAAAGGAAAGGGGCTAAAACCCTAGCAAAACCCACCTCGCCGTCGCCGTCGGACGAGGCAGCCATGGCCGCGGGGGGCACCGCCGACTTCTTCTACCGCGAGTCACAACGGCTGGGCTACGTCGCCCGCTCCGCGTTTAAGGTCAGCTCCCGCGTCCACCCGGAGTCCCTGTTGTCATCTCTTCCCCTTTCATGACGCTGAGCGGTTGCTTCGCCGCTGCAGCTGATCCAGATGCAGAAGCAGCACAGGCTCATCTCGCCGGGCGCCGCCGTGCTCGACCTCGGCTGCGCCCCTGGCGCGTGGCTCCAGGTAAGCGTCCATTACTCTTCCTCGTCTCCTCGAGCTCCTGAGTATTTCCACATGTGTTTGATTATCTTGCTCGGTGGCTGCTGGTTGCAGGTGGCTTGTCAGAACCTGGGCTCCCTTGAGAAGGGCGGCGTTGTCGTTGGCGTCGATGTTAAGGTCAGTTGTGTCAATTGGCTGTCTAACTGTCTTTGGTTGGTGCGATGATTATTGCTGGACTGGTGGTTTGTCTGATTCAGCAACTCGATTGTTGCAGAGCAGAAGGTGAAGGTCCCCTCTGCGCACTGTGATTCACGGGTCAGGACGGTCCGTGCAGATGTCATGACTCTGATGAAGCAGCAGGCTCGGGCGATGTCGCCGCAGGTTAGAATACTTGATTGTTGGTGGACTGATTGAATACTTGCTTTGATGATTGCTACAACAACGAATAGTGTGGCATATTGCTCAGTTAGGCTTGGATTTTACTGAGTCATATTTGTCCTAACTACTAGTTTTGTTTGTATAACTCACGAAGTGTTCTTAGATTAGATAGATCGAAAGGCAAGAACTCCTATATTTCAAAAAAAAGAGTCAGAGGCAATTTACTATGGCGAGCAGCCGAGTAGAGACTAGAGATGCCGTAATTGATAGGGTGGATTCTAAATAACTGAAAATTGAACATAGAGCTAGCTGTGATTCTGTAAATTTGAAAGAAAACCATGTATTTATTCAGCCTTTAGTTGTGAAATGAAAATCATAATTGTCAGTTGTTAAATTGAGAGCATTATCGTACGTGAGAAGCTGAGCTCACTTATTTTGCTCAGCATCCTGCCCTCTGTTTGTGATTTACGTTTAGCAAACCCCCTGTCCTTTCCTTCAATACTAAAGTTAGGAGCATCAATCGAAAAAACCAATATTTCCCTTCTTGTTTTTTAGCTTGTGGAATATGGTTAGAAAGACTAAAGCAAGGATTTCAGTTAATTATAGTGTGTCCTGTGATCTTGTAACCTGTGTTATTAATGGATTTTAATATTTTATATCCTCATGTACAGGAACGAGGATTCTCTGTGATATTGTCAGATATGTGTCCACCTGTTTCAGGGATCACAACCAAAGATGGAGCTATATCTTGTGAGCTGGGCATGCGTGCTCTCTCGTTGGCAGTAGGGAAGATAAAATTAAAAGAGTCTGATTACAGTGAGACACTAGAGAAGTATCTGAGCTCCACCGAGCCCGATCCTGACGAGGATGGTGTTCTTCGTCGTGGAGGCAACCTAGTAGTGAAGTTTCTTGAGAATGAGGACATATCAGGTCATTATAATTTCTGGCCATTATCAAGTGCTCTTCCGCTAAAGCTTAAAATGATTATACTGTTTCATCTGAGATAGTGACAATTTGGCGCAGCTAAAACTGACCACGAATGTCTGTCGTTGCGTTTTCGCAGGGTTTGGCAAATTCTGCAAGGTGAAGTTCAAGAAAGTATCTTTGTTGAGACCCAAGGCGACTCGACCTAGCTCGAGGGAGATATACATGATCTGCGAAGGTTTGCGGTAGAAAGGAGGCCTTCAGAAGGCAAGCGAAGACTCCACGCTAGGTCATTTCAGTTGCCCTAGACTGGGGGCAGTTGTTCTAGCTGCTTGCTAACTGTCAATGTGATACAAGTGTTCGATCCTGATAGCTCTCCAGGGCAAGATGCCGCAAAGCCTTGGTGTAGCCTGTGTGATAATATTATTGAACCATGCTAGTAGTTCATCTAGGTGTTGCCTATGATAATTTTGTTGAACTGTGCTTGCTAGCGACAGGTCAGAGAAGGCCAGTGGCGGACCAGTGCCACGGAGAATATTCTTAGAAATTTTTAACAATTTCTTTGAAATGCCGGAATTTTACAGAAACTATATAAAATTTAGTAACGAGGAAAAAAACAGGAAGAAAAGTTTCCTCCTTGAGTGCGGATCAATGGAACCGTGGAAATGCTGGACGCGGATGCGTAGAAATTTCTGAATTGCAGGACCTGCGGAGAAGGCGAGAACAGACATGTGGCAGTGCCACGAAGACATCGATCGAGACACGACCGTGCCACGCTGGCGCAAACCTTTTGGCTGTCAATGAACCGGTTGGCTCCACGTGTCGCGCCCCCAACCACAACCTGGTCTGCCGGTGCGCGGTGTGGAGCCCACGTACCGAAGCGATATGCTCGTCTGCTCCGCTCGAGACCGTACCATTTTCTAGCCTATCCATCCATCCATGGCTTGTCCTCAAACTATTCATCAATGTTTGAGGCTGCATTTGAACGACCGCACCAGCCTGGGATCCACTGCGATTATTATTATTAGGATACTAAGTTTTTGTTGTAGATTTACAGTGAACAAATCTAAATTTTTATAGTAGAAACTTTGTACTAAAACATATTATATTATATATTCACTGTAGATATACTCATATGGAGTCTAATAAAATTAATTTTTTTATTTTATAATTTTTATGTGATTTACTATAATTTTTTAAAGATTAAACAAAAAAAAAAAAAAAGAGAAAACTGGTTTTACGGTAGCAAAACCATATTAAAAAACTGCCTAGCAGGTGTTGCCGTTGCTGGAGTACTTGTTGCCGTCGTTGGTTGAACAAGCTAGGGGCCTGCATGTTTGGCAGATGCCCACATATACATGCAAACGCACGCAAGATTTGTTTCCATGGGTGTATGACCCTGGCGTTTGTATCTGCAAGATTAGTAGATCAATCTGCGAAGTCGGCGTCGTCGGGCGGAGTCTTGCTGAGGTCGGCGAGTTGTCCGTGTATGCCAGCGGAAATCGGCATGGAGACCGAGTTGTGGCGGACGGTGTTGAAGAGACGTGCGGTGTCCCTGCCGAGCACAAGGCGAGAGCCGCGGCGAATTGTCGACGGGGGCAACGAGAAACGTGGCGAGAAACACGACCTCAGAATCTTGCGAGGAGACTCCGAGATCGAATCTGCCATCTCGCTCAACGACGGATCGAGAGCACACCCCTATCTCTGGCGCACCAAGCCGACGATATATCGGTCGGCAGCCTACCAAAGGGTTACCCTAGGTAGTAGATTAGATGATGGTGGTGGGGTGCGCGAGATCAAGAACGAGATGTTAACCCAAGCACAAGCACAGGGACACAAGATTTATACAGGTTTCGGCCGTCAGTGTGACGTACATCCTGTGTTTTGTACTGCATTCAAGTTGATTATGGGGGTATCCCTGTCCCTCCTTATATACTCTAGAGGGGACAGGGTTACAAGTAAAGTACCCGAGTTGGTACTAATTTAGATTACAACATCATCATATATTTCATGGGCGGATCGGCATGAGGAGGCCCATGTAACATTTGAAGGGTACCGTGGGGTTATACCCCCACAGCTAGTCCCCGAGCGCCTTGTATTCTTTGAGCAACGCCGTCTTGAATTAGTCCGAGTAGCTGAACCTAAAGCCGAACGGTTGGAACGAAGAATCCGACCAGTTTAACTGATCGGCAATGGAGTCCGGACGCGCTGGTCGGCGATGAAGTCGTGCGCACTGGTCAGCGATGAAACTCGAGCAAGCTGGTCGGCGACAAAGTCCAAGCGTGAGCTGATCGGCTGATCTCAGACTTATTCAGACAAGGCTTGCGAAGAGGATGCAAGGGGCTCAAAATTAAATTTGATATTTCTTCATGTCCAGATACGTGTACACCCGTAGAAGACAGCACGGAATAAAGATATGTACTCTGCCATTGTGTAATCAAATATACATATATAACATGTGTTCAATTCTCTTTTTTCCGCGCATTCATATCATAACCTATCATGCTATTTACGCACCTAACGCCAATAAGACCACCAGTAAGCACTTTAACTCGAGCCGACTAGAGCAACCCTGTGTAACACCCCCGGTGTTACGTTAACCTAAACCTGCCATGTCATCATCATCATTGCATGAGCATTCATAATTAGAGAATACTAATGCAAACAACCAAAGTGAGTTTATTTAATTCTAGGATTGGTTGAGCTTTTTCATATCATATGTGTATCCCATTTAAATTTCACTTGCAACCTGATTATAAAGGTGATCAACTAAAAACAACCTTGGTGTGTACAAGTGCTTGGCTAACCCCGACTCAGACCCTAACTATGTTTTACAAGTCAATGATGCAAAAGAAAGAATCAAAATTGAAATGGGAATTCAAATTCTAACCCTAGCTAGAAATGGCTAAGTGTTGGAGTTTGAATATCACTTTCAATTTTGATGAGCTAACCATAATTACTTTTATAAATAAAAGTTGCTAACCAATGGCACTATTTTAAAGTATGAACTTTGTACTTTGAATGTGTACTATTGGTTGGGTTGGAAAAGTGCCACATCATCATTAATTAATTGCCCAAAGATTCAGTTTGAAAATCTTTCCAAAAAGGTGTGAGTTTCAAAGTGTTTTTGCCCCCCTTTGCAATTTCATCTCAAAATATTCAAAATTTGGGAAAACTCTAAAAATAAAGTTTGTGCATCTCTTTGAGCTTTACAACTTTGGTATATAAAGTTTTTCAAGTTTTTGAATAAAATTTGAAGTAATTTCAAAAGTTATTTGAATTGGAAAATGTCCCCTTTTGAGTTTTAAACTACAATTAAAAAATTATTCAGTTTCATGAAAAACTTCCTAAATGAAAGTTGTAGATATTGAGAAATGGAACAACTTTTATTTTTGGAGATTTTCATCTTTTATTCAAAATTTGAAAGTAATTTTAAAATCCCAAAAGAATGGATTTAAACCTTTTTTTTAAAATTTAAACTGTGTTTTCAAAAATATTTAGAATTTGACTGAGCTTCTTTAACCAAAGTTGTAAAGCATAAAAATATGAGCAACTTCTATTTTTGGAGTTTTTCCAAAGGCAGTTCAAAGTTTAAGAGTAATTTTGGAAAAAGGAAAGGGTGAGGTGTGCGCTACAGTACCCGGGAGCAAAATCATCCTTCTCCTCTCTGCCCATGCCACCGACGACCAGGCCTAGCCACGACGGCCGCCGCCCTGCTCTGCTCGGAGGAAGAAGAAGGAGGAGGGAGGGGGCCGACCGGCCGGGGCCCCGCTGTCGGTGAGAGAAGAAGGAAGGGGTAGGCGCAGCGGGGTTCGGCCAGCCTGGGCCGCTGCTGCACTGTGCCGGCCTGGGCTGGGCCGCACAGTGGCCCGCGAAGGAGAGGGAGGTGTTTTTCTTTTTTTCCTTTTTGGTTTTTAAATGCTGTTTTTCACAAATTCATAAATAAATATTCTGGGCAAATAAAATTATGATAAATATATGTGTGTGATCCTTGTGACTTGTAGTTTCATATAAAAATATGTGTGCATCATGTTAATCAATTTTGTCATAATTAATAATTCCATGCTTTAATTAAGAAATGATTGGTCTATGATTTTTGTAGGCTGTTTTATGAATCCAAAAATCATGAAAAATTAGGAGCAAGCTTTTCATGCTAAAAGTGACCTCCACTAAAATTTGTGCACTGTTTTGAATAAGTTTACTTTGATAATTAATTTTACTTATTTAATGACCATGAAAATAATTAATAAAATAACTATTTAGTTAATTACTTGACCAATTAAAGTGTTAATTGCTTTGTGGTATTGTTTGAAGACCTTGGGTCAGCAAAACATCATTGGCCCAAGGCATGATCATGCATTATCTATATATAGTGTTGTCTCCATGTTTATTAAATAATAAAATGTTTAATTAGTATATGCTTCACTTAGGTTTGTTTCCTTTTGGGTATTTCTTGAGAACCATGGATCATTAACCACCACTGATCCATGGCTTGATTGTGTAGTGTTACTAGTGACCATCATCACATGTATAGTAGTAGTCATCATTTTTCTGTGGCAGAACCTTCCAAATTGTATGGCCCACAAGCACCTGACATTGTCCCTAAGACCTCTGTCAGCCATACTTGTGTACCACATAACTCAGAACGCTCTGTCGGGTGAAACCCCGATCCGCTCAGAGCGATTCTTACAAAGATACTTGTAGTATTATTTTGCAAAAACTTCAAAATGAATTTACAATTAAAAGTTTTTGACAAAACAAGATAAAACTTGTTTTACGATCTTTTCAAAGTTGCTGCAAGCTACCAAGAAGGCTTTTCGGAAAATCCTGAGCAACCACGTTGAAGAATCTTCGAATCTTCTCGAGGAAGTCCAATGAAGAAGCAACTTCGTCAACAATGCCCTGCCAAAAGTCTTCCTGTACCCCGTCTCACTCTGCAAGACTAATAACTGACTTCACTGCAACGCAGGTAAGCCCCGGATGCATTTAAACCCTTCCTTGAATTTCGAAAGTCTTTTATAATTTTATGTTGATGATATGATGCATTAGGTGTAGGAGTTGAGTGATATCCTATCTTGAGGCATTTACCATACCTTGATATACTATCTCTCGAAACCTGTTTTGATTTTGAAAATACTTAGTATATGCTTAGTCTCGCTGATAGCCTAGGCTTTATAATTAAAAAAGTTTTTCAAAGTTTGATAACAATACCCCGTTGAGGGAAATTACGAAAACCTGATGTTACTTGTTGGTATCCCTTCACTTTGATCGGGTCAAGGGTATGCAACAAGAGCATGATGATGAGTAAATTGAGACAGCCGGTGGAGTGACTTGCATCGGGGGGGCTATTGCCCCGGTGTAGTGTCGTCCACTTGTGTGGGTTAAGGACCGTCCGTTGTTTGGCGCCGGGATCATGAGGTTATTGGATAGTACTAGTCGCATGCTAATGGCGGTAAGCTCCACTTGGACTATTCGTTACTAGAACGGACGATGGCGTGTACCCATCCTACGATGCGCACCACCGAAGTGACCGAGCGGCCGTAGAGAGGTGGATCTTATGCGCCCGCTCTGGTGTGGAGAACTCCGAGCGTTGAGTTGATGTATGTAAGATGGTCGGTCATGCATACCTCGTGTGGCTAGAAGCCCCGGCCGGGTATATAAAAGCGATTCGAATCGTCGTGTGCTCCACGATATGGGGAGCCGTGATCCGAGTCCCTAAGATCGTAGTAATGAGGAAAGTTCTTTGAGGATGGAAAGTTTTGGAAATTGAGATCTTGCTTGACAAGTGATTGCTCTAGACTAGGATAACCTAGATGGATAGCTTAATGCTTAATGAAAATATCGAGATAAGAATGAATAGTAAGGATCAACATTAGTCGCTTTTACGTAAAGGTGTCTTTGATTCTTGCTAAAGCCTTACCTTGATTCCTATCAACCAAAGCATTTACGAGTCTTCTCCCCTCTTTTCCGTCGGGTAAGTCTTGCGGAGTACTTTTGTACTCGGGGTTTGTTTGACCCCTCGCTGTGTTGACTAGTGTTGCTGACTTTGGTCATACCCAAAGGGCTTGGCATGATCGAATATCTTCCGTCTACAAAGTTCTTTTCTCGCTTCCATAAACCCGTTAAGTTTTGTTTAATCAAACTCGATCAAGTGTTGTCATATGTTTTGTAAATCTTTCGCTACACTTGTTGTATTTGATTAAAAAAACAGTTGTAATACTACAATATCTTGTAAGAAGTCGATCTTGGCGGATCGTGGTTTCATCGGGGTTTCACCCGACGCAGGCGCTCGAGTTATGTGGTACACAAGTATGGGCGACAGAGGTCTTAGGGACAATGTCGGTGCTTGTGGGCCATATAATTTGGAAGGTTCTGCCACACCCTGTCTTCCGGCCCAAACCTACATGTGCAAGCAGCCTAGCGCTCTGCGTTACGGTGCGGCCGGCAGCGGTGCCCAGGTGACCCTAGTGGCCTTTATGTGCACAACAGGGAGCACCTCCCTAGCGCTATAAAACACAAGGTAGCTTGGGCTAGTCCGGTAAGACGACAAAGTCGAACACTGCAGGGCATTACGGCAAACAACACATATACAAAACATGAACATAGCGTCAAAAAACAAGCGCCCACAGGCGCGAGACATCATACAAAAAGCTAATGTTAAAACCCTTTTCGAGGCGCGAGCTTGGTTCAAAGATCGCCGAACAGGTCCAGTCGTCAACTACCTTGATTGCCGCGTCGGAGGCTTCGTCGCTCAGCTTCTCCATCTCCTCCTTCGTCGTCCTCCGAGCGAAACCCGTCCCAACCCGAGCGAGCTCCATTCGCGGATAGAGCGATCGGACTACAGCTAGTGCGTGCCCGTCCGCAGCGCATGCCGCTCCATGGACATAAATGCGCAGCTGCTCCAGCGCAGTTTGGCACCGCACCAGGAATCGGGACGCCGAAGGATAGCGCTCCCCGAGCACGTCCCGGTCGTACGCCCCCCTCCGGGTCGATGAGGTTAAGCAGCGGGGTCACGAGGGTGATGGCGTCCTCCATCTGTTCCTCCTGGCGGCAAGACGTCCCCTTCGAGATCCGTTTGGCGTCGCCGCGTTCTCCCGAACGACTGCCCGAAACAAGCGAGTCGGGCTCGAACGAAATCGCCGACCAAACAAGCATAACCGGCGTAAGCACTTACGCCGCAACTCCGACGGGCAGCTTGCGCCGCCCAGTTGGCCGTCTCCGCCTCACGGGTTAGCTCGTTGACCAGCGCTTGGGACCGCTGCAAGTCACCTTCCAGGGCTGCAAGCCAAGTAGGCGTTAAACTAGAAACTGAGTGATAATGCAAACAGAGCATGGGCGGTAACGTACCGTAACGCCGCGCCTCTAGTGCCTCGAGCCCGCGTCGCCGCACGCGCCACGCGCCGCCCGTGCCGCTTCCCACCAGCCGAGAGTTCTCGGGCTCGAGCTCCCTCGGCTTGCCGCCGCAACCGGGCCGTCGTCCTCCACGAAGGCCTTCAAGGTTGCGATCGAGCAGGCCGACGGAGTCCTCCAGGCGCTTGTTCTTGCGGCGAAGCCGCCGTTCTCGACCTTCCGCTTTTCATAAGCTACAGCCCGACTAGTCCAGTCGATGCGCCTCGGTCTCGGCGGCGCGCTAACTCCCCGCAGACAAAATGAAAGTTGAGCTACTCAACCAAACGAATAGGTGTCACGGTTAACTCACCAAAGCGTGACGCCGCGCGGCCTCCAGTCCGCCGTCGGGGCTCGTACTCCCAATGGCGATCTCGTCGCCCACCACCTCCACCCGATTGCCGCGAGGATCGATGTAGAAAGGTACGGCAGAGCCGCTACGGCTCATCCCTTTTATGGGGGCTCCCGCACAACCTCCTCCGGCCCACCTCGGCGCCCGCCTCACCTCGACCGCCCACGGTAGGCTGGGACCCGGCAGCGATGACGCTTGCCCGGCATCACCTTCAGCCGACCGGCCACGAGTGGGGGTCTCGGCCTCGCCTCCCGAGCAGGGGCGGGATCAAGCTTTCCTTCCACTGGCCGAGCTCGGGTGGCAACCCTTGAGTCGCCGGTCCGGGGAGGGCTAGCCTCGGGATTCGGCAAGGCCATCGCCACCATCATGGCTGTGGTCCTCCACCGAGGCCTCGCCGCATGTCAACTCGAGTCGGCCTGAGATGGTGACGGATGGTCGCGGCGGCGAGGACAAAGTCGAGCGGTGGCGCTACTGGAAGGGGGCAGAGGGGAGCGGGGGGATTTTTCGTGAGGACGGCGTGGGAAGAGAGGGCGGAGCGAGCGACGGCGAGGGTGTTGCCTTTTTTTACTGAAAGGGAGACGAAGGGGCGCCATCGCAATTTGACCACCTTGAAAGGACCTTTCTAGTTCGGTGACCACTTGCCAAACTGATTGCTTTTCGACCCTATCGGTAATATAGTTTGCCAAACTAAGTCACCGATTTGGAACGATTTGCTTTTGACCTTTTTGTTGTAGGCTCTTGCAACTCGGGCTTTATCCTTTTCAATCTCCTTTAAAGCTTGTAATCTCTTGTCGGTCACCTCATCGATGTTGTCCATCATCAAATCATGATACATAGTAGGAGATAGATCATTTTGCTTAGCAAACCTATATGCATCCAAATTTACCTCGACAGGTAACACCGACTCTTGGCCATACACCAGCTCATAAGGAGTACCTTTAGTAGCACCATGCCTTGATATGCGATGAGCCCACAAAGCTTCTGACAAGACCTCATGCCACCTCCTTGGATGTTCATCTATTTTCTTCTTGATAAGCTTGATCAAAGTTTTATTAGTGGATTCCGCTTGTCCATTAGCTTGAGCATAATATGGAGATGATTTGAGCATCTTAATCTTATATGATTCAGCAAACTCCTTTACTTCTTTTGCCATGAACGATGTTCCTTGATCTGAAGTTAATGTTTGGGGAATGCCGAATCTATGGATAATATGCTCGGTGATGAACTCAATCACCTCCTTATGTGTCATGTTCTTCAATGGAACTGCTTCCGACCATTTAGTGATGTAGTCTGTAGCAACCAAGACGAACTTGTGCCCCTTCGAAGATGGAGGATGAATCTGCCCAATGAAATCCAAGCCCTAACCACGAAAAGGCCATGGTTTGATGATAGGATGAAGCATAGCAGCCGGTACTAGCTGAATATTCCCAAACCGTTGACACTCTTCACAGCCCTTGTAGTAACGGAAACAATCGACCATCATAGTAGGCCAATAAAAACCAGCCCTTCTTAATAGCCACTTCATTTTCGGAGCTGATTGATGCGTACCACAAATGCCTTCATGTACTTCTCCCATTGCCACTCTTGCTTGATCGGTCCCTAGACACTTTAGCAACAAGTCTTCGGTGGTCCTCCTATAGAGCTCACCATTGTGTAATGTATATTTGAAAGCAAGCCGCCGAACATTCTTGTCAACCTTAGTGCTAGGATCCTGCAAAAATGACAAGAGAGGAGTTCTCCAATCTTCTAAATCGGTGCCACCATTGTCTAAAACAGAAATAGACCGATTTAAAAGAAGTTTTCTTTGCTGTCCCAAATTATAAGTAACATCGGTTTGTCCAATTAATTTTGGTTGAACCGAATTTTTACTAGAATCTGAAACAAGCAAACTTTCATGCATCGGCAAATGCTGTAAATGAAAATACTTATCTTTTACCTCAAAGCCGGATGCCCGTTGAGCAAGCAAGTTTGCTCTTTGCACATATTTTACATGCAAGTAATCCCCTTCCTTGATATAACTGGAAGCTCGTTGAGCAAGCAAATTAGCCTTATGGTTTTCTTCTCTTGGAATATGCCGAATCTTAAATTCGGTAAATTTACCAATTAAATCAAGGCAAACATCGAGGCGAGCACGAAGTGATCCATCTAAACATTGACATTCACCAGAAACTTGTTGCACCACAAGTAATGAATCACCAAATGCTTCAACATGTTCAGCACCCAAAGCTTCTAACATAATCAACCCGAGTAAGAGAGCTTCATATTCGGTTTGATTGTTAGTACATTTAAACTCCAATCGGCTTGACATAGGAAATTCAGCACCATAAGAATCAACAAGAACAATCCCAACTTCGGCACCATCCTTGCAAACTAATCCATCAAAATACAAATGCCATGGGGTAGAAGTAACATAATCCACCTCACAATCAATATTTATGCTATGCTCAACCAAAAAATCAGCAAGAACTTGACCTTTTAAAATCTTCAATGGCTCAAAAGTCAAGTCATATTCAATTAAAGCGTATGCCCATTTGCCTATCCTTCCAGAAAGGATTGGCCAAAACAACATATGTTTGATTACATCGGCCTGGCATGCTACCACACATGTGCTTGACAAAAGATAATGTCTCATCTTGGAACAAGCAAAATATAGTGATAAGCATAATTTCTCAATATGGGCATACCTTGTCTTGGGATCAAGAAGACGACGACCAAGATAAGCAACAACATACTCTTTTCCCTCATCTTCTTGAGTAACAACAGCCCCAATCACCTTATCTTCGGCAACGATATATAATCGGAAAGGTACCCCCTTCTAGGTGCACGAAGAACAGGTGGTGAAGACAGATATTCCTTTATTTTATCAAATGCAAATTGTTGGCTTGCCCCCCGGGTAAAATCAGCTTCATTCTTCAACTTAAGTACGCGGGTAAAAGGAATAATCTTCCCGGACAAATTAGCAATAAATCTTCTCAAGTAGTTCACCTTACCCAAGAACTTTTGCAAATCCTTTTTGCATCGAGGTGCTTGAACTGCCTTGATCTTCTCTATCCTCTTGGGATCCATCTCTATGCCCTTCTCATGAATAATAAATCCGAGAAACTTCCCAAATTTACACTCCAAAGGCACACTTGAGCGGATTCATCTTTAAACCATAGTAGCGCATTCTCTCAAACGCAAGACGCAAAATCGGCTAAATGAGGATCTCGTGAAGCCGATTTAATGACTACATCATCAATGTACACTTCCATGATCACTCCAATGAGGTCATGAAAAATGAGATTCATAGCTCTTTGATAGGTGGCGCCTGCATTCTTAAGTCCAAAAGTCATGACAATCCACTCAAACAAACCAACAAATGGGACAAATAAAAGCAGTCTTGGAGGTATCTTCTTCCGCTAGAAATATTTGATTATAACCAGCATTACCATCAAGAAAGCTAATAACCTTGTGTCCCGAAGCATCATTAATTAACATGTCGACAATAGGCATAGGATATTCATCTTTGGGAGTGGCTCTATTTAAATCTCTGAAGTCAATGCATACCCTTATCTTTTCGGTGTCTTTCTTCTCAACCGACACAATATTAGAAACCCACTCCGCATACCTGCATGGACGGATGAAATCTGCCGTAAGCAACCGATTAATCTCCTCCTTGATTCGGTCATTGATGGCCGAATTGAAGTTTCTTCGCGGTTGCTTGAATGGCTTGAATCCCTTTTTTATAGGAAGCCGATGCTCAACAAGATCTCGGCTTAACCCAGGCATCTCCATGTAGTCCCATGCAAAACAATCAACATATTCCTTGAGAAGCGCGATTAATTTAGATTTGTAATCGACATCCAAGTTTTGATTCACAAATGTCGGCCGCGGTACTGAACCATCCCTAATATTAACTTGTTCCAAAGGGTCAGCCGACGTGAAACCTTGGCCCAACTTATTGAGCTCATCAAAGCCATCAATAGCCTCACAAGAATCGGTCTTTTCAGTCCGATAATGTTCAAGCCTATGTTTTAACCATTGAAGTTTGTCTTCCATTGATAAACAATCTTACAAAATGATATTGAGCCGATTATCCATTGGCTTCAATGTTACAGGCACAAATCCACGCTCATCAAAACTAATGTACTGATAGCTGGACAGATCTCTATCTGAAAGACAAGCAAATCTAGACCCTTCAGACGAAACATCGGTTGTAGAAATCTCAACCGAATCATCCGCATGAACGATCTCTATGACATCTCCCACCCATTGGATGAGGTATTGGTTCAAGCTGGAAGGAACACATGGATTGGTATGAATCCAATCACGACCAAGTATAAGATCATAGCTACCTTCCACGTCGGCGATGAAGAAAGCAGTAGCCATGGTCTTGCTCCCAACGGTTAGTTCGACGTTGGCGATGCCCTTGGAAGGAATTGGCGCGCCTCCTCCTACGCCGGTGATGGTCATGTTGGTTTGAATCAGTTCCTCCTCCTTGCACCCAAGCTTCTTGAACAATGAATAGGGCATAAGATTGACAATCGCGCCACTATCCACCAACATCTTTCGGACTGGGTGCCCATTGATGTGTCCCTTAATATGCAGTGGCTTGAGATGTCTGACAGGCACAGTAGGCTTCTTGAAGATAGCATCTTGCACCCCAAATGCCAACTCTGCAGCAGCAACCTCATCATCTCCCTGCCCGATCACATAATAATCGGCGGAGAGAAAGATGGGATTCATCTCAGCGCGTGGTGATGAAGGTTCATAGTCCACCATCTCTTCTTCCTCAACTTCAGCAGGTGACTCAATGCCGACCATGGCAGCAACAGCAGCAGCGAAGTCTTTGGGTGCACCTGCAGGAGTATCAGAATCAAGAGAAATCGGTTCAACCGACTCGGAAGTCGGTAGGTCCGAAGGTTGGGCAATAACAGCCCCGTCAACCGGCTTAGTTGAATCAGCAACCTGTTCAGCTAGCTTAGTTGTCCCTTTTGCTAGAAGAGCCAATAGATCAATATTCTGACTAGGCGCTTCCTCATGGGCTTGGGCAACTGCTCTTGAACTATGACTGACTTAACTGATTTAACAATCGGTTGAGCTATTCTTTTGGCAGCAGCAACCAACTCGGCCTCCTTCTTCTTGATCTCTTGTACGATTTCTGGCAAGATAGGCCCCTGTCCTTGTGCCGCCATACGCTTGAGCATCTTCTGCCTTGCTCGTTGAAGCTTCCTCTTTTGAGTTTTATCAAGATCAATCGGACACCACTTGGGCTGCCGATGGCGAGGATCCATAGGCTTTTGATTCTTGACTTGAGCCTCAGCAACTTCTTTCATAATTTGATCTTGATCATTTTTAGCAGGCTCTTGCCCCCTAATTACAATCGGTTTGTTGACATCAATGACGGGAGCTGCCATTGAACCGATAATAATGGAAGGCGGAGGAGTAACCACTGGAGCAGGCTTCTCGATCACCTCTATCTTCTTCTTTGGGACATACACCTGCTGCATTGGTGCTTTTCCCGATTGCTCGAGAGTGAGAGAGCGAGAGGTGGGAATCTCCTTCTTCTCCACACCGCTAGAGCTCGATTGTGGACCCAATCGGCTAAAGACAGTTGGCTTGGCTACGTTTCTAGCATCTCCTTCCTTCATGGGACCTGATGGATACGGGATAAACACTCCCTTCGATCCCCATTGTGGTGGTGGTGCCATTAGTGGCAATGGTGGCCCCCATTGAGACACCCTTGGATGAATAACCTGTGAAGAAGAAGCAACATCCGAAGGAGTCATAGCCATTTGCTTATTTCTTGACTCATCACGCTTAGGAGGCGTAGACTCTCTCTTTTTTACTGGCCGATTCTTGGAATCAGCCTTGTCTTTCTTGTATTTAGCCAAAAGCTTGTCGAATGTACATTGTGGCTTGACATGCTTCTTAGCTTTTGGCTCATTAGTCTTCCACACTCCAACCTCTGGTTTCTGAGGAATGAATGACTTGATGACATGCACACCGGAGGAAGGAGAAGAAGTTGACCCCTCAGGGCTAGCTGAGCCGACAACAACAGTCGGTTTAGCTACCTTGGGTGCCTCGGCTTGGCCGACCTTGGGCGCCGGCTTGGCCACTTGTTGTTGCTCCTGTTCATCACCATGGCCGATTGAATTAATCGGCCTAGATGGATGGTTTTGTGCTGCTCGGCCGTCCAACCATGCTTGACGACGCAATGCCTGTGGTGAACTAGCAACAATGGTGAGCTTGGTCTTGCCTTCTTCATCTTGGCCAGCCAACACTTGCCGTCCCGAATTATTAAGAATATTCGGTACGGGGCGAGGTTCACCAATGACCACATTCTTGCCTTTGGTTGTAGCAGCTTGCTCAGGACGGATCAAGATAGCAGGTGCCTTGGCTTCAAGCTTCTTGTCCTCAACATTCTTGTCCTCGGGCTTATTGGCTTCAATCACATGCATATGAGCTGGAAACGGATTCTTGTCTAGCTGCATGTCGGTAAGAGTTAATCGGCCCTCATTTAGCGCTGATTGTACCTGCCGACGGAAGACATTGCAATCGTTAGTCGCATGAGAATAAGTATTATGATATTTGCAATAAGCCCTTCTCTTAATCTCATCTGCAGAAGGCAAAGTGTAAGTAATCTTAATGTATCCAAATTTTAATAACTCATCAAAGATTCGGTCACATTTAGACACATCAAAAGTAAACTTCACTTCCTCACTCCGATTCTTGTTAATCGGTTTGAGGGAAGGACAAGTTACTTGTTTATTTTCAGCTGGCCACCTAATTTCAGTAGCCAACACATCTCCGCTCTCATCATCCGATGAAGAATAACCATCAAGGGTATTAATTTTAGCACGTTGAGAGCGGTAAGTGCTATCACGAGACTCTTTAAGGTGCGATTCAACCGAAAAGGCCTTCTCAATCAATTGATTAAGATTAGCAAACTGTTGATATTCAAGTTTCTCTTTAATGCTAGATCTTAGTCCCGTAAAAGCAAAATCAACTAAATCCCTTTCAGAAATTTGCACATTGAAACAACGACTTCTAATTTCTCTAAATCTTTTAAAGAAATCTAAACAAAGCTCATCACGCCCTTGTTTCACACATGCAAGATGGGATAATCTAGTTTCTTGGACTCCAGTATAAAAATGAGCATGAAACTTTTCTTCTAACTCAGCCCAAGTAGTAATGGAACAAGCAGGTAAAGATGAAAACCAAGAAAATGCAGTACCAGTAAGAGATAAAGGGAAATTCTGAACTTTCATATGATCCCTAGTACTAGCAGGTTCCTAGTTGTGCAAGATACATGCTAACGTGTTCCATAGTAGTTTTACCATCATTACCACTAAACTTTTGAAAGTCAGGTACCTTCCACCCAGGAGGTGCTTCTAGATAATCAAGAGTAGAAGGGTACGGCTTTTGATATGTGGTATTGATGGAGTCGATACGGATTCCCAAGCTTTTCTCTATGGATTTAGAGAAATCTTCTTTGAATTGATTCAAAATAGCATCAAAGCTATTGGGAACTCCCGTATTTCCTGCATTCATATTATAATTTGGCAATGGATTTGGAGTAGAATTCGCTGGTGGTAGTGGTATGCTTTGCCCCCCTGCCGAACTTGGCAAAGGATTGGGATTAGGATTCGGTAGTGGAAACACAGTTTGCCCCCCCTGCCGAATTATGTACCCCCGAATTCCTAGACGCCTCATGATCGGTTCTAAGTTGAGCCGATCTTTGATTGCTAGTAGATGTGCTAGCTCCACCGGTACCGGTTCTAACGGCCGAAGCCGTAGGAGCCGATTGAGGTTGACTAGCATGCACGATCATATCCAAAGGCATGCCAAATTCATATTGAGGTCCTGTTTGTGGTACTACAACTGATTGTGGCACTACACCCGATTGTGAGTTATCGGTTGAAGTCCCTTCAACAATTTTCAAACAAGTATCTAAGGAGCTAGTAAGACCTCTAATTAAATCTACCAAAGTAGTTTTTGATCAACTAGCATCTTAGCAATACCATCATGTGTAATACCGACATCATCATAAATAGGCTTTTGATTGTCTACGGTAATTACCTCCGTTGCAGGTGCGGGGGCTTCACCATAGACAGGCTCCGTGTACTGGGTCACACGATCTTGCCTATCCCTGCAGCAACTCCTGAAGAAGGCTTCATGTACGGCATTCACCTTATCCATGAGCTTCTTCTTCAAATCTTCAGGTAGCTCATCGATGGACGAGGGAAGCCGTATGTTATCCACTGAAATCTCAGCCTTGTTCTTGCTAGCATCATCACCTGGGGCCATGGCGCTAGCTTCAATAGGGTACTGGAGTTGACGCCTTGTCTTCCCTAGCGGAGTCGCCAAAAAGTATGTTGACATGAATTTAGGGCTTCGCACCAACACACCGGGAGGGCCTTGGACGCCTACGAGGTTGCACACAACCTGTAACAAGCAGCAAGACTCACCACGTAATCACCAAAACCGAACTAGGGCTCGGTAGAGGCGATCTAGAGCGTGAACTCAGCTGCAGGAGCTTCAGAACGACCTCCGGGAGGAACCGTCAGGAGGGCGCACATGAAGGATGCCCTAGGGTCGGCAAGGCCACCTAGAATGCCGGCGAAATTCATCGAGAACGTCGTCGAATAGCAGGTTTAGGGTTTAGAAGAGATAAAAAGGAGGGTTTGTGTATGATGATTTGTTGATAGATGGGATCAAATCGGCCATGAACCTCTTTATTATATAGAGGAGGGTGGTCTTATCCTTTTAGGAAGCCGTCCTTGGACGTTTCCGAGCACCAAAAACCGACCTAAACACGATTAGGAAACAATCGGTTTGGATCTCATATGGACTCCTAGGTTGAGTCGGGGGCACCGGACGCTGTGTCCAGGCACCGGACGCGCCGGTGGTGCTAAGGTCCGGGCCGGTTCCTGAACGATGCAGAACGGGCCGCCAACGCCCAGCTTTGACCGGGTCGCGTGGACCGGATGCTTGGGAAGGACCGACGCGCCGGTGCCCCGGGCGTCCGGTCATTTCCGAGAGAGGTCCGGAAATGTGCTCGGCACCATCGACGCGCGCCGGTGGGGGGACCTCGACGCGCCCGATGTCCGTTAGTCCCCTGGAGAAGCCTGTTGTCCTCCAATT
Source organism: Chrysopogon serrulatus (assembly GCA_015844335.1). NCBI lineage: Eukaryota > Viridiplantae > Streptophyta > Magnoliopsida > Poales > Poaceae > Chrysopogon > Chrysopogon serrulatus. Next base: position 117,764 of record JADLZL010001574.1, on the reverse strand, counting down.
CTTGACTAAGTCTGATTTTTGCCATGTTTTACATCTTGTCTTGTACCGAGCCAATTTTGGGTGTCAACATATGGCGACTCCGCTGGGGAACCGTCAGGAGGGCGCACGCGAAGGATGCCCTAGGGTTTGCAAGGCCACCTAGAACGCCGGCGAAATTCGTCGAGAACGTCGTCGAACAGCAGGTTTAGGGTTTGGAAGCGATAAAAAGGAGTTTAGGGTTTATGTATGACGATTTGTTGATAGATGGGATCAAATCGGCCGTGAACCTCTTTATTATATGGAGGAGGGTGGTCTTATCCTTTTTAGGAAGCCGTCCTTGGACGTTTCCAAGCACCAAAAACCGACCTAAACACGATTAGGAAACAATCGGTTTGGATCTCGTACGGACTCCTGGGCTGAGTCGGGGCACCGGACGCCAGGTTCAGCACCGAACGCGCCGGTGGTGCTGCGTCCGGTCAGTTCCAGAACGGTCTGGAACGGGCCGCCAACGCGCCCAGTTTGACCGGTCGCGTGACCGGATGCTCTGGGAAGGACCGGATGCGCCGGTGCCCCAAATGGTCCTGGCCGTTTCTAGATAGGTCTGGAAACGTGCCTGGCACCACCGGACGCGCCGGTGGGGACATTGAAAGGATCAAGATGCCCAAGAGGGGGTGAATTGGGCTTTTCTAAATTTAATCGCAACGGTAAAAACCTAACGCTTAGCCTATTTCACCCCTAGTGCTTAAGCGTGTTCTCTATGACTCTAGGACACAAAAGTTATGCTCCCTAGGTTCCAAACCTTACTCTAGCATGGCAATTCTAGCAATGTAAATACAAGAAGTAAATATAAGAATGTAAATGCTCAAAGTAAAGAGAGGGAAAGGAACGCGGCGATGTTTTCTCGAGGTATCGGAGAGTCGGCACTCTCCACTAGTCCTCGTTGGAGCACCCGCGCAAGGGTGTAGCTCCCCCTTGATCCGCGCAAGGATCAAGTGCTCTCTACGGGATGATTCTTCGTCACTCCGACGCGGTGAATCCCCAAAACCGCTCACAAGATGAGATGGGCCATCCACAATCACCACCGGATGATCACCATGCTCTCAATCGCCATCGAGCCGTCTAGGTGATGCTGATCACCAAGAGTAATAAGCAAGAACTCTCACTTGACCAAGCCTAGCCTAATGAGATGAGTGGATGCACACTTGCTACTCTCTTTCCACTAATGAGGTCCTAAGCAATGGATTATCAAATCTCTCAACCTCACTAGGGCTCTTGCACTCTCAAGCACTCACAAGGTGTTCTTCAGCAGTAGGAATGAGCAAGAGACCTCAATTGAATGAGGTAAGGGAGTATATATACCCTCCACACAAACCCCCACACGAAGAGGTATTTCAGGCAGTTTTAAGGTTGACCGGACGCGTGTCCGTTTTAAGGGCGACGGACGCGTCCCCCGCCGTCTGCTAACGGCTAATCTGTACCGCTGGGCGTCAAACCGACCGGACGCGTGTCGAAGTCCGGTGAGTACCGACCGACGCGCGTCCGGTCAGATTTTGCATGATTTTGACCTCTCTGCGTGGTGACCGGACGCCCTGACCCCAGCGTCCGGTCGGTGCTGATCAGCGTCCGGTCCACTCTCGATCAAGGACCGATGGCACCGGAGCGTCCCGGTCACCGCCGAGGCGGTGTCCGGCCACTCCCCCCACCCCACATACACCGACCAGACGCGTCCGGTCAGCTATGTGCCAGCGTCCGGTCAAGCCAAAATGGCTCGAAAGACTCCCGATTTCACGACCTTTCGCATGGCTTCGACTCTACTGATCTTTGGGCCAATTCTAGGGCTACCTAGGACTAGAATGAACAAGTGTGCACCATACCTATCTCACTAGACTCACCTAGGTCAAGTTACCCATTCAAACCCCTCTTAATAGTACGGCCAAAGGTAAAACAAAGTCCTAGCTACTCTAGGTGCCTCTCCAATGCCAAACGACACTTAGAACTAGCAGTCCTTAACCTTGTCGTCCATCCTTTGAAAACCGAAAACGATCTCGATCGTCGGGGCATGAATACCATTAATCGCCCAATTAATCACCATTATCGTGACCTAACTCAAATTGTTTCTATAAAACACACGTCAGTCACAATAATCTTACGTTGTCATTAATCACCGAAACCCACTAGGGGCCTAGATGCTTTCAATCTCCCCCTTTTTGGTGATTGATGACAGCAACCTCAAGTACGAGAGTGAATTTGAGGTTTTCAATGAACTTGAATCGTATAAGCTATTTGTCATTAAGAACAAAGAGATTAGATAAGCTTATACTACTCAAGCCAACATGTACTCATCGTAATATGAATGAAGTGCGAGTACAAGAATCATAGAGCTCATTTAACAAGAGTAAATCGTGAAAGCATGGTAAATGAGCAACAACATGTGACATGACATAACATATATATATATATCATGAGTAGAGAGCACAAGTCATGAGTAAAGCACATGTCACATGATCTAACACATATCCATAAGTCAAACAATAGCAAGTACCACATGATGCACAAAAGTAAAGCATGTATGCATGAGTATCACATAACAAAAGAAGCAACTCCCCCTCACACGCTCCCCCTATCTCGCATATTCGACTCTCTCCCCCTTTGGCGTCAAACACTAAAACCTAAGGCTCCTGAGGAGGTGGGGCTGCAGATGAGTCGGGTCCAGACGAGCGTGCGGCCATCTCAAACTGTGTGTAGTCCGGGAGGACTCGAATCGCCACTCCGCCGAGCCTCCGACCGACCCTCGGGCTATGTCTCCGAGGTGTAGCGGTCCGGTCGGCTCACTGGGTCCGCCTCACCGCGTGTGTCTCGGTGGTAATGGCCCCGACCCCTCGTGGGCTCGAAGTGGGTGGCACAAGAGAAGTGAGAGCCACTGACACTGTCACTGTCTCGGGCACTGTAGCTGGAGGGACTGGAGCCTCTGAGGTGGGAGCAATCTGAGGTGGCAAACTCACTGGCACAGGGACCTCTGGTGCAGTAGTAGCAGGAGGAGGCTGACTCAGTGGAGGCTCAGACGAAGCAACCGATGACGGGTGTGTCTCTGTAGTAGTAGTGTGTGGTGCACCCGTCGACGGAACCAGACCCAGAGGGCGTGCCGGAGTGGGAAAGCTGGTGATCTCACTGTAGGTGGCACTGAGAGCTCGCGGGGTCACAAGCCGACGACGTAGGAGGTGGTGTGAAACCAGTGCGAATCGGTGTGTACCCGGCCCCTGGAGAAGCAAAGAACTGTGGAATCTGCTGTGGCGGTGAGCTGAACGGTGCCGACACTCCCGACTCAAGTCCTCCGCATCTGTAACGCCGGAGCCGTGTGGAAAATCGAGAGGGTCCGCCAAGCCGAGTAGAGGTGAAGTCGAAGGCGGAACTCCAAAGTGCCTCATCACGTGCTCCATGAAGGCAAACGACCGACGCCGAAGCTCCCCGAGCCTCGCCGGCCGTGGTTCGACAGAAAAGAGCCCGAGACTCAAGCTGTGACTAGAGTAACTCGCCGGGCGGAGCTCGTCTCGACGAGCATGAAGGGCTGCAGTGTCGCCGCCTTCCGCTGAGCTATCCGCTGAATATCCTGCCCCTCCTGCTCTGAAGACTGGGTCAAGCGCTCAAGCAGTGCAAGGAGAGCAGGACTGTCACTTGTCGCACCCGGTTTTCCGAAGAATACCAAGCGCTAACTATATGTGTGCCCAGGATGTCCACACAACACATATAGCAACAAAAATGGAGATTATCAAAGACAATGCTTTATTATATATCGAAACATATTTACAACAGGACTTACATCTATAACAAAGCACAATAGAAGTATTCTTAATCTTCTGTCTTTGGGTCTTCATACTCCACAGGGACGGTTGACTGGGAGAACACTCGCCTAGCACCCTTGGAACTCCACTAGAAATAGTTCACTTCAACCACCATCTGGTATCCATCCGGGATTTTGTTGATTGTAAAGCAAGCGTCAGCGCACCATGCTCAGCAAGCATAACATGAGGGGATGCAAGGCTCAAAAGGCTAGACACGGTTGAACTGCGGTTAGCACTTTTAATTGGTCATGTTTTATTATTATACCTGACTTTCTAGGTTATGCTTAGCACCCCAAGTGAATATATATAATCATCATCATCAAGATTAACCATGGTCCATCCCATCCATCAAACCATCTATCTCGAAAAGGATCCAGGCCGCTCGTGACCGTGAGCACGGCTGATATATCAGTTTGATCAAACTCTGCAGAGTGTGTACACTTTCACCATGAGTCGTGATACCCATATGCCTGAGGCGGCCAACCTCTGACTCACTTCCAAGGTAAGTCGGCAGGGTTCACTACGAGGCCTTTCCAAAGACACCCTAACAAGTTAGTAGCCGCGAGGTTTCAAAGCTAGGCGAATGGAGCCCCCTTCAAGACTGGTGCACACATGACCGCAGCCCAAAGAACACATCTTGACAGGGCAAGGAGCCATTCTGCAACCTAGTCCCCCTCTTGCGCCTTTTGGTAACCACTAACAAGCTAGAGAAATCTAGTTACTTAGCCAAGACTAGAGCCATATAGTCCTCATGGTTGTAATGGATGTCCCGGGTGGCCGCTTTAAGATTAAGTCCTTACGGAGGGCGGACTAGAGCACCCCAAAGGCCCAATGCTCTAGCCCCCCTTCTGTCCATGTTACCAAAGAGCGTCATTTTAACCGTTGATCCATAAGTTATTAATCAAAATTAATATAAAGTTAGGTGATTGCAAGCTAAGCAAAGCTACCCATATGCATCAACCCGGGGTATCAAGGAATATGGTACAAAGTACTAGGTAAAGTCCTTATGGGTTCATCATATTAGACACATGCATATGAAAATGATTATATAGTTCTTAGGTAACAAAGGAACTCATGTTACACTTGCCTTCCAAAAGCTTGACAAACTCTCCATCCTTTCCTTTCGAATCATCCTTGTGCAGCTCCACCTCTAATGATAGCATCAACCAAAGACAAGCATCTTAAACAAACCTAGAAACAAGACACCAAGCATTATAAAAACAACACATAAAGGTTTGAAACACATAGGACTTGTAACTACGATCGCTTGAGCGCAAAATAACCAAAACAAAAGCCACGATTAAAGGATATGGAAGTTGAAAGGTATAGACGAAAACGATTGATTTTAGGTGAGCAAGGTGAAGTTGGACCGGAAGAAACATACACATCAGAACAACAAGGGTTGGATATGTGTATAGGTTACTTGAAACATGTCATCATGAACCAATGCACTATGGTGGGTTCAAGATCAAAGGAAATCAACATTATGTTTGAAGAGTACACCTACCGAGCATACTCGACGGTGGATAGCGGCGGTAGCGATGGTCTGTGAACATGATAAGTCGAGAGACACATTGCACTAATTAGCTTGGATTGGAACTTGTTAGGTGATCATGTGCAACTAGGAGACGACATTCATGTAAGAGGACTCGAGTGGGGAACGCGGGCGGATCACCGAGGCATCTCGGACTTGCACATCGGTGGGCAGCGGTAGTTATGTTGAGTTGTTGCATGGTTATCAAAGGACTAAAAGGTGATCCATTTTGTGGGGTTGCTAAGTACTGTATGTACTATGTTGTGGCAACTGGACATGGTGTTTCGGTCCTTTGATAGTTGGGGAACGAGATTGCAAGATTGTATGGCGTGGTTGTTGGCATTGCAAGAGCAAATGACATGATGATATTTATATATTTGGTGATGTGGTTTATATAGACAAGAAAACTTTAAGATATGTGTGTAAGTATATGATAAACTCTATGGTTGAAGGGCTTGATCACTGGAGTAGCGAATCATCGAGAACGCGCATGCCAACCGGCATCAATGCGGCCGCAGGGCAGCGAGACAGCGAGCACAAAACTGGATAATATCTCTTTCGTCTTTGATGATATGACCATGGAACCTTGCAGAGGTGTGTGCAAGTATATAAATGATAGTCCAGCCAAAGTATAGATGTTGGGGTTCAATGGATCAACGGGAACGCCATTGCCAAAAACAAGGTGGGTGCTGTTTGGACAGCAAGGGTCGCGGACGCTTCGGCTTTGATATCTCGGCCATCGGGGATTGCATAGCCGAACCAATTTGTGGGATCATGTGCAGGGATGTCATGAGCATGTGGGTTCAAGGGATAGTTGATTTGGGCTGTGGATTAGCGGGGAACGCCAACACAACTCAGATTTGCAATCTGCCAAGACAGCAGGAGCAGCAGGCACGGAGATGATGATATCTCTAGTTTATCAACTCCTATGGCGAAACCATTTTATAGAGGTGTGTTCAAGGATGTAATCTACAACTTCACAAAAGGGATTGATGATTGGAGGAATGAAACAGCGAGGAACGCTGATTCCATCAATGACAGCAAATCTGCCCGCGAGGACAGCAGCACATACAATGGGTAAACTCCATCGGGGATCAACCATACATCATCTACGGTACTTGATATGCAGCGAGGGATACAAGAACAACATGATAAAGATTATGGAGTGTTCTCACCATGGGGATAGGTGTGGTGGAGCGAGGAGAGGCATCAACGGTGGCCGGTGACGACGATCTAGTGCATCGGGGCATCCATCTCGCATTGCGGTTGATCGGGGCAGCCATGGGGGAGGATGAGGAGCTGCAGGGGCGTCCCTCCTCTGTTCTTGATGTGGGAAATGAAGGGGGAGGCGTGAGGGGGCTGTGGGGGTGGTATATATGAAGGGGAGATGAGGGGAGGTGAAGGGGTAGGAAGGCAAAGGGCCTTGGCTTGATATTTTGATGGCTTGCTTGATATTTTTGTGGGAGAATGAGAGGGGTCCAAGGGGTTGACGTGGGAGAGAGGATAGGAAGAGTTAGAGGGCTGGTTGGGCTTGATGTTGGTCCACAAAAGATAGAAAGATGGTTGGGCTTTAATCCGAGGCGAGAGCTAAGGTAAGGTTTGGACCGGATTTGGCCCGAAACGACGTCCGAGGATGGAAAGAGTTGGGTTGACCCATTAGCAAAGGAGAGAAATGGGGAGGTGTGGTTTACTAATGATCTAAGTTGGTGGATTTGTCCCAAGATAAGATAAGATGCAAGGAAAGAGTTAGGCTTGATCCGCCAAGTTATCAGAGTTGCGATTAGGGTTTTCATAAAATTGGAAGCTTCAAAGAGGTGGGATTAAGGCTATAGAGATTTCAAGGATGGATCATGTACAAGTTTGGATTTGATCAAGAGGAGAAAAGGTGAAGGGAAAAGGACCCTGTAGATGTTTCCTAAGGTGAGGAAAGAAAAGCAAGTCAAAATTGAGATTAACTTGGATACATGACACGTGATTGATTTGACTTGAACAAAATAAGATTGAATTGTGTGAGAAAGAAGAGATATAAAGATTGGTCACTTAGCATAGATTTTGGGTTTTGGAGAAGACAAAATCAAAAGAGATTAGGAGATCAAATATAAGGGAGAAAGGATGAAAGAAAGAGAGAGAGAGAGAGAGAGAGAGCAAGGCTATGACTAGTTAAGGTTTTAGAGGGCATGAGATTGGGTGCCTAGCAAGATGAAAGTTTGGGATCCATCAAGGTTCTTGGAACAACGATCAAGGTGTATGGATTCCAAGGATTTCATCATGGGTTTGGGGTTATGGAAACATGGTCAAAGATCAAGAGAGATTTGCTTTGTTTAAAAACGTAGGCGTATTTGTAAAGCTTTAAATTCATTTTTCATACATAAACACTATGCAATGGCATGAAGTGCAACAAACAAGTCATATTAAATTGTAAAAAGGTTTAGAAAATAATTTCTTCACTTGTTAGATTGACAACAAACTTAACAAAAGGTTGGAAACTTTTAGAGAAATATTAAATTATTTATTTTATTTAGAGTTTTCGAGGCACATCCCCAAAATGGAAATTTTGGGGTGTGACATCACTGAGCCAGAACCACCAGCCTCGGCATCGTGAGCTCGTGGAGGCATCCTCGGAGGGAGTGCGTAGTCACTGTCAGAACTGTCCGTAGGAAGATCCTCAACTATATCTGCCGGCTCAGTCTCCATCTGTCTAAGCTCGGCTCAATGCAAGAGCCTCAAGCGCCTCGTCCCCGCCGCTTCCTCGCCTCTCGCAATGGGGGTCGCTGTCCTGGCACTCTCGTGGCCCTGTTACCCGAACAGGCTCCAACCAGTTGGCTCATGTTGTACACAGGGAAGGAAGTAGGAGTGGCCCTAAACTCTGCAAGTGCTGCTGAAGGGAATGGAGAGATCAGACGCTGCAAGATCATGCAGATCAAGTGAGCAAACAGCAGCTGACGACGTGTCTTGAACCCCTCGGTGATCGTGTCCTCCATCTCTGAAACAATGACATCCTAGATGTCAAAAGCAGTCTAAGTCGAGAGGAAGTACACGAGCCACTGCTGTATCTTGGTGATCGTCTCCCTGTTGCCTATCCTAGGTAGAAGTGTCCTCCTCATAACCTCGTTCAGGACGCGGGCCGTAGGGGTGAGATCCCTAGGTAGACGGCGCGAACCCGGTCCGAACGGCTCTCTGAAGATAGTGCGAGCCTTCTCAACAGGCAACTCCTCTCCGCCGTGAGGGCGACGAGGGGGCTCGGTGTCACTGTAACAGGACTGGTGGAGAAAAGTGTCTGACGAGGTAGTGCCAAGGAGCTCGTGAGCACGCGGACTGTAGAGTCTGAACGGTCGGCCACCAAAGGTGAAGTGAATGAACGTGTGGGCTGGGTCGATCCAAAGAGAGGCGTAGAACTCACGACCCAGGAGTCCACGTACGCTCTAGGTAGCCCAATCAGATCTGCCAGGCCAGGTAGGTAAGTGAGTGAGGGCCTAATCGCCTCGCCGGCAGCTGTACAACTCTGTCAAGAGGGCACACCCTGTGAGACCGAATCTCTGCACCACTGTTGATGTAAGCTCGAAAGAAGTCCTCCCCGCAACACGGTGTAGAAGCCCTCTCGCTGCCCTGGGTCACTCTCCCGGGGGAACCACCGGGTCAAAGTCCACACATCGGAGGTCCTGAACTCGACGGGCATTGGCGGCCCGTAAGTCTAGGTGCACAACTGGAGGAGGAACACGTGCCCTAGGAGGAGGGCGTCCACCATGACGCTGAGTCTCAGCTCTAGGGGTGACCTGAGAGCGAGTGCGTGAAGAGCGGCGGCGTGGTGGGTCCTCAGGCTGCTCCTCGGTGTCCTCGGGCTGCTCAGCGGCCTCTGCCTCTGCCTCTGGCTGCTCTGCTTGAACTGAACTGCCGGCCTCTGCACCACCAAGGTCGGAGGGTAAGTCCTCAATCCTGTGTCGAACTCCCCCGATCATCACAGTGCCGGGTGGGTCATGAGGAGTAGGTGTACGAAGTGCACGAGCCACTGAAGCTGGGTCTGGCTCGCGGATCCTTAAGCTGCCTCGTGAACCACCTCTCTCGGCAATAGCGGTGGCGTCTGCTATCGCCAGAAGCCTCTCTGTCTCGGTACTCTGTCTCTTCCGCTTCTTCTTGGTGTACACCTTCCCCTTATCCTTCTGTGGAGGGGGGTGGAGGAGGAGGAGGGTCTGGTGCACCACCAACATTCTTGCAACGAGCCATGACTGTGAATCAAGAAACCACTGCCACAAGCAAGAACAACTGACCAACTGCAAGACCAACTACCGAGTACAACTGCCAAACCAGTCAAGAACTTCCCCTGAGTGCTAGAGTCACTGCCACTGATCAATCAAGAAGACTCGCTGACACTCAAGAGGCTTGGCCTCTGTTCCTTACTCGCGGGCTTGGCCCCAAGTTCACTGCCACTGCCAAAGTCAACTGTCGATGAGCCGTAACCAAATCAACTCGACAAACCCCGACTCGCTGCATTAGAGAGAATAGAAAGGGTATATATATAAGCAACATATGTAACTGGAGATGCGAGAAAAACCTAAAGGGAAGCAAGCAAATAGGGTAAGAAAGGAGGAAATGGCTTGCTACTTTCGTCGAGAGAGAAACCTGCGAGAGGATGAGAGGATCGACACAGCGGAGGCACCACGATACAAGGAGAACTCTGCAATGATGGACAGGGCAGAAGCTTGAGCCAACGACAAGAGAACGGCAAGGATTAGCATTAGGGCATTTTGTCGAACATGTGGCGTGCAGAGTGAATGCTTACCAACAGAGAAGGATGGCCGGCCGAGGAACGAGCAGGAGAGAAGCACTGGTCGTCAGAGTGGAGGATGACGAGCAGAATATAGAGGACAGCAAACCTCCCAGCGTCAAATGGCGTGCGGCGGCGCTAGGGTTTAGGATAGGTGGCGCATCGGGTAATGGCGGTGCCCACGGCGTGGACGACAAAGGCGCGCTGGCAAGCGGGCGAAGCGGCGGGCGGCGCGCAGCGTGGACGCAAAGGGGAGACGGCGCGGCGGTGGTGGCGCCAGCGGCGGCGGCAAGGGGCGAAGACGGCGGTGGGCGCGCTTTTCGGCGGCAAAGCCCGGCGAAGACGGCGGCGTTCGGCGATTGTGGGCGAGAAGAAAAACGGAGCGCGCGGGCGGTTGAATGAAGGAAGAAGGAAGGTGCGGGCCCGTGTGTCATAAGAGAGATTCACTGCGCCGATTAAATGGCGACCGGACGCGTGCCCCCTCTCGAGGGACCGGACGCTGGAACAGTGGCGTCCGGTCGCAACCCAGAGAGCTCCAAATCGGTCAATTTTTGACCGGACGCGTCCGTTGCTCACGACCGGACGCCCCTCGAGTCCGGTGAGCCCCCTCGTCTTCGACCGACGCGGCGAAGTTTCTCCATCGACCGGACGGTCCGGTGGCAAAATTTTCTTTTGTACTTGACCGGACGCGGTGTTTCGAGTCCGGTCCAGTCCGATCCAGCCAAATCCGGTGCACCTCCTCGAGTGCTATTTCTTGCTGATTTCTTCGCGCCGAACTTTCCCAACCTTGTCCCAACTTTGTAAGATCCAAATAAACACCAAATTGGGACTGGAGTGAGATGCCTTTCTTAAACCCTCAAATTTGAAAATATTCTGCCTTAGGCTATATGCTTTTTAGCGAAAATAGGCGATAAGAACGAACGAGGAGACATCGTATGGCCACTAAATAGGGTATATAACCAATAGAAACGTCAAATGCTCCCCCTATCGGTGGACGAACACAGCGGATGCTCAAGTTTAACCAAAAAGAAACGACAAAAGAAACACACATGCATATGCAATGCACTACTTGAATTTGAATCTGGTCGCTTGTCAAGTTTGTCCTTGGTTAAGCTTCTTCACACGCTTTGGGGCGGTTATCTTAACCAAGTTAGCCAAGCTCTACATGCAATACATAAATTTAAACATGTTTATATTACAAATGCAATGCAACCGATAACACAAACTCATCTTTTAGTGAAGTTACTTAGATCAAGAACATTAAGCTCATTCCTCAACTTACAAAACCGTGCTTCATCTAAAGGTTTTGTGAAGATATCCGCCAATTGATCTTCCGTCCTTACTCCCTCTAAAGATATATCTCCTTTTGCAACATGATCTCTAAGGAAGTGATGACGGATATCGATGTGCTTGGTGCGAGAGTGTTGAACCGGGTTGTTAGCAAGTTTTACAGCACTCTCATTATCACACAACAAGGGTACCCCTTTTAGAACTACACCATAGTCTAGAAGGTTTTGCATCATGTAAAGGATTTGTGCATAACAAGCTCCCGTGGCTATGTACTCCGCCTCGGCGGTTGACAAAGCCACACTATTTTGTTTCTCTGAGGACCAAGACACTAGTGATCTACCAAGCAAATGGCACCCTCTGGATGTGCTTTTTCTATCAATTTTGCAACCGGCATAATCCGAATCGGAAAGCCCACAAGGTTGAAACTAGCTCCTTTGGAATACCAAAGGCCAATGCTTGGTGTGTGCTTGAGGTACCTAAGGATTTTTTTCACGGCAACTAAATGAGCTTCCTTAGGGTTAGCTTGGAATCTAGCACACATACACACACTAAACATGATATCGGGCCTAGATGCGGTCAAGTATAACAAACTACCAATCATAGAACGGTAGAGAGTTTGGTCAACCGGGTTATCTCCCTCATCTAGGTCGAGATGTCCATTGGATGGCATTGGAGTCTTGATGGGCTTACATTCATCCATATTGAACCTCTTGAGAAGATCCTTGGTATACTTTTCTTGAGAGATAAAATTCCCTTCTCTCATTTGCTTCACTTGAAAACCAAGAAAGAATGTAAGCTCCCCAATCATAGACATCTCAAATTCCTTCGACATCAAATCACCAAACTCTTTGCAATAGTCTTCATTTGTTGAGCCAAATATGATATTATCAACATAGACTTGATAAATGAATATATCTCCATTAAGCTTCTTGGTGAATAGTGTGGTGTCCACCGTCCCAATCTTGAAGCCCTTCTCAATAAGGAAGTCCCGAAGGCGCTCATACCAAGCTCTTGGGGCTTGCTTTAGCCCATATAATGCCTTGGACAATCTATAAACATGATTAGGATATCTAGGGTCTTCAAACCCGGGAGGTTGATCAACATAGACTAGTTTATTTATGAAGCCATTTAAAAATGCACTTTTTACATCCATTTGAAAGAGTTTAATGTTGTGATTAGATGCATATGCAAGGAGGATACGAATGGCTTCAAGTCTTGCAACCGGTGCAAAGGTCTCTCCAAAATCCAAACCTTCAACTTGAGAGAACCCCTTTGCAACTAGTCTTGCCTTGTTCCTCACGATCACACCTTGATCATCTTGCTTGTTACGGAACACCCACTTTGTTTCAATGACTCTTGCACCCTTGGGTCGCTCTTCAAGTGTCCACACTTGGTTGCGGGTGAAGTTGTTCAACTCTTCATGCATGGCATTCACCCATTCCGGATCTTGAAGAGCTTCATCTATGCTAGTAGGCTCAATGCAAGAGACAGAAGAGTGATGTTCAATAAATGATGCATATTTTTGAGAGCGAGTCATTACACCCCTTGTCGGACTTCCGATGATGAGATCTTGTGGATGTGCTTGGAGTAGAGGAGTTGTCCTTCTATCAACCACTTAGGGAGGAGGTTGTGGAGCATCAACATCTTGAGCTTATGCCACTCTTTCTTCACGGGAGATTGGAGTGTCTTTATTTGAATTTCTTCCATCTTTGTCATCATCTTGTGGCACACGGGATGAAGAGGGTTGATCTATCACTTGCACTTCATCTTCATCCTCCTTTGGCTTAATGTCTCCAGTTGAAATATTCTTCATAGCCTCTCTCAATGGTTCATCACCTACATCATCAAGATTCTCATATGCTCTTTGGGAGCCATTAGATTCATCGAACTCCACATCATATGTTTCTTCTACCAGGCCGGTGGCATGGTTGAATACTCGATACGCTTTGGACTTCAATGAGTAACCAACAAGAAAGCCAATATCACAACGTCTTTGAAACTTTCCTATCTAGGTGTTGCCGCTTCTTGTAGATGTAGCATTTGCAACCAAACACCCGAAAGAAAGAGATATCCGGCTTCTTTCCATTGAGCAACTCATACGGAGTCTTGTTGAACCACCGGTGAGGGAACAATCTATTGGCCGCATAACATGCGGTGTTGATAGCTTCGGCCCAAAACCTCTCTGGTGTGTTGTACTCATCAAGCATTGTTCTAGCAAGGGTGATTAGTGTCCGGTTCTTCCTCTCTACTACACCATTTTGTTGCGGAGTGTAAGTTGAAGAAACTTCATGCTTGATCCCAACCTCATCACAATATTCTTCAATGTTTGTGTTGTCAAACTCTTTTCCATTGTCACTTCTTATTTTCTTGATCTTGGTCTCAAATTCATTTTGTGCTCTCTTGGCAAACTTCTTGAATGATGGAGTGGCTTCGGTTTTGTCATGAAAGAAGAATACCCATGTGTATCTTAAATAGTCATCAACAATCACTAGACAATATAGATTGCCTCCCAAGCTCTTGTAGGTTATAGGTCCAAATAAATCCATGTGAAGTAGCTCAAGCACCTTGGATGTTGACATGAATGCTTTGGAGGGGTGAGTGTTGGCAACTTATTTGCCGGCTTGACATGCACTACAAAGCTTGTCCTTCTCAAATACAACATCCTTCAAACCTCTAACCATTTTCTTCTTCAATAGCTTCTTGAGAGTGTTCATTCCAATATGGGCAAGCCTCCTATGCCATAGCCAACCAAGTGATGTCTTTGTGAATAAGCAAGTCTTCAAATTAGCATCTTCGGAAGAGAAATCAACTAGATAGAGATTGTTGTATCTAAAGCCTTTGAATATCACTTGATGATCATCTTTCTTTGACACAACCACTTCCTTCTCGGTGAATAAACATTCAAAGCCAAGATCACACAATTAACCAACGGATAGCAAGTTGAACCTCAAGGATGCAACAAGAAGCACATTTGATATTGAATGATCATTTGATATAGCAATCTTTCCCAACCCTTGTACTTTGTCTTTTGAGTTGTCTCCAAATGTAATCTTTTCTTGATTGTCAACTCCTTCATCTAGTGAGGTGAACATACGAGGATCACTGGTCATATGTTGAGTGCAACCACTATCAATAACCCAATGACTTCCACCGGTCTTGTAGTTCACCCACACACATGAGAGATCAAGCTTGTTGTTTAGGGACCCAAACTTGAGAGGGGCCCTTAACTTTCTCAACTAGTGACTTTACAACCCAAATTTGCTTAGGCATATTCTTGTTGGGAGGACCTAAGAATGTGACTTGAACTTTTTCACTTTCTTTCTTTCTAAGAATGTAGTGAGCATTGAAGGCAAAGGGTCTAGCATGCTTGGGCAAGGGTTGTGGTGGTAGAGTTTCACACTCATGAGCAAAGTGACTTTTTGACCACACTCAAAACATCTCTTTGGCTTAGGCTTTGAATTGTGATGTTGTTGAGCTTTGACTTTCTTCTCTTGTTGAGCCAAGAAACCAATGCCACTTCTATCCATCTTCATGACGGTGTTCATGAGTAGCTCACTTTGAAGATAGTTGCCTCGAGAAAACTTTTGCAATCCAACTTTCAAGTGATCCTTCTCTAACTTGAGTTGTTTGTTTTCTTCTTTTAGCTTCTCTACATCATGATCAACTCTTGTAGCACCAAATGCACAACTCTTCTCAAAGTTGAGCCTTTTGATCTCCTCTGAGTGACTCAATCTCTTGATCAATCTCATTGTTGCATTCTTGAGTCTCAATGACAATGGTGTTGAAGAATGAGAGCTTCTCAAGGTCTTGCTTTAGCTTTGCATTCTCATTCTTGATCTTGACATAGTCATCATAATGCTCGGCCACAACAACTTGCTTGCCTTTGCCACTAAAACCTTGCTCAATGCTCTCAACAATCAAATCATCACATGATGTGGCTATATCAATCTTAACAATATTGTTAGTAGCATCATGTGTTTCATCGGAAAAAAGATCATATGAAAGCACAAGGTTATCATGGTTAACTTTGAGAGTCGTATACTCTTCCTTAAGCAAGTTGTATCTAGTGTTGAGCTCGTTGTGTATCTCCTCAAGCTTATCATGTTTTGCTCTAAGCTCTTTTAGGGATTGTTTGAGCTCCTTGAGAGAGGATGACACAACTTTGTTTTCTTCTCTAAGCTCATCACTAACTTTTTCGGCTATGTCATATTTAGCAAGAAGAGACTCATTCTCAAGTTTTAGCTTTTTATTTTTTGCTTTTATCTTTCTAATGATTTTAGAGTAATCATTAAGCAAGGTGACAAGCTCATCATATGAAGGTGCTTCAAATTCATTGTCACTATCACTACCACTATCATCATCACTATCATTATTGGAGTTTTGTACCTTCCGGTCACCTTTGGCCTTAAGACATAGGTGTGTAGGGGATGATGGTGGTGAAGGCGGTGGAGGTAGTGAGGTCCCAATAACAAGAGCAGCCACCTTCTCTTTCTCATCATCACTATCGTCGGATGATCCACCACTTGATGATTCAATGTCGGTGAGCCAATCACCCACGATATAAGCCTTGTCACCCTTTTTCTTGTGGAACTTGTTCTTCTTGCCATCTCTTTTCTTGTATGGCTTGTCTTTCTTCTTCTCATCATCATCGTCACTTGAATCATCTTTCTTGCCCTTAAACTTGTTCTTGAACTTGTCTTTCTTGGGCTTCGGACATTGATGAGCAAGATAGCCAAGTTCACCATAATTGTAGCAATCCATCTCGGAGATAGGCTTCCTCTTGCTACTTGTGAAGAACTTCTTCTTCTTGGAGTCAAACTTGACGCCACTCTTGTTAAGCTTCTTAAGCATCTTTGTGGTCTTCCTCACCATGAGTGCAATGTTTACATCATCATCTTCATCATCACTTGAGCTTGCAAGAACAATCTCAATTGCTTTGCCTTTGCTCTTCTTCTCTTGGTTGGCCTTGAATGCCAAATCTTTCTTCTTAGTGGAAGAAGAGCTTTCTTGCAGAGTGATGTGCATGTACATCTCATGTGCATTGATCTTCCCTAAGATTTGAGTTGGAGTAGCGGTGGAAAGATCACCTTGATGGAGCACGGTGACAATGTAACCATACTTGTCAATTAGAAGGACACACAAGATCTTTCTCACAACATCGGATGATGACATTTGTGTGAGTCCAAGTCCATTTAGCTCCTCTACAATGACATTCAAGCGAGAGTACATTTCATTAGCATTCTCATGAGGAAGCATCTCAAATGAATTAAGCTTTTGCATAACAAGATGATAGCGTTACTCACGCTCACTCTTGGTTCCCTCATGGAGCGTACAAATATTCTCCCAAAGATCATAGGCATTTTTATGGTTCTGGACCCGGTTAAACACCTCCTTACAAAGACCTCTAAAGATGATGTTTTTGGCCTTTGCATTCTACTTCTCATTGGTTTCCTCATCTTGTGTGAGGCGTGCGGGGTCCTTAGGTTTTGGGAAACCATGTATAGCAGCTCGGTGAGCATTGAGGTCAACGGCCTCAAGATACGACTCCATGCGAATCTTCCAATAAGGAAAGTCATCGCCCTCGAACATGAGAGGAGGTCCATCACCTCCGGTCATCTTTTCTCTAGGCGGTTAAGCCTAAATCAAGAGTACGAGGCTCTGATACTAATTGAAAGGATCAAGATGCCCAATAGGGGGGGTGAATTGGGCTTTTCTAAATTAAATAATCGCAACGGTAAAAACCTAACGCTTAGCCCATTTCACCCCTAGTGCTTAAGTGTGTTCTTTATGACTCTAGGACACAAAAGTTATGCTCCCTAGGTTCTAAACCTTACTCTAGCATGGCAATTCTAGCAATGTAAATACAAGAAGTAAATACAAGAATGTAAATGCTCAAAGTAAAGAGAGAGAGAGGAACGCGGCGATGTTTTCCCGAGATATCGGAGAGTAGGCACTCTCCACTAGTCCTCGTTGGAGCACCCGCGCAAGGGTGTAGCTCCCCCTTGATCGTGCAAGGATCAAGTGCTCTCTACGGGATGATTCTTCGTCACTCCGACGCGGTGAATCCCCCAAAACTGCTCACAAGATGAGATGGGCCATCCACAATCACCACCGGATGATCACCATGCGCTCAATCGCCACCGAGCCGTCTAGGTGATGCCGATCACCAAGAGTAATAAGCAAGACCTCTCACTTGACCAAGCCTAGCCTAATGAGATGAGTGGATGCACACTTGCTACTCTCTTTCCACTAATGAGGTCCTAAGCAATGGATTATCAAATCTCTCAACCTCACTAGGGCTCTTGCACTCTCAAGCACTCACAAGGTGTTCTTCAGCAGTAGAAATGAGCAAGAGACCTCAATTGAATGAGGTAAGGGAGTATATATACCCCCCACACAAACCCCCACACGAAGAGGTATTTCAGGCAGTTTTAAGGTCGACCGGACGCGTCCGGTCGTCTGTTAATGGCTAACTGTAACTGCTGGACGTCACACTGACTGGACGCGTGTCAGAGTCCGGTGAGCGCTGACCGGACGCGTCCGGTCAGATTTTTGCATGATTTTGACCTCTCTGAGTGGTGACCGGACACCCTGACCCCAGCGTCCGGTCGGTGCTGATCAGCGTCCGGTCCACTCTGACGGCGAACTGATGGCACCGGAGCGTCCGGTCAGCTGCCAGGGGCAGTGTCCGGTCACTCCGGCACCCCACATACACTGACCGGACACGTCCGGTCAGCTATGTGCCAGCGTCCGGTCAAGCCAAAATGGCTCGAAAGACTCCCGATTTCGTGACCTTTCGCATGGCTTCGACTCTACTGATCTTTGGGCCAATTCTAGGGCTACCTAGGACTAGAATGAACAAGTGTGCACCATACCTATCTCACTAGACTCACCTAGGTCAAGTTACCCATTCAAACCCCTCTTAATAGTACGGCCAAAGGTAAAACAAAGTCCTAGCTACTCTAAGTGTCTCTCCAATGCCAAACGACACTTAGAACTAGCAGTCCTTAACCTTGTCGTCCATCCTTTAAAAACCGAAAACGATCTCGATCGTCGGGGCATGAATACCATTAATCGCCCAATCAATCACCATTATCGTGACCTAACTCAAATTATTTCTGCAAAACACACGTCAGTCACAATAATCTTACGTTGTCATTAATCACCGAAACCCACTAGGGGCCTAGATGCTTTCAGACCTGACGCACGTGCCAGCGTCCGGTCGTCCCTGGAGAAGCCTGTTGTCCTCCAATTCTTGACTAAGTCTGATTTTTGCCATGTTTTACACCTTGTCTTGTACCGAGCCAATTTTGGGTGTCAACAGTCTTCTTCATCGGAAGACTCATCACTATCCCAAGAGCAAACAAAAGCACCATCCTTGGTCTTCTTGAATGTCAAGGTCTTGTTCTTCTTGTTAGGCTTGCCACTCTTGTATGCCTTCTTCTTCTCTTTCTCTTTCTTGATTGGGCAATCGGCTATCACATGGTTAGGACTATCACACTCAAAGCATAGCCTTGGCTCATCATTTGTCTTGGATGAATCATTTCTCTTTCTTGAGCCTTGTCCCATCCTCTTGTTCTTCAAGACTTTGCTAAATCTTCTCACAAACATAGCAAATTCTTGATCAACCTCATCTAAGTCAATGTCTTCATCAACTTCTTCTTCTTGTGCCTTGGCCTTGCCTTTTGCCTTGGATGAGGTGGCGGCCTTGAATGCCACAACCTTCTTGCTCTTGTCTTCTTCCTTCTCTTCATCTTCCATGCCATCACATTGCTCATCGGTTAACACTTCACCAAGCAAATCACTAGGTGTCATGGTGTCCAATGCTCCTCTAAACAAGATCTTCCTCAACATCATGAACCTCTTGGGCAAGCACATCAAGAATTTGTGCCCAAAGTCACGGTCCAATGTCTTCACACCCAATGCCTTGAGATCATTCATAATCACTTGGAGCCTATGAAATGTGTCCGGAATGCTCTCATCTTTCTTCATCTTGAAATTCTCAAACTCACTCTTGAGCACATATAGCTTGGCACTCTTCATAACTTTGGTGCCCTCATAGGTGTCACACAACTTGTCCCACACTTCACTTGCTCTTTCAAGATGCTTGATGCCTTCAAACACCTTGACATCCATGCCATTGTAGAGAGTCTTCAATGCCATGGTGTTGCATTGCTTGTTGGACTTGTCGGTGGGAGTAAGATTGGTAGGGTCGAGGATGACATAATCCTTCTCGATCACATCCCATACTTGGTCATTGATTGATCCCAAGTACATCCTCATGGTTCTCTTCCAATAGTCAAAATTCTTGACTCCATCAAAGAAAGGAGGCTTTCCCCCAACATGGTTGAACACAACATGAGCCATAGTTCACACCAAAGGTTGTTAATCCTTGTAAAAACGGTGACCAAAGCTCCAATACCACTTGTAAGGTCCTAGATGGCTAGAGAGGGGTGAATAGCCTAATAAAAATTCTACAAACTCAACTTAACAAACCGATTAGTATAACAAAAGGTGTAAATGCAGTTTGCTCTAGCTCTAATGTCTTGCAAGCCTTCTAGTGACAAGTCTAAATATAATCTATGATCTCTAAGTCACACAAGAGCTATGTCACTACTCTATCTAGTGAACAATCCTAGATATAACCTTATGCTAGCAAGAACAACTACACAAGCAAAAGCTAGCTCTCTACACAAGATAAACTAGTAAGGTAAATACAAGAAGTGAAAGCTTGATATACCGAAGTGTAGAGGCAATGAACCAATCACCAATGGAGAGGATGAACAATCACAATATGATGAAGAAGCCAATCACCAAGAGACAATGAACAAGTCAATTTGTTCACCTGGAGTTCACTTGTACACCGACAAGCTAATCTTCGGTTGTGTCGACCCACACTTGGGTGGTTCTTGGACTAGGCAGTGCACTCGCTAGTTGGCCCCTCGGGCTCTCCAAGACACCACTCACAAGAGAGGTAACTCAATGACATGAGCAATGTATTACTTACAAATTTGTTGTCCCGACGAGGAATGTGTGATCCTCTTCACAAATCAACCGGAGGTGGCCAAGAACAATCCCCTTCTCTTGCCAACGCCTCCACCAATCACCAAGCCGGCTAGGAGCGGTGTCCTCCAAGAGTAACAAGACAACCACCGGCTCACAACGATCTCCAAGTGCCTCTAGATGCAAGAACTCAATGCAAATGCACTTGGATCTCCTTAACTCTTAAGAATGAAGCTCACAAAGCAAGTATGAGAGAAGAAGGGAGTTTGCTCAGCTCTAGGGATGTTAGAAATGATTCAAATGACCAAGAGAGCTTCCAAGAGCTAGCCAAACACATATATATATACCCCATCTCCAAATGTGGGCGTTGGGGGGCAAAACCCCAACTTTCTACGAGCTGACCAGACGCGCCGGTCGGCTTTAGCCAGCGATCGGTCCAGCGTCCGGTCAGACGCAACAAACCGGCCCAACGGTCACTTCCTTTGAAATTCTCGAGGAACACTGGACGCGCCGGTCAGCTGGGCCGCTGATTCTAGATCTCTCTGGAATCGACCGGACCCTGCAACACCGGACGCCCCGCCGGTCACTTGACCGGACGCACCGATCAGGGCAGCAGCGGCGTCGATCGTCGTTTCGTCATCGTTCCTTTGCCTTTGCTTCAATCCAACTTTCGCCACTTGATCCAAGTTGCCAACACGTCGAAGAACACCTCAAGCTCGTGTGTTAGCATTTTGAAAACCATTTTCACCAAGTGCGAAGTTAGCTCTCTAGGTTAGAATGCATGCATATGATTATGAACCTAGAGGCACATGAAGATCGATATGTCCGACAATTGTCCCCTCTTAATAGTACGGCTTATCGATCCTAAACCATTCACACCCTCTATGGTGTCTCACACCCTCTATGGTGTCTTGAGTGCAAAATCAAATGGCCCTATGGTTATACCTTTGCCTTGAGCCCATTTGATCCTCGAACCACTCCATGTTGGACACTTGATCATCTTTTGGATCACCTCGATCCATCCTCCATGACCACAATGCTCCAACCTTGGCTTGACTAATCTCCAACTAAATCATCCACTTAGCATAGAGAGATTAGTCCTAGGATGTCACTAATTATCCAAAACCAAACAAGAGATCTTCACCATGCCTCGCCCCCAAAACGCCTCTTCGGTGGAAGAAACCTCAACTCGCGGCCGTATTGTGCTCTCTCACCAGGGCCGATCTTCTCCGCACACGCCTTGTCCACATGCCCGATCCTACCACAAATGTAGCGTAAAATCCGGAAGAACTCGTATTGTAGAGGACACCAGCGTTTCTCCGCGTCTTCCCCCATATCCACCATGATGCCTCTCCTCAAGGGTTTACAGAGATCAACCCTAACTTTGACAAGGAGGAATCTGCCCGCCGCCATTTCATCTTTGTCAAAGTCTAACTCCATGAATTAGCCAATGTCGTCGCCGATCGTCTCAGCCGCCTCCCGATTCATCATCCCCATTGGGAGCCTATCAACCCTGATCCAGTTCGGGATGGAGTTGAAATCGACTTCATCAATGGACTTGGATTCATCAAATTCTACCACCACCAGCACCTCCTTCGAGATCGTCCATTTGAGCATCCTGATAGAGCGACAAAAGTTCAATACGCCGTAGCCCTTTTCATACATTCCCAGGATTTATTGGGTCATTATTAGCGGATGATTCCCAAACTTTGGCTACAAAAAGTAGACATATTTCAATCAAAAAATTCCCGTGAGCGTGACCATTGTTTGTTTCTTGCATTTATCAAGCATGCAAATAATTGTGTGGTTACGTGTCTCATTCTCTTCACCATAGAGGTCACATGCCGGTGAGGACACATCGATCAATAGTCCTAGGTAAGAGATAGGGGCCGGTGGCCCTTGAATAGTTTTAGGGTAAGAAGGCTTTAGTATTTTGGGAGTATATATATGTGTGTGTATTGTATGTATTAATTATTTTGTAAAAAAGAGATTCTAGAGTTTTAGAAATAGTATTGAAAATATATTTGAAAAGATTTTAGGGCTAGGGCTATGATTGAGCATCTTTGTAAGCCCTAACATGTAACAAACTATGCTCTTCTCTTAATAAAAATCACATAAATCTTTTGCGTGATCGAGAAAAAAAAATGTTGTGTTACACCTCGAGCTAGGTCCGGTACTTCCGTACTTGTTATCCTTCTGTTTGGTATCTATACATCGTTCGTACATAGTTCTACTTGAGGCCCCGACACGAGCTAAGAGTGAATGGACCGAAAAACAAATGACGAGGGAAAGAATATAGAGATAATAGAGGAGAAAACGACGAGAGGATACGACTATGAGAGAGGGATAGCAAGCACCGCTTTGTCTTATTATTATCTTAGTTTGTTTTTTTACATCACCGCCAATCGAACAAGTTTTTGAACCACCAGCCAATCAAGCAAGTTTAACATTTTAGTTCTCAATGAACCTCTTGGCTTGGCAAGCTCAAGGGCAGCTTCAAGAAAAAAAAAGATTATTAACCCATTTGCCCCTTCAAGTAATAAAAAAAAAATAAAATGTTTGAACACGCAACCGTGTTCTAGTGTGTGACGAAGCTTCGACAAACACGCAAGCTTGGTCCGCTCAAATAATGTCATCACACCGAGAATAGTTACGTTGATCTCATTGTTTGCCGGCACCAAAGAACGTTGACATTTATATATCGATTATCCAAATTAAATATGAATTGGCCAAGAGAGGGAGAGGTCTAGAGATTTGGTTTTGACTAAATTCTAAAAACCGCTTGCTACTTAAAGCTAAAGGTCAAAATTGCAATGCTGTTTTGGTTTTGGTTTTTGACTAAATGAGACAAAAGTTCAATACGTGCGCTCACCACGGCACCGTGGTGCACTCATTGCTTACCTCATATATTCCTAGAACTCATTGGGTCATTATTATGAGCTAGGCCAGTTATCTAGCGGATGATTCCCAAACTTTGGCTGCAAAAAGTAGACATATTTCAGTCAAAAAATTTGCCTCTGGGGAAAAAATTTGCCTGTGAGGGGTGACCATTGCTGTTTACTGCATTTATTCATCCCGTGCTTTATCAAACTTCCACCACTGATAGGTTGTTTCCTTTTTGCATTATCAGTCACCGGCTCATTCCCAAACCCTCCCGGTCCCGGATCCTCCCTACCGAAGAATTAGCCATCAACGTCGGTCCTGATTCATGGGTCAGGTTATTATGAGCCTGCCATGCACGCCAGATGAGGAGGGGGATCTGATCTCACAGTTCCGGATGACTTGTATCTAACAACAGTAAGATGATAGCCAGTCCTTTCCTGAATACCTGAACTGTAGCTCATCCGGCAATGGCCACTCATCACATTTATCTTAATAAAGCCCTCGCCTGACGGCACTCAACAATTGTGCAAAGACTTGTCCCATTCTCTTCACAAACATAGGTCACATGCCGGTGAGGACACATCGATCAATATTACAGGTTTATAGGAGACGAGAAAAATTCTCTTGGGGGTCTCTCCATATCCGGATCTGTTTTCCATCTCCTACACGCCATATAACACCACCCTTCTTGCAATGGGTTGAATGAAAGGATCAATAAACACTTCATCATACGGAAAAGGGTTTTCGTAAGGTTTTATTCATAATATGTTTTACTCTTGCACTATTACATGGATGGATCATTTTGCTTGCACAGTTGCAATATTACACCACGACGAGACGATACTGATTATTTATTCAGTTACCACGCATGCAAAGCGAGAGCTAGCTGGTATGTCGATCGATGGCGCAAAGAAAGGGTTGACGACATGGCCTGCGAACACCACCACGCCACTGACATCCTCCATGAGAAAGAAGGCGAAGGGGTGATCCGCCACGAAGTCCACGGGGGGACTGACAGGCCTGCCACAACCCTCCGCCATCACCACGGTGCCGACGGCGGCGACGGTGCCGCTCTCGTCGACCTTGACGACGCACTGGTGGAACACGGACGACACGGCCACCGGCGGTGCTGGCGTGCTCAGCATCTCCGAGAACGACTCGGGGGAGAAGCGGAACGGAAGCTCCAGCCCCAGGCTTTGCAGAACCGGCGTTGCCTCCACCCTCATCGAAGTCTCGAACTTGGGGATCTTGAGCTCCCCCACCAATACAGGCTCCTCGGGCACGACCGACCTGCACAGGAGCTCGCCGGCGCTGGCGCCGAGCGCCCGCGCCATGGCCGGCAGCCCGTCGTGGTCGTCCGGGAGGTAGATGTACATGGCGAACTCCCGTTCGCCGTAACCGCCGCCGCAGTGGGGGCATGCGCAGCACCTTGAAGCCGGGGTGGACGCCGACCTGCATGAACCCGCTCCCCTTGCTCATGAACGGCACGCGGACAACGGCGGGATCCGGCGAGGCGATGTAGAACGGGCCTTCCTCGGTGGAGTCCGGGTCGAATGGTGTGACCCAGTAGCTGTGGAAGAAGACGGCGTTGGCCAAGACGAGCGCCGTGGAGCCGCCGCCGTCGCCGAACTCGAGCTCCTGCAGCTCCTTCCTGACTATGTCCTTGACAAGGCCGAACTCGAGCTCCTCGCTCCTTCCTCGACGATGTGCTTGACAAGGCCGCCGTCCGAGCTCCCACGCTTCCTTCCTCGACGATGTTCTTGACAAGGCCGCCAAGCATTACGCTTCGAGCCACGCATGATCTCCGCCCGCCGCAGCGTGGGGTTGTCCCGAAGCTCACCGACCGCGCCTCGGCCCCAGACGGGCGGGCGGCGGTGTTGGCGAAGGCTGGGCGAGGCGCAGCGAGGCGTCGACCTGCACGGCCGTGGCGCACCGACCTCGGCCGGACTCGAAGAACAGGGTCGTCGCCATAGACGGCGTGTCGCGCCGACATCCCCGCCGGCGAGGACGGCGGACGCGACCGACGCAGCTCGACGTGCGCCGCGGGCCGCGGAAGGCGACGATCTGGTCGCGCGTGGCGCGGGCGGCGAGGAGGAAAGCCGGCGTGGAAGGGAGATTGGCGAGACGGCGAGGTTGGCGGTGGGCGTGCCGTCGAGGCTTCCGAGGCGGCGGAGGAGGAGATGCAGGCGCCGCCTGTCCCTCACGGCGTCGGCGATGGCGTGGCCCGCCATTGACTCGTCTCGACGGTCGCGACGAGATGCTAGATCAGCTATTCTCGGTGAGATGCTAGCGGTGGGGAGTAGTCTCACAGATAGATCAGCAGGAGTTAGGATAGTAATAGGAGTAGAATTCTTAAGTACTAAAACCACCCACCGGCTAAGTGAATTTGGAAACCTTAACCCATAAGCAAACGATTTTATTTCTTTGCTAAATACCAAAACCAAAAGTGTCCTTCCTGCCTGGTTTGAACACGAATTTTTTGGTTAAAAAAATACTACCAAAAATATCTAAGTTGTACTACTGGCTAAATTACAAAATGCTTGCCTCTAAAGCTAAATGTCAAAATTTCAGTGCCTTGTTGGCAAGACCTTAACTCATAAACAAGACAATTTCGGGATCCAAACTTTAATGCCAAGTTTCTCCAAAAACAAATAAAAAGAAAAACTTTTGCCAAAACTGAATGGAGAGTAGTTGTCTAATAGAGGACGTACTGGTTTTTTTTTTTTGGGTGTTAATGTTAAAATATACTAAAACTACTAAAACCATGACATAAATCATGTTTTCTTCTTTTAAGAAACCTTAACTCATAAGTAAACAATTCTTTTTGGTACACACGATATTGTTTTGCTAGCTAAATTTTTAAAACTCTACTAAACTTTGTAAAACTATACTCACTTGTAAGAATAGTTTTGGTTATGCTAAAATTATCCCTCATGATTCATGATATATACTTCCTAAAAAAAATAGAGTCATGATAATCACACCGACTAAGTGAATGCCAAAACTGCAACAAAAGGTTAAATGACAAACTGCAATAAATGTTGTGGTTTTTATTTTCAACACCTTAACCTTTAAGCAAGGTGTTTTGGTATCATGACGTACTTCAAATGTTGCTTCTTCGCTTTCTTGTTTAAAAAAGCTCAGTATTTCCTCTAGTTACAGTGGTGACAAGCTCAGTATAGTTATAAATATTAATATTTTTTAATATATATTTAATTAAAGTTGTTTTTTTTGAAAAGCGTAAACGACAATTATTTAGAGACGGAGGGAGTATGTTGCTGCCAAGTAATATTATCGTTTTACCGGCTTTCTTAAATACTTTGCCCACCAATCGTTGGGTTTTTACTTGGTAACCTTAATTGTGCTGGGGGTTAGATTTATTATTACTAAGGGGGATACCCAGCGTTGCAGCTGGGTATCACGGGGTGTTGTTATAGGATTGTTCTGTAATCACAAAGAAATATGATCTCAATTAAGCAACAAAGAATCTAAATGTATGAAACAGAGTATACTCAATGACATAAACATTATTTAATGACATATTTAAACTCCAAGGTGAACGAATATCTGATAGGTAAATTAACATATGTTGTCCGGGTGACAACTTGTGGTAATGTAATATGAAATATATAATAACTTATTTGACGAAATCTTTTGTAGATGATATAATCCAGTAAATTTTGTCCTTGAGGCATCATAACTTGGAAAGCTACCTGCAGTAATTTGTTTTGCAATATAAATGTTAGAAAAACATGAAAATATTAAATCATGAATATGCTAGTATATAAAATTGATTGCGTGATCTTGAAGGAATTTTCTTACTTGATTACAATTACACAATTCTGTAAAGATCGAGCATCAAAATGGAAAATAAAAGCAAGGTACTGTTTATGATTTCGACTCGGAAATGTTATTTTTTGACATGATACATCCATTTAATAGGCTTACATCAGTTGGACATATAGCAAGTAGATATGAGTGAGACATGCATACATTTTTGTCTGTCCCTTTGGGCTTGATGCAAATGAAAAAACATGGGAAGCAGCACTTACTGTTTCTTTGGTTGTTTGCTTTGAGTATCAATTGGATCAACTTGATTGGCATCGAGCTTTCGCTTGGTCTGTGAGCTGCTGTTGAAATTCAAGTAATTGTCAAGTAACAGTTATGAGGTACAGTAGTATATATAGCGTGTCATCAAGAGTTTATGGCATACTGACTTTATTAGGTTTGGAAGATGGACAGGTACTTAGTTTACAGGTTAGTGGCTGGATACATATGATTTGGTTTCATGTAGCAATAAATGGAAGTAAGTGATGGCAGCAACTTAAAGTGCATGAAGCCAAACTTGTAATTTTAGGAGGAAGCGTGGTTTTTAAAATCAGTTTTCCAAATAGCATGTAAGTTTGTACAGACAGGTGACGAAAAAAGAGAATCAATATATTTTTCATGGTTGGACTATAGTCTTTGGAAAGGCAACACTAACTCGGTTGGTTTTCAATGTTGTAGAAACTTTGAAGAACTATTTACCTTCCTTGTTCTGACGATGGCTGTATAGTTTCAGTAGTTGAAGGGGTTTAACAGATGCAGCATAATTGGTTTAATGTTTAGCTACACCAGATGTGGATAAAACCATAAAACCACCCAAAAAAAGACAGACTCACCTTGGTAGTACCAGGTACACCATGTATATGTAGGCAGCGCCCTAGGCATTGGCCATTGCAGGTTGCATCCTTTACAAATATAGATACCTCCTCCATCTCTCTGAAATGAGACTTCAGCTGAGTAGCTTTTTTTTTTTTTTTTGTTAAACGCGCATAACATTCAGTCAGATGAATAAACATTCAGTCGATGAAAAAATACAGTTGTTCACGAACATTATCCTACTGGTTGTTTAGATTGAATATAAATATGCAGGGACATCGAATGCAATTTTGTAACAACTTTCTGCAAATAAAGTAATGAATAAGAGGGAGAGCTTCTTAATTCTTATACTTCCTGCACTGAGGTCTCCCTGACTGCTGCATATTGCAACGGACCAAAAAAAACTCTCTAATGTAAGACATCCTTCAAGGAAACAAAAAGCACAGGGTGCCTTGTTTTGCTCAAGAAAATCATTGGCAGGATTGTTCCCAATTTGCAGACTATAGAACTTAAAAATATCAAAAAAGTAATAGTTGGCTTGGAAGCTATTGGTGTTTGCTAATTAATATTTGGAAGGCCACTGAAAGATGATTTCCATATTATTTTCTGTACAGAGTTAAGAAAAGTATTGGCAGATTTGTTCCCAATTTGCAAACTACAGATTTTAAAAAGGGAAAAAAAAATTAGTTGCCTTTGAACCTATTGGTGTTTGGCAATCAGTTTTTGGAAGGCCACTGCAAGATGATTTTCATATTATTTTTTTGGAAAGAGTTAAACTTGAAACTCACAACAGACCACATCTAAGTTTGGGTCACGTTCATCTGAACTGACAGTACCAAATCTAACATGGACAGGCTCTTTCAAAACTAAGAGGATAACTAACAGGCACTTTCGTATAAATTAATATTTTCACAGTCATGGTGAGCCAGAGTTAATCAGTCATTCACAGATATGGTTTGGAGACAAACCTGCTTTGAAAAGTTAAAACCTCAATGCCTACAAATAAAAATTTAAATTATACACAGACATGGTGATCCAAAGATAGTCATGGTGATCCAGAGACAAACCTGCTTTGAAGAGGCAAATCCTCAATCCAAATACTACCAAATCCTCAATCCAAGGACGCCTGCATCAAAATAACAGGCCCTTTCGTATAAATTAATATTTTCACAGTCATGGTGAGCCGTAGATAATCATAGTCATTCACAGATATGGTTTGGAGACAAACCTGCTTTGAAGAGTAAAAACCTCAATGCCTACAAATAAAAATTTAAATTATACACAGACATGGTGATCCAAAGATAGTCATGGTGATCCGAGACAAACCTGCTTTGAAGAGGCAAATCCTCAATCCAGCGCTACCAAATCCTCAATCCATGGACTCCTGCATCAAAATAGAGGACAACATGAGCGTGACATTGAGGAATTACAGGATCTGAATTGGCCTGCATCAGATCCCCTGCTCACAGCTGATGGAAATCGACGCTATGGAGGCATTGGTGTTCCAAGGGGTTCGTGCAAGAAATAAATGAAGGCCATGTTTGCATGTATATGTGATAATCCTAAATAAAATGCATATATATTCTCCCAAAGCCGACTGAACGTTTCAATGTACTTTGGTTTGATTTTAGAAACATATTATATTCTAATTAACGCTACTTGTTGGGAATTACAGCACCAAATCCTTAACTGAAAGCTGCACTTGAACCAAAGATTCGCGGCCGAGACAAACTTCGCGTTCTTTGCAATTGAAGAGGATCTCCCGGTCGCCACTGTGGCCGACAATCGAAGACTCTCGGGGAACCCATCCTGCACGCCAACAATTAAATCGAATCAAGGAGGAGGAGGGATGTGCAAACGCCGAGCTGGGGAAGGGGATCTGCAGGGGAGGGGGCACCCGGATCTGCCGGCGGTGTTGGAGAAGCACGTAGGCGATGGCGGTTGGTCGACGGCGGCGAGGAGGCGGCGGTCGACATCGCGGTCGCTGGAGGACGGGAGAGGAAGGGCGACTTGGCCGGATCTGCTTTGGAGGGGCTCGCCGGTGGTGCCACCGGTGGGGGGAGAGGACGCCGCCGCCGCCGCGGTGCGGAAGGGGGGAGCGCCGCCGCCGCAGTCGTGGAAAGGGGCGGGGGACGCGCCACCGGTTGAAGAAGGAACGGACTGCCGCCGCTGGAGGGCCTTGGCGGCCGGGCCCGAGCGGTTCTCCTCGGCCCGGAGTGCGACGGGCGAAGTCGGCACGAGCACGCAGACACGGCGCACTGCGAGGGGGAATCCCGGGCCGGCGAGGAGCGCGTCAGAGAGCGACGCCGCAGCTGGGGCATGTAGAAGAGCGTGGGCTCCTCCCGCGCAGCGGGCGGCACCCATCATGGAGGCTCGGGACGGGAAGCCGAAGCCAAGGGCGCCACGCACTCGACGGGCGGAGAGGACGAGGTTGAAGAGGTCCACGGAGGCGGCCTCCGGAGGAAGTCGCTGGGTCGAGGGAGGAATCGGAGGGGGACCAGGGGACTGGGATCACGGGGAGAGCCACCAAGAGGAGAGGGGAACAAATGGGGAGAGGGAAAAGGCGGCCAAGAAAGGAGGTGAAGGGGGCCGGTCGGGACGTTCTGGAACAACCCGTAGGAGAGGGAGGAGGCGGGCGGCGGAATCGGTGGGTCGACGGATGGAGAAGGAAGAGGCCGCGGTGGGAATTATTACGGACAACGGACTCGGTGGGGAATGCCGGGCGACCGCTCCTCATTCAATGAGACAGAAGACGGGGGGACGGAGAGATGGCAGCGAGGAGGAAGGGGAAGAGGCCGCCGGGACGAACACCAAGGATGCCACCGTGGATGCCTACGTGGATGCCCTGCATGTCGAGAGAACTCCCCTAGTGGGCTTCTCGGGTTAGGCTATCCGTACTCGTCGTACTCCAAATCCATCCTCTAAAAGGAATATTCCGTCCTGGTCAGCGGAATTTTTTCCTCCATATCAATTTCTTCCGCACTCATCTATCCTCTATACCTCTCCTTTATATCCACGTGTCGGTACTTTTTTTCCTTTTTTTTTATTCCCACCGACGGTCTCCTCCCTCGTTCTCTCTCTCCTCCCGCTTCTCTCTCTCGTTGGCATCGCTGGAGGAGCTTCGCGTCTGCAGGGAGCTCGCGTCCCGCGTGCCCCCGCGGCCGGCGGCGGCTTCAAGGCCATGCCCCCGCGCCAAGGCCGGGATGGGCGCGACGAGCACTCAGACGGGCCAGAAACACCCCGGTGTTACGTTAACCTAAACCCCACCATGTCATCATATTATGCATTAAGCATCATGTTTACAGAACCCTAATGCGAATAACTAAAATGAGTTTACAAGTTCTAGGGTTTGTTTGCGCTCTTTATATTGTATGTGTATGTGTACCTTATTTAAATTTCACTTGCATGTTTAATCTTGTTTATAAAAGCAAACAACTAAAACCAATCTTGGTGTATGCAAGTGCTTGGCTAACCTTGACTCACACCTCAAATATGTTTTACAAAGCAAACAATATAAAAACAAGAATCAAATTTGAAATTTAGGCTCAACTTCTAACCCTAGCTGATTTTGGCTAAGTGTTGGAAGTGGAATTCACTTTCAAATTTGAGGAGCTAACCATAATTAATTTTCTAAATAAAAGTTGTTAACCAATGGCACTATTTTAAAGTATGAACTTTGTACTTTGAAAGTGTACTATTGGTTGGGTTTGAAAAGTACCACAACACCATTAATTAATTGCCCAAAGATTCAATTTGAAATTCCTTTTTAAAAGCTTGAATTTCAAAGGTGTTTTACCCTTTCTCAATTTCATCTCAAAATATTCAAAATTTGGGAAAACTTCCAAAATACAGTTTGTGTATCTCTCTCAGAGCTCTACAAGTTTGGTAAATAAAGTTTTTCAAGTTTTTGAATAAAATCAGAAGTAATTTCAAAAGTTCTTTAAATGGGAAATTGTTCCCTTTTTGATTTTAAACCCCAATTCAAAATCTATGCAATTTCAGGAAAAACTTTCTAAGTAAAAGTTACAGAACTTGAGAAATGGAACAACTTTTATTTTTGGAGATTTTCATCTTGTATTCAAAATTTAAAAAGTAATTTTGAAATCCCCAAAGGTTGTGATTTAAGTCCTTTTTCAATTTCAAATTGCAAATTCAAAAATATTTGAAATTTGATGAAACTTCTTTAATAAAAGTTATACAGCTCATTATTTTGCACAACTCCTATTTTGGAAATTTTTCGAGTTTCTATATAATTTTGGAAGTAATTTACGAAAAGAAAAGGGATGAGATATGCGCTTTCATGATGAACCGAGGGGGGGGCCAAATTTCTTCTTCTCCTCTCGCCCATGCCGCCAACCGCCGCCCGTGGCTTCACCTCCGGTTTTTCCTCGCGCCATGCCATGCCGTGAGCGGTTCCAGTGGCCTCACGGCAGTCTTTGGCCACCCCTAGAAGCATCGGCTTCACCTTTAAAGCCCATAGCACCGGGCGCCGTTGTTCTCTTCTCTCCCTGCTCCACCGCCATGCTTGCCACGCGCCCGCAAAAAATCGCCGACGATGCTTCACCTCAGCCCTGTAGCCCAAGCACACGATCCCGTAACACCTCTGCGCACCCGGTTGCACCCAACCGCGCTTCACATCCTTGCCCAGTTAGCAGCGCAACCCTCTTCTTCCTCGCGAGCGGCCGTGGCGCCGCCGGAGCCGCCAGCGGCAAGCCCTCTCTCCGGTGGCGTCCCGCCGAGCCAACTAGAGTTCCGTCTACGCCTTGAGCCCGTAGCCGCCATCGGTCCGACGGTTTTGACTCTACTGCTCCGGCCTGGGGAACACGCGCTCGGCGCCGGAGAGTGCCGCCGAGCTCCGCCTCCACGCACCCGCTCCCCCAGCACCTCTCCGGCCAAACCAACACTACCAGAGGCTCTGGCGGCTTCACTATGGCTCACTGACCCATCCAATTTACTTCCATCGCCGTCGGTTCGCCGGAACACGCCGCGCCGCCGAAGCGATGTCAAGCCGCCATAGCCGCCGATACATCCATCCCACCACCAATTCGCCCAACCAAGTCCCCAGCTTAGTTCGTCTCCCTCACCGTGATCCTTTTGGTGCCCAAGCGCAGCCGCTCTCCCCTCACCGCCGGCGCGAACCACCGCCGTCGCCCGTTCGTCGTGTTTTGAAACGAAGGAGGGAAAGAGGAGGAGGAGGGGCAGGCCGGGCTAGGCCGCTGCTGGGCCGGGCCGTCTGCCGGTGAGAAAGAGAGGAGGGAGATAAAGGCCGGGTCGGTCACGGGCCGTCACGGGCCGTTGGGCCGCACCGTGGCCTGAAGGGAAGGGTAACTCCTTTATCTTTTTCAAAATGAATTCTATTTCCTGAAGTTTTCACAATTTCATAATTGAATTATTTTGGGCAAATAAAAATATAACAAAAATATATATGTGATCCTTGTGATGTGTAGTTTCATAGAAAAATATATGTTGGCCATGTTAATTATTTTGGTCATGCTTAATAATTATCTCCTTTAATTAAGAAATGCTTGGTCTATGATTTTTGTAGGCTGTTTTATATATCCAAAAATTATGAAAAATTATGAGCAAGCTTTTCATGTTAAGGGTGACCTTCACTAAAATTTGTGCACTGTTTTGAGCAAGTTTACTTTTATAACTAATTTTCCACCTTGTTTAATGACCACCAAAAATGATTAATAAGATAACTATTAATTGATTAGTTTTCTAATTAAAATGTTGGGTGATTTGTGATATTGCATGAAGACCATGAATCATTAGTACTTTAATGCTTCATGGCTTGATTGTGTAGTAGTAGAAGTAAGTTTAATTAGCGGCTTTCAACAACCGTAAAAATGGTTAATAAATTAGTAACTAACCTTAATCACTCTAGGCTTGAGTGATTTTAGGATTGAGTGAGGACCTTAGGTCATTAACCCTAATGACCTTCGGCAATTTAATTACGTTGATTTCGCTGCACTATTCGATGTCGTCGTTGTTGCTAATTATGATTTCCTTGATACAACTATACCGTGAAGGAAAGTTGTACTCAAGATAATATGAGATTAAGTTGAGTTGTTTCATCCATGTTGCATATCATGCATCATGTCATGCATTTCATCATACTTAGCACACATCATTTCATATACGCATAGTTCACGTGAGAACAAAGGATTGCGATGGCCGAGCTTCGGAGAAGTTTCTCGATGATCCAACCCCACTGAAGTGATTCCACTGAAGATGCGGATATCAAAATTAACAACTAACCTTCTCTGCAACGCAGGCAAGCCCCGGATGCATTTAAACACTTCCTTGAATTTCGAAAGTCTTTTATAATTTTATATGGATGATATGATGCATTAGGTGTAGGAATTGAGTGATATCCTATCTTGATGCATTTACCGTACCTTGATATACTATCCCTAAAACCTGTTTTAATTTGAAAATATTTAGTATATGCTTAGTCTTGCTGATAGCATAGGCTTCGCAAAATAAAATGTTTTCAAAAGTTGATCACAATATCCCCGTTGAGGGCAATTACGAAAACTCGATGTTGCTTATTGTTTATCCTTTACTTCGATCGGGTCAAGGATACTCAATAAGAACATGATGATGAGTAAATTGAGACGCCGGTGGAGTGACTTGCATCAGGAAGGGCTAGTGCCCTGGTGTAGTGTTGTCCACTTGTGTCGGTTAAGGACCGTCCGTTGTTTGGCGCTGGGATCATGAGGTTATTGGATAGTACTAGTCGCATGCTAATGGCGGTAAGCTCCACTTGGACTATTCGTTACTAAAACGGATAGTAGCGTGTACCATCCTACGATGCGCACCGCCCGAAGTGACCGAGCGGCCGTAGAGGCGGAGTAATCAGACGCCTGCTCGGTATGGAGAAATCCGGCGTTGAGTTGATGTATGTAAGATGGTCAGTCATGCATACATCGTGTGGCTAGGAAGCCCCGGCCGGGTATATAAGCGATTCGAATCGTCGGTGCTCCACGATATGGGAGACTTGATCCAAGTCCCGGCATCGTAGTAATGAGGAAAGTTGCTGAGGATGAAAAGTTTTGGAAATCGAGATCTTGCTTGACAAGTGTTTGTTCTAGACTAGGATAACCTAGATGGATAGCTTAATGCTTAATGAAAATATCCTATAAGAATGAATAGTAAGGATCAACATTAGTCGCTTTTCTGCAAAGGTGTCTTTGATTCTTGCTAAAGCCTTCCCTTGATTCCTAGCAACTAGCATTCCTGAGTCTTCTCCCCTCTTTTCCGTCGGGTAAGTCTTGCGGAGTACTTTTGTACTCAGGGTTTGTTTGACCCCTGTTGCAGGTGTTGACTAGTGTTGCTGACTTTGGTCATACCAGTGGGCTTGGCATGATCGAATATCTTCCGTCTATAAAGTTCTTTTCTCGCTTCCGCAAACCCAGTTAAGTTTTGTTTAATCAAACTCTGATCAAGTGTTGTAATCTTCTTTTGTAAATCTTCCGCTACTCTGTTATGTTTGTATGAATGGTTGTAATACTGCAAGTTCTTTATAAGAAGTGGATCCTGGAGGATCGTGGTGTCATCGGGGTTTCACCCGACAGAACATTTTAAGTTATGTGGTACGCAAGTATAACCGACAGAGGTCTTAGGGACAATGTCGATGCTTGTGGGCCATATAATTTGGAAGGTTACGCCATAACGACGGCGGTGCGTTCGCGCTCGCTACCCTTCGCCCGGCGGCGGCTGCTCGCCTCTCCCCCCACAAGACGGCCTCGGCGACGGGCCTCAGCGAAAGCAGGCGGCTCAGGCGCGGCGGCCACTCCGGCTCGCGAGCGCGACATGGCCCAAGAAGCGGCGAGCGGCGCTGGGCGGCGCAGCGCCAGGCGCGACGACGGCGTTTGCTATGGGAGCTCGCGCCTTTGGCCGGGCGGCGCGGTTCCGCGGGCGGCGCTGCGAGCACGCGCTGGGCTGCAACAAAGAAGCAGGTGTCCGGTGGCGGACCAGCAAGGCTGGGCGGGCGGCATATGCAGCGAAGGGCGGGCAGCGCGCCACGGCGGCTGGACCAGCAGACGCGGCAAGCAGCGGCGCCGCCCGGTCCTCCGTCCCTGCGCCCACCGTCGACCCCGCCTCCGTCCCTGCTCCTGCTCCGGCGAGCGAGCGCGGAGGACGAGGCTCCTCTCCCTCCTCCCTGCGCCACCTTCTCTCTCTTCTCTGTCTGCGGGCGTGGTGGGGCCGGGCGAGGCGCTGGCGGGTGATTCCGGACGGACGCTACGACGCCAGGCTTCCCGGACGGAGCGGGCGATTCCGGATGAGCTGGCTGCTTGCCGGACACCGCTGCAGCAACTTCGTCCGTATATACGCTGCTTCGGACGGGTGGCGTATGCCAGTGCGGGTAGTCTTATAGATGACTAGCAAAATATGTGCTGGGGGTTAGATTTATTATTATGACTAGCAAAATATGACCGTGACGTTGCAACGGGACTTTCAACTACTTGTGTGCGGTGATCATGCCACTAATAATAATGGGCTTGCTATCTTTTTGTTTGATTTAGCTATAATAATGTTGTATTATTTCATATCCATCTAGACACTATAAACTTAGGAATATTATGACTTATTATGCTACTTTTAATGGATGTATGGATACTATGAATCGCATTGGTATGATATGGATATAGACCATGGATGTATAGTGAAATACTATAATATATTATTATACTTGTATATATATTAGCATATATTATATTTTTGTTCAGTTTAAGAATGTTGATGATTACTTGTATGCATATTATTCCCAAGCTTTACATGAATGCAAATATTATTATTTTTTTGTGTATTTTTATAGTGGAATTTATTATTTGGCCCCGAAAAAAACACTGCTAATTTATTTGGCCCTTTTTTCTTTGAATTTGTTTATATGGCCTCAAAACAAATTCCATTACTTATTTGGACTTCTGTTAGTTCCGTGAGCTCATTCTGTTAGGTCTCCCATTCCATCACACGCGAAAAGGCAATTTTGCTCCTCAGCCTTCCTTCACACTTGTCGCACACCAGACTTCGGCTCGGCTCCGATTGCCTTCTCGCAGTCGTATGTCGTGATATGACCCTGACTCCTTGCCCGCTGCCGCCACACCCACCTGTAGAACCGGCGCCTCCTTCTCCTCGCCGCCCTCTCTTCCCCTCCCTCACCGTGGACCTAGAGGCGATAGCGACCAGGTGGCCATGGCCGTTGTCGCCGCCGCTAGCCGCAACTGCAAATCCGGCGCCGCCAGCTTGTCTTGCCCTAGACCTAAATATATTGTGTGATCTTATTTATGTGAGTGAAACTATGGTGGATTTGTGACTTCAAATATATTATATATATATATATGATTATATGTGTGGTTATGTTCTTGAAATATATACGTGCGGCTATGTGCTTGAAATATATATGGACTCAAAATATTCAATAAACAAATAAAAATCTATTTTATTATTTCTTCCCTGCCAGGAGTAAAATGGTATTTCTACCTAACACTTAACACCGTTTAGTACTCAAAACTAACAGAAGGCCAAATAAGTAAAGGATTTTCGTTTTGAGGCCATATACACAAATTTGAAGAAAAAAGAGCCAAATAAGTTAGCAGAGTTCTTTTCGGGTCAAATAATCAATCCTCCCTTTTTATACCTAGCTAGCGAGCTTAATGAGGTGGCCTTCGATCTCTTAAATGAGCCAAGTCGAGCCAACTTTCTTTAGCTCGGCTCGGGCTCGTTATCTTAACGAGCTAGAATGAGCCGAGCTGAGCTTGTTCGTTATCCAATCTTACCCTCGCGTTATATTTATGAGCTAGAACGAGCCGAGCCGAGCCGAGCTGGCTCATTATCTAGCCTTACCCGCGCTAGTTCTCAAACAATGGCATCTACACAGTGTACAGCCGCTTCGCCGATCGTTCCATGACGCCTATGAATCTCAGTGTGGTCTGTTTGGGATCGTGTTCCAGAGTATACCTGAGCATTTTTAGCCTGGCCCGGCGCAAACCCAGCACGCCCACGGACCTTACTGGACGGGCCTGGCGCAAACCCAAGCACGACCCGAAATGCTATTTTTAACTATTTTACACTATAAAATGCACGGGCGGCCCGCCCAAATCCGGGCCCGGCTCGAGCCTGGCCCGAAAATTGAGGCCCGACGTGTCTAGTGGGACGGTCATGGGAAGGATTTTCTCGGCCAGAAATAACCGGGCTTTTTTTGGCCCGGCCCGAACCCGACCCGGCCTGCAATGCTCAGGTATATTACACAATGCTCAGGTATATTACAGAGGGATGAATTTGACTCTAAAACACGAGATGGACTCAGACGCAACCAAAATAACTATCGATTGGTATATTTGGTGGGAGCGATGGAAACATGTTCATGGGGAGACTAACCAGAGTCCACCAAGATCTGACATGTCCATTGTTGCTTTAACAAAGAATTATAAATCAGCTATGAAGCAGATTTCACAGATAAGGCAGGGATGGATGAAGCCTCCTGAAGGAAAAGTGATGGTGAATGTGGACGTGGCGTTTGATGATGAAAGAGGTGTGTGGCAGCGTGGGAACGATTATAAGAGATTGCTCTAGAGGTGTCTTAGCTACTGCCCACAACTATGTGCCACATCTGGTGGATGCATGAATGGCGGAAGCCTATGCTTTGAAAGAAGGTTTGATGCTTGCCCAACATACTGGGTGCAACCGGTTAATCATCCAATCAGACTGCATGGAGGTAGCAGAGACGATGAAAGAAGGGGGCTTTACGGCTAATTTGGCAGCAGCTATATATGATGAATGCCTTATTATCTGGAGTGGTTTTCAGGATATTACAGTCGAGCACTGTAAAAGAGAGGCCAATCAAGCAGCGCACAACTTAGCTGGGAGAGCAATGCAATCAAAACAGAATTGTACCTTGGACGATGAGCCCCCTAGTTTCATTCTAGATCAGCTAGCAAATGATGTAACCATCCTGATTCAATAAAGTCTGTCGTATTGCTTAAAAAATATAACTGTTTAGTTTTAAGTGTTGACAGAAGGAAACTACGGAGTATACCATACAAAAATGAGATGTTTTTTTAATTATTATCGTGGAAGTAAATAAATTGCAAAGTATCCATCTCCCTAGTTTCTTTTTCTTTTTCTTTTTGTTTTACTAGTAAATATGCCCGTGCATTGCAGCGGGATACATAATGCTTCCTGTTGCGATCGTTCCGTGCCTTCTTCTTGGTGCGGCTGTGCGTCATGGTAGCGCCCTGCGCCTCGCCGACGGCAGCCTCGAAGGCCGCCGCCACCGCCATCTAGTGTCTGTATGCTGTACTTCGTGGCTCCCCTATTTTTGGTCTGCCTCTCAAGTCTCTTGGTCGTCCCATTGTCGGGATCCTCATCGGCAAGCATGTCCCACACGTTTGCGTTGGCTAAGTTGATCCCACCGCACGCCCTTAGTCTCCTTTTCAAGTCTCTTGGTCGGAATCCTCGTGCCGCACGCCCTTAGTCTCCCTTTCAAGTCTCTTGGTCGTCTCATTATCGATGAGGCCCTCGTCGGCTGCCGCCAGCGCCTTCTGATGTCTATATTCTATATTTTGTGGCTTCATTATACTTGGACTCCCTCTCAAGTCTCTTGGTCGCCTCATTGTCGGGATCATCGTCGTCAAGCATGTCCCACACGTTTGCGCTGGCCAACTTGATCCCGCTGCACGCCCTTAGTCTCCCTTTTAAGTCTCTTGGTCGGGATCCTCATGCCGCACGCCCTTAGTCTCCCTTTCAAGTCTCTTGGTCGCCTCATTGTCGACGGGATCCTCGTTGGCAAGTATGTCCCACACGTCCAACTTGATCCCGCCGCATGCAGTCGTCATAGCCATGTTGCCGGCGGACAGAGGTGGTAGTGAAGCGATTGGGCAAGAGGATGACATCGTCGCGACAAATCGGGCAAAGCTCTACGGTGCCCGTGTGTTGCAACGGGTGATGTGCAAATATATCAGTACCATTGATTTAAACTTCAAGGGCCAATAATCTTTTTTGTCATGAAGTTTGACACGATAAGTATCTTGTATCAGGTTGTTGCGTGTATTTCTAATTATTTGACACGCAACAAAAGTGTAGCCCTAGTCAAAAGGAGTTTGTAATAGCAAAACCGTTTTAGTATTTTTTTTGATTATTTTGATTTTCTATGAATTATCTATACCTATTTATAAAGAGGCAAAATTTCTTCCCATTTTTTTGGTCCGGCCCTCCTCTAACTAAATCTTCTTTCAAGAAGAATGAACCACCACTTATTTAGTTTGAAATTGCACCACTTACTTAGTTAGTTTGGAATTGCAAAACCTTATTTGTAACTAGCGTTCTATCTTTTGTAAGCTTCCTTACATAATACATAGACAATAGCCATCTAATAAACCAAGTCGATCTCTCCTCGGTTTTCCATATGGTACTATTCCTATACTGCACATAATATTTTTTATGGGCTTTAGTATTTAATTTTTTATGGGCCTTATATTTAATTGAAACATAGTTGAGATAAATCCAGATATTATGGCCCACAACGGGCAAAGTCCAATTTAAATCACTATCTCTACCTAATCTATACATCTCTACCGTTATCCATCTATCTATCTATCTATCTATCTATCTTATCTGCCAACATATTTTTTCGTCCAACCAGATACATCACCTGCGGTAATTTTTCTTGTCCGGTTTTTTCGTGTTCGGATTCCCAACTGCCAACAACCTTCTC
Source organism: Chrysopogon serrulatus (assembly GCA_015844335.1). Lineage (NCBI taxonomy): Eukaryota > Viridiplantae > Streptophyta > Magnoliopsida > Poales > Poaceae > Chrysopogon > Chrysopogon serrulatus. The sequence goes on along the minus strand of JADLZL010001574.1, from coordinate 77,112 downwards.
CACCGTGGCACCGTTTGCCCAACGTTCGTTCTGTTCGTTCCGTTCTCTCCGTTTTTTTTTTCACACTTTTTTTTTCCTTTTTTTTTTTTCTGTTGCTGCAGCCTGTTTCTTCCGTGACCAACCACGGGTAATACATGGGAGCAATAAGAAACTTGCAGCGATGGACAGTACTACACGACGGAGAAACAGAGGATTTTAGTGGCTAACGAAGCAGCCCCACCATAATGGTTGTTAATGGAGCTGGTGTCAATCAATCTTTTCTTCACCAACCAAACAAGAAATAGAACCATTCAATTCCTCCAAACAAACACTAACCTTTCAATTTCCAAAATCTAATCTAAATCTAAAAATAGAACCTAACATATCTATATCTATCTATATATCTAATAATAAAAAAGACAAAATTTCTAGCATAAAATCTTTCATCCAACTAAGACATCAACTTGTTACCATTTACATTTTTCTATTTTCATGTACGAGTCTTTTTTTTTCTTTTCATGGGTTTTTTTTCCTTTTTGAGTATTAGGTAGAGAAAAAAAACATATCAGTTATCGGGACTCACACTACCACACAGATATTCTTCTCTGTCTTATATATAGTCGGACTCCAACGCAACATGCTAGAGCCAAAGTGCAAAGAAACATAAGGACGAGAAGGGAAGGAGGAATCTGACGAATAGCTGCTTGGTGGCTAGAAATTATCTCAATCCGAATAGGAATTAGAATGCAAATTGAGTTCAAGAGAATAAAACTACAAATTAGGCACATATTTTTTTTCTAAAATATGGTTCCTCTCAACTTACATCCCTCAGTCACAATATACAATGCAAGTCTCATCCAAAAACCAAATATACCCTAGATGTTCTACATAAACCTTAAGCATGGATCAAATTTAATGTAGCCCTCTGTTTACGATGCTAACTATTCGATTCGATTATGAACAAATAGTTCTTAGCAATAACCACTTTTCTCTTATTCATCTTAATTTGATTTTTACTTATTTTTCTCCCGTTGCAACGCAAGGGTATATTTCCTAGTAGAAGTCTTAAATGCTTTAGAAGATAAGATAACAGAAAAGAAAGAAAAAGGTATGCCGTGCGGGTGGGCCATGGTCTTCGGCCCAGCTCACGGCGCAGCCAGCTGAGCCTGGTGTCGAATCCCAGTCCCAGAACGATACCCCATGCGTATAAAAAGAATATATAAGAAACGGATCAATTTGGGCTGGGGCGGACAGAACAGCGAAAGAAAAAGAGGTGTAAGGAAAAAGGGTAAAAAATTTTTTTGGCAAAATTCTTCTCACTTTATTAATAAGTATAGATACACTCCCTCCGTAAAAGTGTCGTTGTTAGTGTGTGTCACAAGTTTGTCTCGATTTGTAGGAAATATGTGTAGCATTTATATCTCTAAATAAATTTGTTAAAAAAACTAGATTTAGAAAATAGGTGTAACATTTGTGTCTCCAAATAATTTTGTTAAAAAACTAGATACAAGGATCATTCCAATGATACTAATTGTATACTACAAATATTAATATTTTTAATATATATTTAATTGAAGTTGTTTCTTGGGAAGCGCAGTTTACAATTATTTAGGGACGGAGGAAGTATGTTGCTGCCAAGCAATATTATCATTTTACCGGCCTTCTTAAGTACTTTGCCCACCACTCGTTGGGTTTTTTACTTGGTATACTGTCCCTTATGATGGTGGAAGGTTAGATTTATTATTATTACTAGCAAAACATGCTTGTCCGTGGCAACGGGACGTGCAATTGCTTGTGTGCGGTGGTCATGCCAACAATAATAATGGGCTAGCTATATTTTTTGTGTTTGATTTAGCTATACTAATTTTGTATTATTTCATATCCGTTTTTTTTTTTATCTGGACTCCTATTCATATTACTTGCTAGTGGATATGGCTTACATCCATGTACAACCGCGGTGAAAGATCCCTGAGTTTCTTTTTTTTTCCTTCTTTTTTTTTATGTGTGGTTCTCTCTTTCCAATTAACATAAAACCGTCTACTCAAGATGGCGTACGTACATGAAACAGATCAAGTGGAAAGGTAACAGAAACTATTCTTTGTTTGCAGTTGATCCGGGCCGGCCTAAGACTGTTAGCCGTGTTCTTTTCCAGTGCGTGATGGCCCCTTTTGTTGGGTTTGTATCATACATAGAACTTAGCCCTAGGATTAATGGCTGCTGAAATGAAATGTCAAGGATGTTTCATCCTAGTTTGGTTGGGCTGCCAAACGACAGAGCATCAAAGGAAGGTTGAGAGGCGTGGTTGCATGGAGATGGAGTCCAGTATTTCTTGTCTTAAGAAAAAAAAAAAGATAGGAATTGAGAAGAACAAGGTCATCCGGCATATGGATGCATACATGCATCTATCAGGACTGAATTTAATAAAGAAACACAAGGAAAGACACAAATGCAAATTAATATATATGCAATCGTCCAATCAATGTAGCCTGCAACTCCATCTTATTATTATTAATTATTGTACGTATATTCCACCACATGCAACTTGACAGCATCATGCTCAGCTACTAGTCCATCAGGATTACCACACACGCACCACCAGAGAAGTAGACACACCCATCACCACGAAGCTAGCAAGCGATCTAAAAGGGGTACGCGCCGTTGTAGGCGAGGCCGCATAGGCCTACGCCGGCGTCGGGGCCACGCTTCACGTACACGTACCCCTGGTCGCCCCAGTGGACACCCCACGAGTTCTTAATGACCCAGTACTTCGTGCCGTCTGCGGCCTCGCCGTACCCGACGGCCAACATGGCGTGGCCGGACTTGCCGCACGGACCGGTGAAGATCCCCCCTCGGTAGGCCTGAAAGGCTCTTGGGTCCAGCCGCATCACGATGGCCACGGGCTGACGAGCCACGGCCTTCAGCAGATCTGCCTCGGAGTTCACGTTCGCCATGTAGCCCCTGATCGACGCCGTGATCTTCTTCAGCATCTCCCGCCTGCACTGCTGCACGCGGCCCGTGTACGGGTAGTCGGCGTCGGAGGCAACACCTCCGTTGCGGTGGACCCAATCGAATGCCTTGGATCTGTGGTGCTGAAACTTGGGGTCGGCGCAGTCGAAAACCTGCTGGCTTGACAGCCTCACCAGTGTTCCAGTCTGGATCTTGTGCAGGCCCTCGATTGCGCCAGTGGCGGCCACGGCCCAGCAGGAGGCTGCATGCACGCAAATGAAGAGCATCAATCAGCCACGAATATATGGAGTATCGATAGATCGACGAGATAGACAACACTAAGCAATTAATGTAACAAAAAGCCATCGATCGAAAGAATATTTGAAGACAATTAAGGGGTCAGATCGAACACGCATAGTATATTATTATAGCAGTGCAACAATCTAACTAGTACGCAGCAGAAGAGAGCGAGACACAATAGAAATAAATCACACAAAACTATGTAGTATACGTACGCAGGCTCCCCTGATTCATTGGCGTGGTGACCGCGCCGTGTGCGCGCCAGTCGACCACTGGCGAGCTCGGTGCCGTTGCGGCAGCCAAAACGACGACTGGGGGTGCTGAGGCTGAGCCCGGCATGCTTGCCCACTTGGGCGGCGGAATGCACGACGCCCCCGCCATGCCTGAGAGGCACAGCAGCAGCGTCACCACCACCACTACATTGGCCACCGCCATGGTGATCAGCTTCAGCTCTCGATCAGTCCGCTCGATCAGCAGGTGGGTGGGTGTGTGCGTGTTAGCAGCTTGGTGCCTGATGATCTCGAGGCCCAACAGATGGCCATATTTATAGGCCGGGAGGGCAGGCTGGGACAGGTTGTTGCCCTCCGATCCGCTCACCACAATCCCCTCCCAACTTGTGCAGAATAATCTACTAATTTGGGCTTTAACTTCATTGATAAATAATCCATGCAGTGCACTTTGGTTTAAGGATGGCAGCAAATCGGGTTCGGTACAGATATCCGCGGTTTCAGTTCTGCGGGTTTCCCATTTTCGCCCACGGTTTTGCGGGTTCGGAGATCCCAAAAACCGCGGTCTCAAGGCGGATTCTGAAAGTATTCACCCGTGGAGCTCCATTTGGGCCCCAAAACATTTTAGCCCAATAAAGCCGCCGAGCGCCGAAGAGCCTGCCGCCGGAGCTCGTCGCAACCACCGCCGGAGCTTGCCGCAACCGCCGCCCGAGCAACCAGCGTAACTTACTACAATCCGAGTTGTTTCCTCTCTTACTACAACCCCCTAATTCAAGCACCAGCGTTTAAGCTGATGATTCTTAGTGTTCAACCCGTGTGGCTCATGGCTGCTCCCCGTTAGGTGAACTGGGCAGTGTAACTTTATTCTCACTTCTCTTAATGATGCACGTGCAACGCGCACACTTATTTTTTTTTAAAAAAAATTTCCTTTGAAACTACCTGTTGTTTGATCAATACCCCCTCCAACTTTTGCAGAATAATCTACTTGAGGATCATTTTGGCTTTAACTTCAGATAAAAAATAATCCATGTAGTGCACTTGGTTTAAGGATGGCAGCGGATCGGGTTCGGTGCGGATATCCACGGGTTTCGGTTCTGTGGGTTTTGGTTTTGGTTCCCGATTTTCACCCACGGTTTTGCGGGTTCGGATATCCGAAAAAACACGGTTTTAGGGCGGATCCTGAAGTTCACCGTGGAGCTCCATTTGGGCCCCAAAACATTCAGCCTATTAAAGCCCACTTAGGAACCCTAAGTATATAAGCCTGAGATACTATTGCTAATGTGATTTTGTTGTCTGTTTGGACATTCGACTAAGTCATCTACATGGTTGGATTATATTCTATATATTTTTGTTGCTAGCTGCATGTTATGTACATCCCTCATTGAAATAATTTATCTATACTCATCAGCAATATTGTCGGTTTTTGGTTAATCCATCGGGTTTCGGTTTTGGTGATGAATTTTCACCCGGAATGGTGTTTGGGGTGGTTTCGTTTTTTAGGTTTGGGTGCCCTGTCACTCCATCCGATCTGAACATGAGAAGGGATATAAGGGGAGCACGGATGCAATTTTAGCAGAGCATGGTTTTGAAAAATAATGTTCCATGCATGCTCTCAAAAAGAAAATGTTTTCTTTTAGATCGAGGCGGTGCGGTGGGTAGCCGATTGCTGCCCTATTTCTAGTACTCTGATGAGACGGGCTGGCCGGTTTGCGTGTTGAAACTCGACTTATGTGTCTAGCTACAAAGGTGAGCATCGATCCTTTTTTTGGTTAAAGTGGACAATAGTAGTATCCACTATTACACTGATGAGAGACGAGCTGGTTGCTTTAATTTGTCCAAGTCCTTCGCACGAGCCCCCAGGTTTTCCTCCGCGTAAGACTAGGATCCCATTTGAGCATCCTGATAGAGCGACAAAAGTTCAATACACGGCACTGTGGCAGCGGCGCCGCGCACGCGTCTAGGCCTTAATTTATCCCCTCTTCATCAACTCTCTAATACGTGCACTCATTGCTTACCTATATAAGTTGAGTTATTAAGAATTAAACTCCCAATATGGTATTAAACACCGTAGCACTTTTCATACATTCCTTGGATTTATTGGGTCATTATTATGAGCTAAGCCGAGTTATATCTAGCGGATGATTCCCAAACTTTGGCTGCAAAAAGTAGACATATTTCAGTCAAAAAAAAATTCCCTGTGAGCGTGACCATTGCTGTTTACTGCATTTATCAAACATGCAAATAATTGTGTGGTTACGTGTCTCATTCTCTTCACCACAGAGGTCACATATGCCGGTGAGGACACATCGATCAATAGTCCTAGGTAAGATATAGGGGCCGGTGGCCCTTGAATAGTTTTAGGGTAAGAAGGCTTTAGTATTTTGGGGGTATATATATGTGTGTATTGTATGTATTAGTTATTTTGTAAAAAAGAGATTCTAGAGTTTTAGAAATAGTATTGAAAATATATTTGAAAAGATTTTAGGGCTAGGGCTATGGTTGAACATCTTTGTAAGCCCTAACATGTAACAAACTATGCTCTTCTCTTAATAAAAATCACATAAATCTTTTGCATGATCGAGGAAAAAAAAGTGTTGTGTTACACCTCGAGCTAGGTCTGGTACTTCCGTACTTGTTATCCTTCTGTTTGGTATCTATACATCTTTCATACATACCTCTACTTGAGGCCCCGACACGAGCTAAGAGTGAATGAACCGAAAAACAAATGAGGAGGGAAAGAGTAGACAAATAAGATCGATCGAGGATACGACTATGAGAGAGGGATAGCAAGCACTGTTTTGTCTTATTATTATGTTAGTTTGTTTTTTACATCACCTGCCAATCGAACAAGTTTTTGAACCACCAGCCAATCAAGCAAGTTTAACATTTTTAGTTCTCAATGAACCTCTTGGCTTGGCAAGCTCAAGGGCAGCTTCAAGGAAAAAAGATTATTAACCCATTTGCCCCTTCAAGTAATAAAAACTTAAATGTTTGAACACGCAACCTTGTTATATATAGTGTGACGAAGCTTCGACGAACACGCAAGCTTGGTCCGGCTCAAATAATGCCACACTGAGAATAGTTACGTTGATCTGTTGCTGCTGGCACCAGCAACGTTGACATTTATATATCGATCATCCAAATTAAATATGAATTGGCCAGAGAGGGAGAGGTCTAGAGTTTTGGTTTTGACTAAATTCAAAAAGTGCTTGCTACTTAAAGCTAAAGGTCAAAACTGCAATGCTGTTTTGGTTTTGACTAAATGCGACAAAAGTTCAATACGCGCGCTCACCACGGCACTGTGGCAGCGGCGCCGCGCACGCGTCTAGGCCTTTATCCCCTCTTTCATCAACTCTCTAATATGTGCACTCATTTCTTACCTATATATACTAAGTTGAGTTATTAGGAATTAAACACCGTAGCACTTTCCATATATTCCTAGAATTCATTGGGTCATTATTATGAGCTAGGCCAGTTATCTAGCGGATGATTCCCAAACTTTGGCTGCAAAAAGTAGACATTTCAGTCAAAAAGGAAGATTGCCTGTGAGGGTGACCATTGTTGTTTACTGCATCTCCTACACCTATATGGGTAACCCCACTAGGGGAATTCTCTAGACATGCAGCTATGCCACCTCAGCAGCCCCACCCTGTCCTCTCCTGCGCACACAGATGTTCCCACCCTGCGCCGTCCCCATCCGCCGCCCCTCGCCTTCCCCAACGCGCCTTCAAGTCGGCCGCCGCCCCCTCGCCTTCCCATTGCGCCTTCAAGTCCGTCACTGCCCCCTCGCCTCCCCACCGCTGCATCCATAAAACGTCCACACGGTACGTAAAGGGGTTGAGAGAGCGACCGGTGGCCAGCTGAAGGTGAGGAAGCCGCACCTGGTGGAGGAGGTCGCACGCCAGTCCGCGAGGAGAGGATGTGCGACCCGTGCTGGTGGAGGAGGAGGTCGCACGCCGCCCCGGGAGGCCGGACCCCCGACGACGCGTCCTCGGCGGCGCCAGCGTCGGACTTCAGCGCGGCCTCGCCTTCGGCTCAAGACCGCCTACTTTGGCCGGGCAAAACCGGTACCCACGCGACAGCGGCCTGGCGCATGAGCGGACACACGCCGTGGCTCCGCCCAGGTCCCCGCATGGATGGCCCGACGACCGTTCCATGACGCCTACGAATCTGTGGTCTGTTTGGGATCGGGTTCCAGAGGGAGAAAACTATGCGGCGAACAAGTGGATGAATTTGACTCTAAAACACGAGATGGATTCAGACACAACCAAAATAACTGTTTAGTTTTGAGTGTTAACGGAAGGAAACTACAGAGTCTACCATACAAAAATGAAAATGAGATGTTTTTAATTATTATCGTGGAAGTAAATAAATTGCAAACTATCCATCTCCCTCGTCTGATCGACACCATTGCTGATCTTTTCCTTTTCCTTTTTTTGTAAGCACTTGCTCTTTGTTGTTCTTCCCATAATTTGTCTGCTATTTATAAACTAGGGGATTCCCCGCGCGTTGCTGCGGGAAGTAAGAAAGAATGCAATGATCATAAGAAAGAGTTTCATCTTATCATCTCATCATGACAGGGACATGAGCCTAATAATACAAATACCAATTCATCATTTTGTGTGAGGAATAAAAAGTCCTAAATAATATATTAACTCTGACTCTGGATCTTGTGCTGGAGAGCTGGAGTTGCTTTGTGGGCCGTTTGGGAAAACAGCTTCTCTGTGTGTCGTTGAAGAGTGAGAAATGTCTATAACGCCCTCCTGTTATGTGTTTCTCCAGGAGCACACACCGGAAATCACCCCTGCAGCGGGTGCGGGATAGAGCTACGCTGTCCTCTCGGACCGTCGCTCGTTCGGGAAATCTGGCGTGCTTCCCGTTCCTCCTGTACAGGCCAGCGGGTACAAAAAAAAAATGCCACAGTTTCTTTTTTTTTTTGTAAAAATACTAATACTACTTACAACCATGACATAGATCATATTTTCTTATTTAGAATTTTGCTGGCTAAATTTTAAAAATTCTACTAAACTTTTTGCGAAAACTTTACTTGGCATGTAAGAATTGTTTTGGTTACATGCTAAAATTATCCCTCACGAGTCATGATATGCTTCCTAAAAAAAGTCATGATAATCACACCGGCTAAGTGAAAATAAAAAAAATTAAATGGCAAAAGTGCAATGTTGGTTTTTCTTTTGAACACCTTAACCTTTTTTTTATGAAACTGGGCGTGCGGCAAATGCCCTACAAGAATTTATTAAACACGTCCCTAAAAAGGGATGATCGATCAATAAACATTTCATTCGGAAAGCTAGGTTTTTGTAAGGTTTTATTCATAATAATGCGGTTTTACTCTTGCACGATTACATGGAATGGATGGATCATTTTGCTTGGCACAGCTGCGCTGTTACACCACGACGAGACGATACAGATTATTTATTCAGTTACCACGCATGCAGCAGATGGTATATATGTCGATCAGTGGCGCAGCAAAGGGTTGACGACATGGCCTGCGAACACCACCACGCTGCATGCTTGTAGCGTTATGGTCAGCTCCCCCACCGGGGTCAAATTATATTAAGCTGTGGCTTTAAGTTAATGGACTAAATAGGGAAGCACGGATGCATTTTTAGCAGAGCATGGTTTTGAAAAATAATGTTCCATGCATGCTCTCAAAAAGAAAATGTTTTCTTTTAGATCGAGGCGGTGCGGTGGGTAGCCGATTGCTGCCCTATTTCTTGTGCTCTGATGAGACGAGCTGGCCGGTTTGCGTGTTGAAACTCGACTTATGTGTCTAGCTACAAAGGTGAGCATCGATCCTTTTTTTGGTTAAAGTGGGCAATAGTAGTATCCACTATTACACTGATGAGAGACGAGCTGGTTGCTTTAATTTGTCCAAGTCCTTCGCACGAGCCCCCTGGTTTTTCCTCCGCGTAAGACTAGGATCCCATTTGAGCATCCTGATAGAGCGACAGTTCAATACACGGCACTGTGGCAGCGGCGCCGCGCACGCGTCTAGGCCTTAATTTATCCCCTCTTCATCAACTCTCTAATACGTGCACTCATTGCTTACCCATATACTAAGTTGAGTTATTAGGAATTATAAACACTGTAGCACTCTCCATATATTCCTAGGATTCATTGGGTCATTATTATGAGCTAGGCCAGTTATCTAGCGGATGTTTCCCAAACTTTGTCTGCAAAAAGTAGACATATTTCAGTCAAAAAAATTGCCTGTGGAGGGTGACCATTGCTGTTTACTGCATTTATCAAACATGCAAATAATTGTGTGGTTACGTGTCTCATTCTCTTCACCACGTACAGAGGTCACATGCCAGAGAGGACACATTGATCAATAGTCCTAGGTAAGAGATAGGGGCCGGTAGCCCTTGAATAGTTTTAGGGTAAGAAGGCTTTAGTTTTTTTTTTTGATGCAAACACCGGAGGGGTTGAGGGACCCCACCTGAATTTTTTCCATTGATTTCGGGCAAGCCGGCGATGGACGGTGTCGGGACACCGTTGGTTTTCTGGTACAGGGCCAGTGGCCGCGAGTTACAAAAACATGAGGAAGTAGGAGAGCTATTACATCGACAAAAAATTACACCAGGTGTTCGTGACGTAGGAGAGCTTTCGCGGGAAGCGGTGGCACCATAGCCGGCAGTCTTCTTTGCAGTTGACCTGGAGATGTTCCAGGCTGGGGGCTTCGCCTCGGAACACCACGCTGTGCCGGTGCTTCCACAGGTGCCAGCAGCACAGCAGAACGAACGTGGAGACGAGGGGTGCAGGGACAGTACCGAGGTGACGCACTTCCCAGAGGTTGGCCATGTCTGGGAGCATAGTAGAGTCAATCCCGAGCTTCATCCAGAAGGAGGCCGCAAAAGGGCAGTCTCTGATCAGGTGGTCACCGGTCTCTGGGGCGTTGCGGCAAATGGGGCAGGTGTCGTCGTCCACAACACATTTCTTGATGAGGTTGCTTCGGCATTGGAGTCGGTTTAGGAGCAGCAGTGAAGAACTTGACTTTGGGAGGAGCACGGCTGCGCCACACAAAGTGGTGTCTAAGGGCACCGATCCCGGAGCTGACGGAGGCCCTGTAGATCCGCCCGCTGTCCAGGTAGCCAGGCTTCTTCTCAAACAAGCTGGATCGAGAATCTTCACTGGCCGCTAGAGTGACAGAGGAGAGCATGGCCTCTAGAGCTTCAAGCTCAAGTGTGGGGTGAGGCGTGGCACTAGCAGGTTCCGCAGCCCCCGCAGGACGACAGTGCGAACAGGGGCTGTCTTGTCAATGACATGGCTGTGCAGTGCGGGGAAATTTTCACTGAGTGGGCTGTTTGTGAGCTAGGAATCATCCCAGAAGGAGGTTGCTTTCCCATTCCCAATGTTGACAGTGGTGATGCATCTGTAGGCAGGGAGTATGGAGCTAAGGGCATCCCAGTGTGATCCTTTGAGGCCGTCCAGTGTTGCGAGGTCGACTTGTTGCCTTGCCCAAGCCGCCCAAGAGGACTCGCCTGGGTGCTGAAGGCGGTGGAGCAGCTTAAGGAGCAGGCTCGAGTTGACTGTGGCTAGGTTCTTCACACCGAGACCTCCTTCTGACATTGGTTTCTGAGCTATATCACAAGCTACCAAGCAACTAGCCCCGGTTGTCTTTGATTTGCCGGACCAGAGACGCTTGCATTCTAGAATGTCGAGGACACCAGGGGAAAGCCACTGCTGCCATAAGATGAGTGACCATGCCGTCAATGACGGCGTTGATTAGAACCGTTCTCCCAACTTTATTCAGAAGGGTGGACTACCAACCGGACAACCGTCGATCCACTTTAGCAATCAGAGGAGCAAAAGCCTGAAGGTTCAGCTTGACATTTGATAGTGGCAGCCCGAGATATACGTGCGGGAAGGCGGCATGCTGACATTGGAGAGTCTGAAGCAACTGAGGTAGGAGGTCAGCATCAACATTCATGGGAACCGCTGTGCTCTTGTGATAGTTGATGTGTAGGCCAGTTGCTGAGGCAAAGTTATCAAGAATCAGCTTCAGATTTTGCACGTCTTCCATCTCAGCCCGGACAAGGATCAATGTGTCGTCGGCGTATTGCAGGATTGGACAAGCCTCATCAGCCAGTGGGTGGTGGACATTACTGGCATCTTTGATACACCACTGTAGGACATCAGCCACGAGCAGGAAGAGGTACGGGGACAGGGCATCACCCTACCGGAGGCCTTGTTTGCAGGTAAACCAAGGCTCGGTGCGTCCATTGACTAGAACCGCTGACCTGGAGGAGCTGAGCAGCATGTGCATCCAATCGCACCAGAGAGCCGGGAAGCCGCGTGCAGAGAGGACGGCCAGCAATCTATCCCAAGACACTGAATCGAACGCTTTAGAGAAATCAAGCTTCAAGACCAGGGTGGGCTTCTTCCTCCGGTGGCAGCATTGGACAAGCTCAGTTGCGTAGATGAAGTTCTCGGAGATGGATCGACCTTTCAAGAACCTGGTTTGATCAATGTCAATGAGCCTCTAAATCTGCATCTGCAGCCGCGTTGTGAGAATTTTTGAAATAATCTTGACCGAGCAGTTCTGGAGTGAGATAGGTCTGAAATCCCTGGGAGCGACGGCGTTCTCCTTCTTGGGCAGCAACACGATGTGCGCTCGGTTAACCCGGTCCAGCTCCACAGCGCCGGAGTGGAATGCCTCCAAAGAGTGCCATGACCGCGGGGTGGACCGAGGCCCGTGTCGCGCATACCGGGGCGGGGCCGAAGCCGTCGGGCCCTGGGGCACTATCGACGTTCATGGCGCGCACGGCCCGGAGGGCTTCAGCGGCAGTGAATGGAGCCACTAGGGGTTCGGCCTCCACCGTTGGCATGCCGCGTAGATTGCGGCGACGTCGAACCCCCAAATTTTACGGGCAGTAGCCCAAGAGTCGAGTAGAAGGTCGTCAAGGCAGCCACCTTGTCATCGTGGGCAGTGCTGAGGGCACCGTCGACCTCGATCTGCCGTATTTGGCAGCGGCGCCGGCGGACAGTGGCGCGCGCGTGGAAGTACCGCGTGTTTGCATCGCCCTCTTTGATCGCGCGGCATTTACCACACTGCTTCCACCGTGCCACGCGCTGACTGATGAACAAAGCAGCAGCAGCTTGGCAACGGTCACGTAGGCATCGTTCACCTGCAGTCAACATTCGGAACTCTTCGAACAGGTCAAGCAGCAATGCCACAAAACTACAGTTTTGGAGGAGGTGGGGAGGGGAACGAGACTTACGTGCCCAAACCTTTGACGCGGCCCGAGTAGCTTTGATCCGAGCAGCGAGAGCAGCGGCAGCATCACCAGGAGGGGGTTCGCGTTCCAGGCTGGGAGGACGGTGGGGAGGAAATCCTGGCGTAGCAGCCAGGCTCGTTCGAAGTGGAAGAGTTTAGGTTTAGGGATGAAAGAATCGATTTTGACGAGGAGGGGAATGTGGTCAGAGGTGGCACGATGGACAGAGTGAAGGGAGGTGTTAGGGAATTGTTCACTGAAGGCCATATTGACGAAAGCACGGTCAATACGGGTTAGGGTGGGGGTGTTGCGGCCGTTACTCCAGGTGAAGGCACGGTCTAGAAGGGGGAGCTCAACGAGGCAAGCTTGCTGAACGGCATCGTTGAAAAGGTCGGCGAGAGCCTGATCAAAATTTTGGTTGTTTTTGTCAGCGGGGTTTTTGGTGAGGTTGAAGTCGCCCAAGGTGAGCCAGGGGCCAGAGAAGGAGGGGGCAAGGGCGACGAGCTCCGCCAGGAAGCCACGCGAGTGACGGTGGTCAGAGGGGCCGTAGACATTACTGACCGAGAAAGAGGCGCTCGAGGTGGTGGAGGTGAAGGAGACGGTGAGCGAGTGTTGGTGTGAGAAGGGGTTAGAGGCGGTGAGCAGGTTGCTGTTCCACGCGATCAGGAGGCCACCACGGTTATCATCAGAGGGGAGGTCAAGGAAGGAGTCTAGGAAGGGGGAAGGAACACAGGGCGAGAGTCAGGATCGAGCGTGGGGAGCTTGGTTTCTTGGAAGCAAGCAACAGAAGGGGAGGCGCTGGAGACTGAGTTGCAAACAATTTCGCACTTGTCTGTTCTACCTAGACCACGAACATTCTAGGATAGAACACTGAAACTGGGGTGTTGTTGATTCATGGGGAACAGGTTACAGCGACAGACACAAGACACGGCTCCGAGCGAGCGATACAAGGACTGAAAGTAAGATACAACAGGAATTGAAAGGAGCGATAAAAGAACAAGCTAAGCAACGAGACACAAACACAGACAGACATGATGAAGAGGCACCCCAGACTAAACGTGCACGGTGACTGCCACTGGCACCGAGCATTGTACACTACGTCATGACGCATCATTTCACCCGGCCGGTGGCGGAAGAATGGCGACGGCACGCCGATCCGCACAACCAAGGCCGACAGCCTTGGCGAGGTGCCCCAGATCAAGGGCACCGATTGGATTCTTGCGCTTCAGGTACTTGTGGGCGGAGACCTGATGCTTGAGCGCTGCCGGAGCAGATGCCGCCGCCGTCACGCCAGGCGCCACAATCGGACGGCCTTAGAGGTCATGTCGATGTAGTTTGACGGGCCAATGGCCGCCTCACGCTGCTTGCCCTAGCCGACGGCCCCCGGCACCGCTTGCGGCCACCGGGAGGGCGCCCGGAGCAGACGTCCGCGGGCGGCGCAATGGGGACGAAGGGGGGCGGGGGGGAGCCTCGTGTTCAACCCAGTGAGGGTGAGCAGAGGCTCCGCGACGGCGGGGGTGGCACTCTTGGGGAGGATGATGACGATGGGCAGCTTGGGGGAGGTGCGGGAGAGGGAAGGCATTGATGAAGCCCACCGAGAAGGTAGGGAAGCCGCAAAGGCTCCCAAGAGCGTCGACTGTCCAGTCATGTCGGGCGCGCCCATGGGGTACCCCCAGGCTGGGGGGCCCAGGTGGCGGCCCATAGGCGGAGCCGAAGGGCCACCACTGGGGGGCATCGCCAAGCCCGCCAAACCCTAGGCCACCGACACCGTGCCCTCTTCCCCCGTTGCTGGGGAAGAAGGGGCGCAGCCTGCCCGTGGCGTCAAGCAGCTCCGCCCTGGGCGAGGTTCGCAAAGACGCCAATGCGGAACCCGGTGCGCCTCCCCCATTGTTGCCCACGAGCAGGAAGTCAGGCACCCCAGTGGCGCGAGGGCGCTCCACCACCACCCGAAGGGAGGAGTAGTCACCCAGCAGGCAGTCGCGGTCGATCTCCACCACCTCACCGACCTTGTCAAAGGCCGCCAGGATGTTGTTGACGTTCCAGTGCTCGGGGGGAAACCCCGTCGCGGTGATGGCCACAAGCCAGAGCGGGGTGGCCCAGAAGCGGTTGTCCACCTCCTCAGAGCGTTGGATGGTGAGCTGCCCTCCGTCGAAGACGATCGGGCTGTCGAAGGCCACCGCCTAACGCTCAGCATTGGAGCCGAAGATGAGCATCATGGCACCAATGGAGGAGGGGGTCATGCGGTTGTAGACGTTGTTGGCGACAGAGAAGATCACCGCGCGGATGAAAGGCGCGGGGTTGGCCGTCGGGGCGTCATCACTGAGGAAAGCGTAGGCGACCCGAGAGCCGAACTCCATGTTGCCCTCAGGCATCCGGGTGATGCCGTCGTCTACCACCGGTGCGACGACCGCCTCAGAGTCGTCGGAGGAGAAGGAGTCCGCGCGGAAAGGGGAGCCGTCGGAGTCGACGTCCTCGCCCGATCCGCGGAGACGGAGGTGCCAATGCCGCGAGAGGCAGGGGCGAGGGATTTAGGGGTTTACGGGGGGGGGGAGGGGATGGGCGCGGGCGGTGGAGGGAGCGATGGCTAGGGCTATAGAGGTCAAGGGGCGGGGCGCGTGAGTGCGTGGGGGAAGTAGTGGCATGGATCTCAAGGAAGGAGGGGAGGTCATGGTGCGACGGTGGTGAGCGGGGGGTGACGGCAAAGGGTCGCGGTGGGGGGAGGGGTGTTGGCCGGCATGCTGGCCTGGAAGTCCGACGGGTTGGTGCTTGAGCTGGCAATGAGGTGGAGGGGATCGAAGGTCGGGAGGATGGCGGCGGACAGCGGAGTGGGCGGAGGAGGGGGAGTGAGGCTAGTTGACGAGGCGAGCACGCGTCGGGGCGTTGAAGGGCACGGGGCGGACAGGCAAGCGGGTGGTCGGGACGGAATGGTGGGGCGGGGGTAAGGGGTGGCAGGCGGGGAGGCCAGGGAGGGGGGACTTGCAGCGGTGCTCCATATGGCCGGAGGCACCACAAAATGGGGCGGCCAATAACAGGGTCACGGCAGTGACGGACAAGGTGGTCAGAAGCAAGGCAACGATAGCAGCCTAGGGTTGGGGGTTTGAGGTGAGAGCGGGGTGGAGGAGGAGGAGGAGGAGGAGGAGCGGTAGCGTTACTTAAAGCCGCGGCAAGGTACGAGCGGTAGGTCACCGGAGTAATGGCACTCGGCCGCTGAGAGGCCGGGGCGTTACTCTCAGTTGCATCGGTCACATCGTGGTGTAAAGCCAGCAGGTCGGGCGGAGAAGGGGGGAGGGAGGGACGGGATGGCATGGGGTGCAAATGGAAACCAAAGGGTCGGGGCGTTATTCCTCGCCGCCCGCCCACGACGTGGCGAAAGGGCAGCAGGTTGGGCGGAGTAGGGAGGAGGGGGCGGCGCGCATGGTTGGGCGCAGTTGCAAAAGATACGCAGATCTTCGCTCGGCGGGGGGCAGCCGATGCGGCGCAGAGGGCAGAAAGGCTTTAACTGACGCGGAGCGGGGCCAGTTAGTGGCATGTCGCGTCCGTGGGGAGCTGTCTCCCAACGGGAGGGCGGCGGCCACAGGGGGGCAATGAAGGCTACAACCAGGTTGGCAGCCATCAAAGCGGTAGCCTCGTCACCATGCAAGGCAAGCTCAACGGCTCCAAGCCACAACCGGCCATGGGAAAGACGAATGAACGTAGCGACCGTCGGCGTAGCAACACGAACACAGAACACGTTAGCCTGGGGTGACCGGGCATGGAGGAGGACCGGAGGAGCGGTAAGGAAGAAGTTGAGAAGATTGGTGACCTGGAAGAGGTTGGCGATGGAAGAATCGATGGTTGGCGAAAGCCAGATAGTACCCGGGGAGGAGGAAGGGCCGAGGAAACAGGGAGAAGCGGTGCTGTGGAAATCTCTGAGGAGGAGATCCTGGAACGCGACCCCCGGTCTCGGCGAAGAACCGTCTTGCTTCAGGCGAGGACGCTCGGAACAAAGCTTGGGCGGCGCTTCCGGTGGACGACGAAGACTTGGTTTGGAGGAGTGGTCTTGGACCGCCGGGCGAATCAACGCCGGCCGGGGAGGCTAGGGGGCGGCCGCTTCTGGGGGGGGTGGAGGGGGAGGTGGCGGTGGCGGCGGAAGTGGTGGTGGGAGCGGTGGTGGCGGCGGTGATGGGTCAAGGGCGCCCTGGGCGCTCGGGGAGACACTTGGGGTGCTCATCCCGCCTTTGCAAGATTTCGCCGACTACAATGTATCCAAATAATGGCTTAGGCTTTAGTATTTTGGGGGTATATATATGTGTGTATTGTATGTATTAATTATTTTGTAAAAAAGAGATTCTAGAGTTTTAGAAATAGTATTGAAAATATATTTGAAAAGATTTTAGGGCTAGGGCTATGATTGAGCATCTTTGTAAGCCCTAACATGTAACAAACTATGCTCTTCTCTTAATAAAAATCACATAAATCTTTTGCATGATCGAGAGAGAAAAAAAGTGTTGTGTTACACCTTGAGCTAGGTCCGGTACTTCCATACTTGTTATCCTTCCATTTGGTATCTATACATCGTTCATACATACCTCTACTTGAGGCCCCGACACCGACTAAGAGTGAATGAACCGAAAAACAAACGACGAGGGAAAGAGTAGACAAATAATAGAGGAGATCGATCGAGGATACGACTATGAGAGAGCGATAGCAAGCAATGTTTGGCTTATTATTATATTACTAGTTTGTTTTTCACATCACCTGCCAATCGAACAAGTTTTTGAACCACCAGCCAATCAAGCAAGTTTAACATTTTTAGGTCTCAATGAACCTCTTGGCTTGGCAAGCTCAAGGGCAGCTTCAAGGAAAAAAGATTATTAACCCATTTGCCCCTTCAAGTAATAAAAAAATAAAATGTTTGAACACGCAACCTTGTTATAGTGTGACGAAGCTTCGACGAACACGCAAGCTTGGTCCGGCTCAAATAATGTCACTAGGAATTGACCCTTGCCCAACGCCTATATTTGGTTGCAATATGGCTATTTTGGTTGCAACCGGTATCAATTGCATCGAAGTCCGGTGGTTGACAGATGGTTGCAATATGAACGTCACAATAGCCTCAGGCAACCACTTGATGTTTGGTTGCAACAGATCTAACGCTATTGCAACGAATGGCAAAGGCTACTGCAACCAATACTTGGTTGCAAGATTAAATATTGCAACGAACAAAAAAACTAATACAACCAATACTTGGTTGCAAGAACAAATATTGCAACGAACGAAAAAGCGTAATGCAACCAATACTTGGTTGCAAGAACAAATATTGCAACGATTGGATTGGTTGCCTAAGGTTCTATTGCGACGAACGAATGTGTTGCTGTTGGTATTTTTAACATCACTTCAAGTTAAGTTGTCATCCCTAACATGATGCCAAAAACCAAGGATAAAAATAATCTACACGCAATGACTCTAAATAGAATATATCCATAAGCGCACGATAATTCTCCCGTTGTAGCATTTCACCCGGAGAAAGTATTCCGAGTATCGTTGATTTATTTTATGCCAAAAGGATAAAGCAGCATTCTACTTATTAGGAGGGGGAACTTTTAAGGATTAAGAATAATAAATGGATAAACCCTATCATAACCTAATACACCAATGCCTTAGCAATAACTAGTCAACAGTAACGATAAATGTTAAATGAGTAATTAAGATAAATGGTATTCCAGAGCTAGAATATAGAGACTCTCTAATGTAGTAAAGCAATCTAGAGATTCAGTTAGAAATAAAGAAACCTATGTAATTCCTAATATAAAGTCTACAAAATTTCACGCATGCTACACATTTTCATCTATAGTGTAATAAAATCGAGAAGACATCATAAGGAGCATCAACTAATGAGGATATTAAGACACAACGGTCACCTCCTTCGTGACCATGCTCGGCTAGTCCTACGTGACGGGGATGGACTACGAGGAACCAACGCAGCTTGTCACCTGCGCGGACTACCACACGACCCGGCACATCAGGGTGCCTCCGTAGGTACACAATATATCTAGACACCACGTCTACATAATGCGCACCACCTGACCCACTCGAGTATTGAATCAGGCGCTTTACGATCATATAACAATAATCATCATAAACTACATCTATATCGAATGTGCAACTAGAATAAACTAAGAACTGAATAAGTAGCAATATATTAAAGTAGAGCAAAGTCATAATGAAATACAAGATAAAATTACCAAATTCTAGAAGACAGATCTGAATCCCGGCGGAGCGCTCGATCTCTACTTGAATCTTGCTAGACGACTAAACTAAGAACTTGAAGAACTAGAGCTCTACTTCTAATCTCCTCGAAACCCTAACTTCCGACTACTCTTGACGAATGAAGCGGGAGGAATGAATTGGTGTCTTGAAGGGGGGGTCTACCCCTCCTTTTATAGCCCTAAGTGGAGTACACGCGCACATCGTAGGATCAAACCGACGTAGCCAACGGTGGAGATGAAAACCCTAGGCGTCGGGGAGAAAGATTCTGGAAAGGGGGCGCCGCCCGAACCCCTAGGGCGCCGATCGCCCCATGGTGGGGCCGGCCGGCCCCACCTCGTGGCGGCTGCGGGCCCCGCTTCTTCGGTGTCTTCGAGTCTTCTGAACCATCTGGGTGATGTAGTTGCGTCGCGGTTAAGTTTCGTGGTAAATTTGCATTAAAATCCTTCTTTTAGCTTTTTTCTCGAAAAATCCTCCGGAAATCTCACAAATCAACAAAACTCGTGGAATTTGTCGATATAACCTCTATTAGTCTACTATTGCCTTTTCAAGAGCCATTGTTGACGGTATAAAATTTAGACTTAGTGACCGTCAACAATTACCCCCAAGCTAAGTCTTTGCTAGTCCCTTAGCAAAGTTGACTTGAAATAATACTTCCAGGGTATCTCATATTATAGCAACAAATACTTTAGCATTGAAAAAAAATCCTTCAAATCATAATTCATTAATCTATCTTTCAAACTTATCCTTATACCTTTTGACTATGGGGCTCATCAAACTTTTAATTAAATCTTAGGTGATTGAAAGATAGAATAATCAAGCAAGCACTGCATATATTTCATTCTTTGCTTAAGCACTACTCCAAAGGTTTTCTTTTTGAGCTTGTATAAGTTATTATCTTGGAAACCATGAGAATTTACTAATAAGATAGGAGTGGACTACTCAAGCTATACATCATGATTGAATGTGCTAGTGATTAAAACTTTATTTCCAGCTCTTATGCAACATTCTCTCTTCTTTGTCTTTCTGAGAAGTGTGGGTTATCTCCCAGCGGATACTTTTTGTACCCATTTTTTTCTCTCAGGCGAGTGTCTTTGCACCCATTGTTTTACTCTCTTTCTTTTGATTTGGCTCATACCTTTTTGATATGGCATCTTTTGGGCTCATACTTCTTTGGTATGGCATCTTTTGATTGTTATAACCCACACTCTCTTTTAGACTTCTAAGAGAGAATTGTTAGAGAGCAAAATTCTTGTGTGTGTGGATTCAATCATGAATACATAACAGAGTAATCTACTCAAATCATATTAGTAGGATAAATTACCAGATTGATTAATTAATTCTTTGCAAAATATCTGAGCTTAGCTATCACTTAGAATGAAACATATACTAGCTCAAACTTTTTTTTTTATATCATATCTGTCAATTACTTAGACTGAATCACAAGTTTTATGCTACCCACGATATCAGGTTTCAGAATAAATTCTCGGGGTAGATAAACTTCATATAATTCAAAGACAGATTTTAATTTCAGATGCTAAGTAATTGCAGATTTTTAATTGCTCTCTCTCTTTTTTTTTTTTTTGAATAAGTACAGAATTTAAAGACAAATTTTAACTATTCTAATGATAGAATTTAAATACCGAAAAGTAGATATAGTTTAAATACTAAAAGGTAAAGTATATACGAGAGGTGAATGATGCTCACCTCGCGGGGAGGCTCTCCCCCAAGCCGCATGTTGCCGTACTCAATGATGTGGTGGAGGCGGTGGTGGATACCCCAACCGGTCTATTAGGTACTCCACTCCGGTTTGTATGTGCTTTGCTATCCATGATGTAACCGCCGAATCTAGCTGGTCGCCGCCTTTGCCACTTTGCGTGGCTGCCGATGAAGCCTTTGTTGTCAACCTCGGTGTTGCCACCGCTCATGTCGGTGCAAGGTCTCATTTGTCGCCTCGCCCCTGGCCGGAGGTTAGTAAAAAATGTAGACATAGCAGGATAATCATTAATAGGAGTGCTAAAATGCTGCTCGGAGGTGGCATGTAATTATTTGCCGGTGGTGCATGGTACGGGTGCGGTCCACCGGTGGTGTACTCCGTGTTCAGCGCCAAGACGAGAATGATGCACGCCCTCTCGATAATCTTGTCCCCGATCTTCGGCTCCCCGTGTGGGGAATGTTCCCCATCCCGTGGATGTAGACGACTCTCCTTGATGATAAGTGGGTTGGTCCTCCCAACCTTTGGGTGGGTGGACCACGGTGATGTGGCTCATGATATGCACCGGTTCATCAAAGTTAGTGTAATGGAAATGAGCTGGTCCCGATGGTGCTATGTCGGTCCCCAAAGTACACACAGTTACGGGTACTCTGTTGATGCGTCTTGATGGACACCGCCAATGTTAGCGGTCTCTGGAAAAGTAAAACTGTCAACAGTAATAAATCCCCAAATCCCCATTAGGCAGCTCGTACTCATTTGGATAATTTTTATAGATCATGATTATCTTGTTATTTCGGCGTTTCACCATGTGAGCACGAAAGAAAAAGTCATATCCAATAACTCTTCGGGCACCAATAATAAAAGTGAGTGTAGCATTGGACAATAAATCTAATCCAGTAGCTAGGCGTGTAATCCAAGATGTGAATGAAATGCTGCACTTTCTCATAGGAGGTACGGTTTTCCAAAGAGCTCAACATTAATTTCACAGAGATGCTTTTCTCTTTTTTTAATCATGATGTATAATAAATGTAACTCATCCTGTCTAATGGTATTTAATTCCTCTCTAGGAAAGAAAGTAAAAGCTAGCCATTTTAGCATGAATCTCGGTGTTGGGTTATGGACTTCTTCAATGGTATATTTTTGTTTTGCGTTCCAGTTTCTTAGCAAAGTGATGCTCTCCCAAAAATCATCTTTATTAAAATCTCCAAGAACATCAGCTATATTCACTACACCTTTGCTTTCGAAAAAATCCTAGTGCTAAACTGAAATTTTTCCATGTGAGAGTAAAAGGCTTGTTGAACATTCTAAACCAAACATAATCATCATCAAAGTCTAGGGAGCTAATGAATTCTATGGTGAGTAACTTGCTACCCTGCTCAGTGATTTCCCATGCATCTTCCCATTCAATCATTCTAAAAATAAGCTCAAACTCGGAATCCATTCCGGTTTCAACGAGCAAATTGTCATCAAATGTTGGAGTATGAGTGAACTCTTTTGTCTTTACCACATTGAATATTTCTATTTGAGGTCTAAGTGGTAATAGAATTTGATTAAGGTTTGTTAGTCCATACCTCTCTTCCTGTGGGGAAGAGGATGATGATTGA
Organism: Chrysopogon serrulatus; assembly: GCA_015844335.1. Taxonomy (NCBI): domain Eukaryota; kingdom Viridiplantae; phylum Streptophyta; class Magnoliopsida; order Poales; family Poaceae; genus Chrysopogon; species Chrysopogon serrulatus. Next base: position 54,860 of record JADLZL010001574.1, on the reverse strand, counting down.
TGTTGCTCAGGAGGTGATGGAGGGTCAACGTCCATTCTGGAGCCGGCAAATGAAGGTGCTTGAGATGACGAACGGCTTCGGGTGCTGCAGAATGAGAGTGTCCTCTTGATGCTCCTGAGTGCACCTCCAACTTTTCGATTCATCTTGCCTGTAGAATAAAGAACACGAAGAACACGGCAAGAACAACAAGAACATAAAGAACAAAAAGTGATTAGGATTAGCAAACCAAAGAGGAAGAGAAGAGGGAGTCCTGATGATGATCTTGCAAATTGATTTCTCTCTCTTTTCCTTTCTCTTTTCTTGCTAATTAATGAGTGATTTGGAAGAATAAAATGTCGTAGTTGTAACTGGCCGTGGAGCAGAGCTCTCTGGACTTGGAGTGAATGAGTGAGGGGGTGTGAGAAGTTGGAGGCAGAGAGGAGATGATGGGGCGCCGGCCGGGCGTGGTGATGGGGCCGCCCGCCCCCCACCTCGCCGCCTCTCATTTGCTCTCATTTGTGTCCTCTTTGGCATGTATGTGATCAATTCCCTACTCCCTAGGTACTCCTTTCGGTGGCGGACATGGATGGAGGTGAGTGCATGTGAATGAGTGTGATAATTGAAATTTTTGGATGTGGTGAATAATTGGTGGGTGTGAGGTGATGTGAGGTGATGTATGTGGGCCCCACATGTCTTACGTATTTATACCGTATAATGACACTAGAATGAAAAACTAAATTACTTTTAGGAATTTGCGAAAAATTAGAATTCTAATGATAGTATTTTTTATAATTTTCTACTACCACGGTAAATTTCACTGACGAGGATTTACACTCCGTTAGTCATAATTTCATGGGGCTTGGATTTTATATATGGCATGCTTTTTATTTCTTTTTAATAATTCAATTGGTAGGAAAAAATAAATATGCTAGTTAATGCGAGAATTTAAATTACTGATAACTACCGAAGTTACCTCCCTGAAGGTTTCGGGTTTTTAAAGTCCACCGACTTGGACTTCTCCAATTGATTTATTCTTTATGGTTGATCTCGCGGTCGGAGATATTGGTGCACCTTTGCTCTTCTTGATCCTTCGAGTCTTACATTGCTCGGGTCTTGGCCTGAATGCAAATTGCTCTTCTTGCCCATTGATGGTGAATATAATTTCTCCAGCTCCAACATTGATGGTTGCATTTGCGGTGTTTAGGAATGGTCGCCCAAGGATAAGAGGTATCTTCCTCTCTTCCCGCATGTCAAGTACCACAAAATCTACAGAACGAAAAAGTCACGGATTTTTTTACGAATATTTTTCTGCTATCCCTGTAGGGTAGCGGACTGATTGGTCAGCTAGTTGTAAGCACATTGTTGTTGGAGTGAGCGGGGAATAGTTGAGTTTGTCGAAGACCGTCTTGGGCATGACGCTGACGCTTGCTCCAAGATCACACAAGGCGTTCTCGAACATCTGGTTGCCTATAGAGCAATCAATAGTGGGACATCCTGGATCCTTCTTCTTGATAGGTGAAGAATGTAGGATTGCCTCACTGCACGCCTCTGTTAGCTTGATGACTTCGGTAGAGGGTAGTGGTCCCTTGTTGTTGAGGATGGATCGAAGGTACTTTGCATATGTGGGTACCTGCATAGCATCTAACAACGGAATGTTGATATATAATTTTTGTATAATCTCTACAAACTTACTTGAACCGATCATCGGTGGAGATACTCCTCCTCCTTTGTGGGAATGGTAGGATAGTGGTATCTTCGAGTCTTGCGTTAATTCGGGCTCTTGCATCATTTGTTGGTAGGGGTGCTTCGCTTCTTTTTCTCTAGTATTCTTTTCAGCCTCCTTGTCTATCTCAAGACTTGTAAGTGAAGGTCTACGTGCCCCTTCTGGGTAAGGTGGATCACGTGTAACCTTACCTCCTCTAGTAGATATTCCTTTAATCTGTTCATGGTTAGTGGTAGATAGGGTAGAAGCTAAATGTGTAATTTGTGATTCTATCTTTTTATTAAATATTATTTGCTCTTTAACTGCTAGAGAAAAATTATCTAATTTTGAATTAATTTCTTCTAACATTTCATCATTAAAAGCAAGCTTCTTATAAATACTCTCATTGATTCTAGCTTGTTCTAATATTAATTCTCTCAAGGGTGGTTGTCTTTGATTTGAAGAATTATAGTTACCTTGGTACTTACCTTGTCTTGTTGCCTGAGGTTGACTCCATCCTTGCTTCTTGATGATTGCACTAATATCTTCTTCATATTGATCTTTGAATACATCTTGAATTGCCTGACGATCTCTTTTGTAATTAGCCCTCTGCTCTAGCCAATTCAATAATACATCCATTTTGGTTGATATTGCACACAACTCCTCTGGAACTTCCTCACTTTCATGGCATGTCTGGGTGTTGAATGTCCAATTCTGATTTTCTGCCATCCTTACCATAATTGCTTCAGCTCTTCCAGGGGTGAGTGACATAAATGATCCTTCAGCAGTGGCGTCCAATTGCTCACATGATCTTTGGGTTAGTCCATAATAGAATATTTGCATGAGCAACCACTTCTCTATTCCATGATGCGGGCAATCTGATATGTATCCTTGAAAACGTTCTCAAGCTTCTGGAATAGGTTCTCCTTTCTGCTGACGAAATTCTGAAATCTTCCCTCTTAAGATATTCGTTCGGCCTATTGGGAAAAACTTCTCTAGAAAAGCTTTCGAACATTCTCCCCATGTCTTGACTTGATCTTTACTCTGATAAAACCACTGCTTCGCTCTTCCTTCTAATGAGAAAGGAAATAAACGAAGTAGCACGACATCTTGAGGAATGCCTTGAATGTCAATGGTGTTGCCAATCTCCAGAAAATTCTGCAGATGAGCAATAGCATCTTCATCCTTCTTTCCACTAAATATGATAACTTGCACCATTTTGATGAGGCTTGGCTTGATCTCATAATCATGTTCTCCAATGTCAAAGGTGTCGAGAGTCGGACCTACGCGAATGTTCTCGGTGCTTGGAGCAGAGAAGTCGCGCAGAGTCTTCTCAGCCATTGGTTCTCAGAATGATGTAAGACCCTTCTTCCTATGGTTGTTCCCGATAAGAGTTAAAATTCTACAACCAATCCTGCACACTAACCCTATAAGATTTTCTAAATAAAATATGGGTAAGTCTGCTAAAGCAAAAAGGTTATGATTTAGATATAATTTTAATATATATTTGTTTTTCATAAAGGTTTACTCATTATAAAATTCTAGAAAAATATGTATATCCTGGCGAATCAATGATCCTAATAAATTATCCTAATAAATAAAATTGCCATCCCCGGCAACGGCGCCAGAAATGCTTGTTGGTATTTTTAACATCACTTCAAGTTAAGTTGTCATCCCTAACATGATGCCAAAAACCAAGGATAAAAATAATCTACACGCAATGACTCTAAATAGAATATATCTGCAAGCGCACAGATAATTCTTCCGTTGTAGCATTTCACCCAGAGAAAGTATTCCGAGTATCGTTGATTTATTTTATGCCAAAAGGATAAAGCAGCATTCTACTTATTAGGAGGGGGAACTTTTAAGGATTAAGAATAATAAATAGATAAACCCTATCATAACCTAATACACTAATGCCTTAGCAATAACTAGTCAACAGTAACGATAAATGTTAAATGAGTAATTAAGATAAATGGTATTCCAGAGCTAGAATATAGAGACTCTCTAATGTAGTAAAGCAATCTAGAGATTCAGTTAGAAATAAAGAAACCTATGTAATTCCTAATATAAAGTCTACAGCCTACGCGATGCTACACATTTTCATCTATAGTGCAATAAAATCAGAAGACATCATAAGGAGCATCAACTATTGAGGATATTAAGACACAACGGTCACCTCCTTCGCGACCATGCTCGGCTAGTCCTACGTGCGGGGGGATGGACTACAGAGAAACCAACGCAGCTGTCACCCGCGCGGACTACCACACCCAATCCCGGCACATCGGGGTGCCTCCGTAGGTACACAATATATCTAGACACCACGTCTACATAATGCGCACCACCTGACCCACTCGAGTATTGAATCAGGCGCTTTACGATCATATAACAATAATCATCATAAACTACATCTATATCGAATGTGCAACTAGAATAAACTAAGAACTGAATAAGTAGCAATATATTAAAGTAGAGCAAAGTCATAATGAAATACAAGATAAAATTACCAAATTCTAGAAGACAGATCTGGAATCCCGAGCGGAGCGCCCGATCTCTACTTGAATCTTGCTAGACGACTAAACTAAGAACTTGAAGAACTAGAGCTCTACTTCTAATCTCTGGAAACCCTAACTTCTGACTACTCTTGACGAATGAAGCAGGAGGAATGAATTGGTGTCTTGAAGGGGGGGTCTACCCCTCCTTTTATAGCCCGGTGGAGTACACGCGCACCGTAGGATCAAACCGACGTAGCCAACGGTGGAGATGAAAACCCTAGGCGGCAGGAGGAAGATTCTGGAAGGGGGGCGCCGCCGGCAACCCTAGGGCGCCGACCGGCCCCATGGTGGGGCCGGCCGGCCCCACCTGGTGGCGGCTGCGGGCCCCGCTTCTTCGGGTGTCTTCTGGAGTCTTCCTGAACCATCTGGTGATGTAGTTGCGTCGCGGTTAAGTTTCGTGGTAAATTTGCATTAAAATCCTTCTTTTAGCTTTTTCTGGAAAATCCCCTGGAAATCTCACAAATCAACAAAACTCGTGGAATTTGTCAGATATAACCTCTATTAGTCTACTATTGCCTTTTCAAGAGCCATTGTTGACGGTATAAAATTTAGACTTAGTGACCGTCAACAGTTGCAATAGAAAAATATTACGACGAAAGAATGTGTTGCAATAGAATAGTATTGCCACGCCAAAACTACGTGGCAATAGATCATAAGGTTCTTGATTCTGAAAGTTTGAATATGAAGCAAGTACACAGTTATATGATTTTTGTCACCTATTGTTTAGTGGCAATTGCTCATTTCTGTACTATACGTCTGTACATGAATGTTCTTGTGCCTTTGCCGCTGTTACGTCTGTACATGAATGTTCTTGTGCCTTTGCCGCTGTGTAGTACTGATAATTCATAATTTGTGCTATTTGGTCTGAAGGATGTCTTCAGCTGCATCTGTTTCTGTTCCTTTTGTAAGCCCCAGAACTAGTGGTAAGGTTAAATTTTGCAGTAAGGCACCGCCTGAGGACAGAGAACTGCAAGAAAGCTGTTGAGGACTGAAACTGTGATAATTTGTTCTATCCAACAATTTAATACTTGTGCACTTGTGAATCTGAAATTACTCAAGTACATATGATTACTCAAGGGACTATTTGGATCACCTAGGACTTATTGTTAGTCAACTAGTTTCTATTGTTAGGTGACTAATGTCTAGTCCCGAGCTGTTTAGATACATGGACTAATAGCTATTAGTCCACATCAGCTCCCTTTTGCCAACTAGTGAACGAGTTGTTAGTTCAGGTATGGACTAAAAATTACTTCACCCATTAGTTCACCTTTTTGGATGGCTTAAGACTAAACTTTTAGTGATTATTGTCCTGGTACCCAAACATCTACAATTACTTTTATGTATATACAATCTGTACTTTGCTGGCTAATTTCTTTATTGATCTGGCAGGGAAGGCTGTTAATTTTTGTACCGTTCTGGCAGGTTCACGTTCTAAATCTTGACAAAAATAAGCAGCGGCTAGAGCGCTTGATGGCTCCAATTATCTACCGGAATGGTATGTATCCTTAAAACTGACACTAGGGTCCATAGATGATCTGTTTTGGGTCTGCTGCACTTTCTTTGCTATGCTGTGGAATCTTCCTTGGTCAATTCTATCACAATTTGTTATGGTCTGGAATAATTGTTGGTGTATCAGTCTAAGTGTGCCTCTAATTTTTATTGAACTAAATGTTACATTGGTATGAGAAATTAGGCCTTTTGTGTAGTTGTGAAATATAGCTTCATCACCTCTTTCTGTTATGTGAAGACAAGAAACGTGCTATCCTAGTAAACTACATGTCCGAAGCTTAACAAGTGATAGAATTGACTGTAGGACTGGTTTCTATGGCTAATTGAGAATGGCTGAAACATGTTGATTAAGAATGTGTTGTATGGACCTTGGTCATATCTTTCTGAAAATTCATTGTAAAAGAAGTTGTTTTCTATGCAACTCATTAGTCTATCTTGTATCCAGGCTGGATACTGAAGTCCACCAATGAGTTCAACTTCACCTACCAAGAGACCATCAGGATCAAGTCTGGTGGCTTCATCTATCTTATTGCAGTAGGACTGGTTTGAGTGAATAAATTAGAGTTATGTATGCAAATGTATATATGGTTGTTGGTGAATTTTATAACGTTCACATACTGTTGTCTATTGATTTTTGATATATACCATGTATATGATAGAATGATAATATATGTGAGCTTGATATCATAAGTGGGCTTGATATCAGAATGTACTGTTGTCTGTTATAAGTGGCCTTGATATTAGAAGTGCACCAAAAAAGGCCGCGAGAAATATGGGCTAAGCCCAATTTATAGTGTAAAAAAACTAGTTCATGCTTTATTGGCCAAATTTATTTTTATGACAAAATATTTGTCATACTACTTGTGACATGTTGTATGCCATGTCATGTGCCACGTCAACATATGGACACTTGTCATCATCTCATTTAATATGTTATGGCAAATATAATGAAAAATAGCGTAGTCATAATATATGGTGACAAAAGTGCAATGGTCACTAAGATTAGTGACAATTGGATCTGTTAGTCACAGAAGGGGTTTTATGACTCACGTTCTGTGACAACTGCTATATAGTCACGTAAAGGGGTACAATGACACAAAAAGCCTGTAATTGTCACAATCAATAAGTCATAGAAGGCCTAAACTCTTGTAGTGTTTCTTTTTGTTTTGTTTTCTTCAAATGCGCATGTGGGCTTAATTAAGTCTCCAGCTTTTTTTCTAGCGCAACCAAAAATAATCTAATGAATTCACATAATTCATTGGTGGCAATAGAAGCTCATTGATACAACGAATTGGTTTCTGGATGCAACAGGCATATGAGCTATCGCAACAAAGGTTAAGTTTTAGACAACGACATTTCATCATGGCCACAGGCATGCATAATCGCAACCAATTAAATATTTGTGGCAACAAATACAGTTCTATCACAACAAATTGTTTTCTGGATGCAACAGGCACATGAGCTATCGCAACAAAAGTTAGGTTTTAGACAATGTTATTTCATCATGGCCACAAGCAAGCATAATCGCAACCAACTAAATATTCGTGGCAACAAACACACATCTATTGCAGCGAATTGTTTTCTGGTTGCAACAGGCACATGAGCTATCGCAACAAACAGGCACATGAGCTATCGCAACAAAGATTAAATTTTAGACAACGTAATTTTATCGTGGCCACAGGCATGCCTATTCGCAACCAAATAAATATTCGTGGCAACAAACATACATCTATCGCAACACTAAATCGATACTATCGCAATGCTCAAATAGTTGTGGCAATAGGTACCCATAAAAGCAACCACCTTTTTCACCGTGGCATTAACACTAACCTGTTGCAACGAATGTTTCAACAGACGCAACCCAATTTTTTGGTGGCCATAAGATCTAGATATCGCAACCCATAAAAATGTTGGTTGCTATAAAACTAAATATTGCAACCAAATGTTTGGTGTTGCGAAAAAAATGGTGCTCTAAGGGTCAATTCCTAGTAGTGTCATCACACTGAGAATAGTTACATTGATCTGTTGCTGCTGGCACCAGCAACGTTGACATTTATATATCGATTATCCAAATTAAATATGAATTGGCCAAGAGAGGGAGAGGTCTAGAGTTTTGGTTTTGACTAAATTCGAAAACTGCTTGCTACTTAAAGCTAAAGGTCAAAATTGCAATGCTGTTTTGGTTTTGGTTTTGACTAAATGAGACAAAAGTTCAATACGCGTGCTCACCACGGCACCGTGGTGCACTCATTGCTTACCTCATATATTCCTAGAACTCATTGGGTCATTATTATGAGCTAGGCCAGTTATCTAGCGGATGATTCCCAAACTATGATTCCCAAACTTTGGCTGCAAAAAAGTAGACATATTTCAGTCAAAAAATTTGCCTGTGGGGGGAAAAATTTGCTGTGAGGGGTGACCATTGCTGTTTCATGCAATTATTCATCCCGTGCTTTGTCAAACTTCCACCACTGATAGGTTGTTTCCTTTTTGCATTATCAGTCACCGGCTCATTCCCAAACCCTCCCAGTCCCGGATCCTCCCTACCGAAGAATTAGCCCTTTTCATACATTCCTAGGATTTATTGGGTCATTATTAGCGGATGATTCCCAAACTTTGGCTACAAAAAGTAGACATATTTCAGTCAAAAAAATTCCCTGTGAGCGTGACCATTGCTGTTTACTGCATTTATCAAGCATGCAAATAATTGTGTGGTTACGTGTCTCATTCTCTTCACCATAGAGGTCACATGCCGGTGAGGACACATCGATCAATAGTCCTAGGTAAGAGATAGGGGCCGGTGGCCCTTGAATAGTTTTAGGGTAAGAAGGCTTTAGTCTTTTGGGAGTATATATATGTGTGTATTGTATGTATTAATTATTTTGTAAAAAAGAGATTCTAGAGTTTTAGAAATAGTATTGAAAATATATTTGAAAAGATTTTAGGGCTAGGGCTATGATTGAGCATCTTTGTAAGCCCTAACATGTAACAAACTATGCTCTTCTCTTAATAAAAATCACATAAATCTTTTGCGTGATCGAGAAAAAAAAAGTGTTGTGTTACACCTCGAGCTAGGTCCGGTACTTCCGTACTTGTTATCCTTCTATTTGGTATCTATACATCGTTCATACATACCTCTACTTGAGGCCCCGACACGAGCTAAGAGTGAATGGACCGAAAAACAAATGACGAGGGAAAGAATATAGAGATAATAGAGGAGAACGACAGAGGATACGACTATGAGAGAGGGATAGCAAGCACTGTTTTGTCTTATTATTATCTTAGTTTGTTTTTTTACATCACCTGCCAATCGAACAAGTTTTTGAACCACCAGCCAATCAAGCAAGTTTAACATTTTAGTTCTCAATGAACCTCTTGGCTTGGCAAGCTCAAGGGCAGCTTCAAGGAAAAAAGATTATTAACCCATTTGCCCCTTCAAGTAATAAAAAAATAAAATGTTTGAACACGCAACCGTGTTATAGTGTGTGACGAAGCTTCGACGAACACGCAAGCTTGGTCCGCTCTCAAATAATGTCATCACACCGAGAATAGTTACGTTGATGCATTCTTGCTGGCACCAAAGAACGTTGACATTTATATATCGATTATCCAAATTAAATATGAATTGGCCAAGAGAGGGAGAGGTCTAGAGTTTTGGTTTTGACTAAATTCTAAAACTGCTTGCTACTTAAAGCTAAAGGTCAAAATTGCAATGCTGTTTTGGTTTTGGTTTTTGACTAAATGAGACAAAAGTTCAATACGCTGGCCTCACCACGGCACCGTGGTGCACTCATTGCTTACCTCATATATTCCTAGAACTCATTGGGTCATTATTATGAGCTAGGCCAGTTATCTAGCGGATGATTCCCAAACCATGATTCCCAAACTTTGGCTGCAAAAAGTAGACATATTTCAGTCAAAAAATTTGCCTCCGGGGAAAAAAATTTGCCCGTGAGGGGTGACCATTGCTGTTTTCGCATTTATTCATCCGTGCTTTATCAAACTTCCACTACTGATAGGTTGTTTCCTTTTTGCATTATCGAGTCACCGGCTCATTCCCAAACCCTCCCGGTCCCGGATCCTCCCTACCGAAGAATTAGCCATCAACGTCGGTCCCCGATTCATGGGTCGTTATTATGAGCCCGCCATGCACGCCCGGAGGAGGAGGGGGGGATCTGATCTCACAGTTCCGGATGACTTGTATCTAACAACAGTAAGATGATAGCCAGTCCTTTCCTGAATACCTGAACTGTAGCTCATCCGGCAATGGCCACTCATCACATTTATCTTAATAAAGCCCTCGCCTGAGGGCACTCAACAATTGTGCAGTGACTTGTCCCATTCTCTTCACCAACATAGGTCACATGCCGGTGAGGACACATCGATCAATATTACAGGTTTATAGGAGAAGAGAAAAATTCTCTTGGGGGTCTCTCCATATCCGGATCTGTTTTCCATCTCCTACACGCCATATAACACCACCCTTCTTGCAATGGGTTGAATGAAGGGATCAATAAACACTTCATCATACGGAAAAGGGTTTTCGTAAGGTTTTATTCATAATACGTTTTACTCTTGCACTATTACATGGATGGATCATTTTGCTTGCACAGTTGCAATATTACACCACGACGAGACGATACAGATTATTTATTCAGTTACCACGCATGCAGCAGAGCTAGCTGGTATGTCGATCAGTGGCGCAGCAAAGGGTTGACGACATGGCCTGCAAACACCACCACGCCACTGACATCCTCCATGAGAAAGAAGGCGAAGGGGTGATCCGCCACGAAGTCCACGGGGGGACTGACAGGCCTGCCACAACCCTCCGCCATCACCACGGTGCCGGCGGCGGCGACGGTGCCGCTCTCGTCGACCTTGACGACGCACTGGTGGAACACGGACGACACGGCCACCGGCGGCGCCGGCGTGCAGCCAAAGATCTCCGAGAACGACTCGGGGAAAAGCGAACGGAAGCTCCAGCCCCAGGCTTTGCAGAACCGGGCGATGCCTCCACCCTCATCGGTCTCGAACTTGGGGATCTTGAGCTCCCCCCCACCACGGGCTCCTCGGGCACGACCGACCACACAGAGGCTTCGCGGGCGCCGGGCGCCGAAGCGCCCGCGCCATGGTCGGGCAGCCCGTCGCGGTCGTCGGGGAGGTAGATGTACATGGCGAACTCCCCGTTCGCCGTAACCGCCGCCGCAGATAGGGCATGCGCAGCACCTTGAAGCCGGGGACGCCGACCGCATGAACCCGCTCCCCTTGCTCATGAACGGCACGCGGACAACGGCGGGATCCGGCGAGGCGATGTAGAACGGGCCTTCCTCGGTGGAGTCCGGGTCGAATGGTGTGACCCAGTAGCCGTGGAAGAAGACGGCGTTGGCCAAGACGAAGCGCCGTGGAGCCGCCGCCGTCGCCAGAACTCGAGCTCCTGCAGCTCCTTCCTGACTATGTCCTTGACAAGGCCGAACTCGAGCTCCTGCTCCTTCCTGACGATGTGCTTGACAAGGCCGCCGTCGAGCTCCTGCTCCTTCCTCGACGATGTTCTTGACAAGGCCGCCCGGTGTTGCGCTCGAGCCACGCGTTGATCTCCGCCGCCCCGCGGGGTTGTCCCGAAAGCTCACCGGCCCGCGCCTCGGCCCCAGACGGCGGCGGCGGTGTTGGCGAAGGCCGGGCGGAGGCGCAGCGAGGCGCCGACCCAGCATACCGTGGCGCACCGGACCTCTACCGACTCAGGCGGAAACGAGGCGTCGTCATAGGACGGCGGTCGCGCGCCGACATCCCCCCCGGCGAGGACGGCGGACGCGACCTTCGACGCGAAGCTTCGGCGTCTTGCCCCCAGGGGCCGAGGAAGGCGACGATCCGTCGCGCGCGCCCGGCGCCCGGCGGGCGGCGGAGGGAGAGCACGGCGTGGAAGGAGATTGGCGAGACGGCGAGGTTGGCGGTGGCGTTCCCTCGTCGAGGCTTCCGAGGTGGCGGAGGAGGAGCATGCGAGGCGCCGCCGTCCCTCACGGCGTCGGGCGATGGCATGGCCCGCCATTGACTCGTCTCTCGACCGGGCCGCGACGAGATGCTAGATCAGCTATTCTCGGTGAGATGCTAGCAGTGGGGGAGTAGTCTCGTAGATAGATCAGCAGGAGTTAGGATAGTAATAGGAGTAGAATTCTTAAGTACTAAAACCACCCACCGGCTAAGTGAATTTGGAAACCTTAACCCATAAGCAAATGATTTTATTTCTTTGCTAAATACCAAAACCAAAAGTGTCCTTCCTAGGGGTAAAATAGACTATTTTGAAAAGTTTGTGAAGGTAAAATAGACCGTTTCATAGTTCGGGGGGTGAAGTAGACTACGCTTGATAGTTCGGAGGGTTAAGTAGACTTTTTCTATTTATTTTAGCTTATTAGTCATTTATTATAAGTCATACGTCCATACTGGTACCTTTAGAAAAGTCCATTATTTTGGGACAAAAGGCCAAACCTCTTTATTTAAAACGCATGTTTTCCCTTATTTTCCTATTAAATAAACCAAATTGATTTTTATAAAATTTTTCTATGCGATTGAATTGAGCGATGCACAGAGAATCCTCGGCGGAGGAGGTCTAGACCATTCCGCCACTTTCGACCGACGCGGTTCCCGCGCACTGGCCAGTCGGTGACACGTAACTCTCCCAACCATCACGCTACCTCCCCATACCAGCGACCGCGCACCCACGTCCCGCTGACATCCGGGCCCGGTCCACCACGGCCCCACGTGTCATGCAGCGCTAGGGCACCCCGGGTGGGCCCTTCCCGTCACACCAGTACGGCACCGCCACGCCGCTGGACTCCACTTGAGCTCGCGCTCGCGCTGGTGTGGTGTTGCACTGTTGCGCTTGCGCCACCAGCACCAGCACCCACGGGCCTGGCCACCGCCTATATTACCCCTCCTCGGCTTCTCCTCCGCCGGCTCACCAGACTCGCTCTCGCTTGCGTCGCCATCATCATTGTCTGTCGTGAGAGGCGGAGGCGAGGTCTAGGCCATTCATTCAGCTTGAGATCAACATCCAGTTCCAGAGAGGCGAGTAGCAGGCGACTGAGAGAGATGGAGGCGGTGGAGCACGGCGACGAGATGGTGGTGGTGGTGTCGGAGGAGGTGGAGGATGGGTGGCAGACCCCGAGGCGCAAGGACTGCCGCATCCCGGTGGTGCCGCCGTGCCCGGCGGCGCCGCCGAGGAAGAAGTCCGTCGCGATGGCGGAGGCGGCCGGAGGGAGAGGCAGGCGCCGGGAGCCGCCCAAGGGCGGGTACTTCCAGCCGCCGGACCTCGAGTCCCTGTTCGTGCTCGCGCCGCCGCGGAGGCAGGCGACCTCAAGCTGCGCGTGATGAAAAGGCGGCTGCACGCGTACGTACGCACGCACGCACCGCGGCACCTTGCGGCCATGGGTTCCTCCGGCCACCGGCGGTCGGTGAACCGGCGATAGGTAGCTGGTGCTAGTCTGCTAGAGTAGTTGTATAGTACTGTAGTACTAGTATGTCTGTGTAGTTCTGTAGTGGTAGGTGTAGGTATGCAGCAGCACATCTTACCTTTCTTTTTCGGGGTCTTTCTTTTGGAGAAGACGGATGTGCAGCCGTTTGCTGCTCGTACGTGTGTGTGTGTGTGTGTGTGTTGCAGTACAGCTAGAGATTGACAAAAGCAGCAGTAGAGATCGATGGAGAGGTCCAAAAGGGCCTCAAAAAGTTTGGATGGAACCTGTGTAAAGTACTGTAGCAGCATGGATCGGAGTGTGTTGTGAATGTTCTTTGCGAGCTGGACAAATGTGAAATGTGCCTTTGTGTTTATTCCGCTTGCGTTTCTGAATCTTTTGTTTTGAGTCACCGCGTTTGTTTGTGTTGTGTGCCCGTTGCAAGCAAACTGCGAGTCGTCTGCCCACTCTCCTATTCCTCGTTCGTCGTCACACCAGGGGAGGAGCGCAGCCCGTATGGCGTGCTCTGTCCTGGTTCCCGATCGACAAGGTCCAGAAGGATCTATACAGACGGACCTTGAATGCGTCGTACTACCGCGCACAGGGCCTGACGACGGAAGAGGGCAATTGGTAAGGATTCCTTTTTGCCTTTGAAAATTCCGGATTTCTTGCCAGATTTATCTATTCATTCATTCTTGTTCCCATTCATGTCGATACACGCACGCAAATCCGATTTACATATATTGAGCTAATAGCTCTCATAATTTTCATAGAAAAAGACTATAGAACTTTTTGTGGCCCACACATTTTCGTTTTAAACTCTCCTGTGCTGTAATAGTCGACGCAATCCGCAGACCATCTTGGTCTCGAAATAGCCGGCACAATCTCCATATGATGTACTCCCTCCGTCTCATAAAAAATGCCATCTTTGACTTTTTAATCATCGCATTTGACCATTCGTCTTATTTAAATTTTTTATATAAATATCATGTATCTTGTTATGACTTATTTTATTATTAAAGATACTTTTATAATTGTTTATTTATTTTATAATATATATAAATTTTTTAAATAAGACGGATGGTCAAACTCGATAACCGAAAAGTCAAAGATTGCGTTTTTTTATGAGACGGAGGGAGTAAGTACGATTTTGATATGAACTTCATCGTCATGCAGGCTCACCCGAAACTTTATGATTTTTTTTTTAGATCTTGGTGTCTAGGCATGCTATGCGTGGGGAGTTAATTTGCTCTCTAACTATCGTGCAAACTTAATATGATTAAAAAATTGATGCCTCTAAATTCCTACGAATGCCTAAACACCTTGTTTAGATGCCATCTAAATTCTAAGTTTTTTCACTTTCTTTTCATCACATTAATTTTTAGCCACATATATGGAGCACAATTGGACAATATTTACAAAATAACTAATTGCATAGTTAGTTGTAAATCATTAGTCTACGATTGGACAATATTTACCAAATACAAATTAAAGTGCTACAGTTGCAAAGTTGAAAAAATTTCAACATCCAAACAAGGCCAAAAAATGAAAACACCCTGAAGATTAGGATCTTTATCTAGTTCTTAACCAAATGTCTTATTTCAACCAAAGAAAATTTAATGAAAAGGCATCCAAAAGGTAGTGAAAATTGTTTTTGTAATTACAAGACAACTATGCAACATTTATATTTTTTTTTTGATTGCCATGTATCTAAATTCATTTCAAATTACTTGATCGCTTTTGGTTTTTAGAAGCCACAAAATGTAGCTAATTTATTTGGGAATTGACTACAAACAATAGATCCAAGTTAAGGTCCTCACATTTAGATGAGGGCAAACGCAATATGTCATATACATATTATTTTTTTAGGGCTACTTATTAGATTCGCTTACAGGTCATTTTTAGGGCTATTTATTGGATTCGCTTTTTGACCTACTCCTTCTATCCTAAATTATAAGACGTTTGATTTTTTTAACATTAATTTTTACCACTCGCCTTATTCAAAAAATTTTGTAAAATATCTTATCTTTTGTCGTAGCTTGCTTTATTAATGATAGTTCTTCAAGAATAACTTAAAATTGGTAATATTTATATAAATTTTCTGAATAAGACGAATAGTCAAACTTAGGATCAAAAAGTCAAACGCCATATAATTTGGGATGGAGGAAGTAGTTATAAGAGAAGAGTGGTTGGACCCAATTATAAAAAGGAGAAAAGAGTGTTTGATAAAACGGCAGTCTTAGAAAGTGTAAGAAATCATGGGTGCTTGTCTTCTAAAAGGCTTGATGTTTATCTTTGGTTGTTTTAATTTGTCCTCTATGCAAAAAATTTGTTTGGCTTATTGTTAGTTTTTGTTTTTTTCAACAGGAAGTTAAAAACTTTTGATTATGTTTGGTTGAGTGTACAACTCATGTGCAGAAGCTGAAAGAGCAAACTATATTTTTTTTTAAAAAAAAAAATCGCCTCGCTAGTATAATAATTGTGTAAAACCTATCGAAGGAGGTAGAACAATTATGTAACCATGGATCTCAACAATATTTAAATTTTTTTAATTTATTACCTTTTTGATAAAGACTAATTTGGAATAAAAATTTGACATAATGTTAGACTTACACAATTACAAGTATAAATATTATAACGATTGATCGTTTCAAATCCTTGATGTATCAACGCTAGTTACAAAGTTATAAATGACGTGGACATGTCACATGTGCAATTTTAATATAAAAAATCTTATATCCATCCGAGCTCATACATACTACCTCCATCCCAACAAGAAAGCAACTAGTTGCGTGTCGTGCAGAGTGATTCATGTCTGACTAGGTTTCTAGTAAATAATAATTATATTTATAGCTCCAAATTAATTTATGGTAATATATTTTGTAACTAATCTAATGATATTTATTTGGTACATAGTAATAATAGTTTTGTTTATCTATAGCAATGTTAGCCTATACGCTACACGGTACACGTTTTCGTTTAGCGAATAGTCGGATTATACGTCCCGATTAAACGGGCCAAAAAAGGATTATACGGGGATTAAACGGATTAAACGGCCTTCACGGCCAACACGGTTGACTATGTAGCGTTTACACGCCGTGTAATCGGCCTACACGGCCGTGTAGGCGAACAGAGATCTATAGTTGGTCTTACTTAAGCTCCTAAAACATGCTAGAATTGCATTCTTTCTAGGATGGAGGTAGTAAGATTTATGAGAGAATTATTTACCTGACCCTTAAAAAAAGTTTGGCTTACTGTCTTGGCCCTTTTATTTTTGAACTTAGCAATTTTTCCTAAAAGCTAATCTTTAGTTTTTATATGCCCCTTCCGTTTGTTGTAAGACTTAAATTGTTATAAATCACAAGCGTGAATTGATGATTTGTTCAAAATGATTCTATCTAGAGTTCAATTTGTCTATGCTTAATTTTGAAAAAAGTATTTGAGATGGTTTAAGGTTGCCATAATTAAATTAAAAACACTACATTCCTTTTTTTTTGTTGCAATTTTGACAATCTTAAACCATGTGAAATATTGGTTAAAATTAAACATAAACAAACTGACTCACCATTAAGTTCTAAAACTACTAACGGAAGGGCCACTAAAATATAACTTTTAGGCCAGAATATAGGTACGCTCAAAAATAAAAGATACAACAAAATAAGCTAAATTTTTTTATGGCCAAGAAAATAATTCTCTCAAGATTTACATGCGTTTCACAAAAAAAAAATGAAAAATCATGTCTTGAAAGGTGAAAATAAAAAATTTCCAATTGAAATGATGGAATTCAAATCATGGTTTTTTGACAAAAAAATTCAACTCATGGTTTTTATTGGCAAGAGGAGTATACAAATCTTCTGCTGCACATTTTAAACGAAGAAAATGTATATATAAAAGTATAAAAGATAAGTAAACACTTTAGTGGGCCTTGGCTTTGTGAAGTCAAATTCGTGGCCCACGGACGTCCAGGAAGGGGGCGCCGCTGGCCACCCAACCGGCAGGTTCGGGAGTAGTCCGGAACCCGCCGCCGCATCCACACGACGCCACGACTGACGACGGGGAGCCCCGGTCTCCCTCCACCGCCATCTTCCCGCATAAAAGCAGAGAAGAGAGCTTTGCAGCGAGAAGCCGAGAGAACCCCATCGATCTCGCCTGAAGCAATCCGCACCTATCGTGAGCCGAAGAACCCTGTAGTTCGTCTCGTCTCATCTCGCCACAACAGCTGCAGAAGAAAAACAAGGGGGATGGCGAAGGATGGGGGCCCCGACTGGAACGGCCTGTTGAAGTGGAGCATCGCCCACGGGGACGGCACCAAACCGACGCGTGCTCTCAGGTCTGCGACCCCCGCGTTCAGATCCCCTGCTTCCTCCCTTTGCTCTCGTCCTGTGTCAGAACCCTAACTAGTCCTCCGTGTTTATCAGTTCATAACTTCACATGCTTAGATTTGGCTGTCTTACTCTCTGTACTCTAGATTTTTAGCTGTCAGACCATATGCTCAATTTTGCTGTCTTACTGCGCGTTCCCTTATTTTTCCCTATTTTGTTTGGCTAGTAGGTTTAACATCTGCTGCCAAAATTACTGCAATTAGTCCAAGAGAAGTGGGATCAAATGTTCACATGTGGTTCTTAACTTCATTGGTTTGGTTCTGCAGCGAGGAAGACAGAAAATGGTTCATGGAGGCCATGCAAGCCAACACCATAGATGTTGTGAAGAGGATGAAGGAGATCACTCAAGTGATGAAAACTCCAGAAGATGTCTTGCAGTCTCAGGGTGTGACCCCAGAGAACATTGAAGGTATTGTTTGGGGAGCATTCCAATACTCCCGATGTTGATTTTTAGTCTTTCTCATGAAAAATTGACTTCACCCATTTCTGAATGATTGACCTTTATTGTCAATATATGCATGTTCATTGGTCAGTGAAGATTCTTTGCACTTCTAATTTGAATGGGAACATGATGGTATTTAGCGCCAGATGTGCGAACATAGTAATCAAAGAAACTGTGTGATTGTAATGGTCTAGTCTGTTAATTAATTGATCTGCCAAATGATTTGTTTGGCGCTCAAAGCTAACATTGGAGGCCCTTAGCGGTATCATGTTTCATTTGCAAAAGAAATTCATAGTAGGTGGTCTTGGTCATATGAGTAATTCATGATTGATTGATGGTGTTTATTTGCTGTCACTTGCCTGCTAAACAAAGATTCCAATGTTACTTGGTTGTGTGTCCTCCTTGAAGTTTGACTTTATGGACATTGATATTTATCATCCTTATTAAGTTATTGGTATTGGCTCTGGAATAAAAAATTACTTACTCTATTTCTTCTTTTTTTCAGATATGTTGGATGAGTTACAGGAGCATGTTGAATCCATTGACATGGCAAATGGTAAGATTCGTAGTTGTAATCATCACTTACTTGTAAATGCTTGTCCTAGTGGTTATTGTGCAAGTCCCAACTCCTAATGCATATACATATTCAAACAGATCTACATTCTATTGGTGGGCTGGATCCACTACTTGGTTACTTGAAAAATTCAAATGCTGGCATCCGAGCGAAGGCAGCAGAAGTTGTTAGTACAATTGTGCAGAATAATCCCAAGAGTCAGCAACTTGTCATGGAATCCAATGGCCTTGAGCCACTGTTGACAAACTTTAAATCAGATCCAAGTACAAATGCACGTACAAAAAGCTTTAGGAGCCATATCTTGTAAGCATCCCTCAGTATCATGTGAACTCTTTTACTTCAACTCAGCAGTATTTTCTGTTGGTCATGCTAACAAAACTTTGTACAATTGTTTTGCAGCTCTAATACGTCATAACCAGCCTGGAGTTTCCGCATTTCGCCTGGGAAATGGCTATGCTGGATTGAAGGATGCTCTTGGTTCCGATGATGCCAGACTTCAGAGGTATGTCATGATAACAGTATACCCAGACATGTTGTACCATCGGGTTATTTTTCTTGGAATGGTGTCAGACAGGTAGATAGAGTGACCTGACAGAAAACATCACTACCAAAATTATCCCTGGAATCCTAAATGGCCTATAAAAAAGCAGCTGCATAATCAGGAGGGGTTTGAACCCCTATGGCAATTTATTAAGGCCAAGGCTGACCAAAAGTTCAATTACAGTACAAACAACAAAGAAGCAGCCGTGTACTAAAAGAGCTGTACTCCCCTGTCGTATTGAAATTCCTTGTTAATCGTTTAAAAATGAAAAAATCATTTTATTTACTTGTGGTTGTCCATATTTTGCTAAACTTCAGCCCGATTTGTATTAGCTTTTCCTGCAGTTCAAATCTAATTTTGTTTTTCCTGCAATGTGAATGACATAGTTCTGTTGTATTGATGCAGGAAAGCTCTCAATCTCTTACAGTACCTGCTGCACAACAACAAGGCAGACAGGAGTGTTGCTACAGAGCTTGGTCTTCCAAAGCTGATGATGCACCTTGCGTCCAGCGATGATTCCTTGGTGCGCGAAGCTGCTCTAAGCGGCCTCCTTGAGTTGGCACAGGACAAGACATCTGGTAATGCGCTACCCGAGCAAGACAAGCTGAAAGACATCCTCAAGAGTCGAATAGAAGGGATCAGTGCGATGGACTCCGATGATCTCCATGCCGCTCGTGAGGAGCGGCAACTGGTGGACTCGCTCTGGAAGGAGTGCTACAACGAGCCTTCGTCCCTCAGGGAGAAGGGCCTCGTCGTGCTTCCTGGAGAGGACGGTCCCCAACAGCCGCCACCAGATGTTGCAGGGAAGATGTTTGAGCCGCCGCTTCGCGCGTGGGCAGCATCGAGACCTGCTCAAGCAGATGATTCTGATTCTGGCAGCGGAAAGAAGGATCCGCCATTGATGCTTAAGTTTTGAGGGTCATGCTGATTCTAGTTCTTAGGCTCCATGATGGTTGCTGAAAGCTGAAAGAGCAGACCTGATGTAGTAATGCTTGACTTTTGCCCTGTGCACGCACTGCATCTTGTATGGTTTAAACCTTAGTAGTGGTTCTTATAATTTGCTCTGCATTATATTGTTCAGAGTTTGCTTTATCAGATAGAGGATGGCAGACAGATACTGTATTATGTGATGCTCGTAAATTTTAATTAACACTACTAGTGAATTCTCTTGCACGATTGTTCATATTGTGATGCTTTCATGATTGATTTATCTGAATCTGATAGGAACCACTCGATTCCATTAAACCTGTGAACTAGCCAAATCGCTGGCCACCAAGTCCACCAAGTCCCCTGGATACAAACTGGTAATGAACCAGGAACAACGGGACGTTCACGCTGTGAGCCTGTGAGAGATGTTGAACAGCGTGCGTCTGCTTGCACGCTTATGTACTTTCAGCTTCAAGGATGGCCGTCCGATTTCTCACATTGCTTTCCGTGCCGCTCGATCTGGACGGCGGGTGATTTTGCCTACTCCCGTCCGGTTCGTCGCGAGCCATTCAAAAGGCAGCAAAATCCAGCTCTCTCCTCTGCCTCCGGCGGCACCTGCCCCCTGCTGCGCCATGGAGCTACAGCTGCAGGCCGCCGCTCCGTGTCCGCCCGCGCCACACGCCGCCTCCCGCGGCCGCCTCGCTGCGCCTCCCTTCGTCAGTATAGCTGTCGCCGCCGCCTCTAGCCCGGGCCCCTCCGCGCTCCTCTCCTGCCGCGGCCCGGCGCCTCGCTGGCGACGTTCGACCGTGAGGGCGCGCGCCGGGGCCGGCGGCGGCAGGCGGAGGGAGTCCCCGTACGAGGTGCTCGGCGTGTCGCCGTCGGCGGCGCCCAACGAGATCAAGCGCGCGTACCGGCGCCTCGCGCTCAAGTACCACCCGGACGTGAACAAGGAGGTGCGTGTGGCGACCGACCTTCTGCTGTTGCTCGCGCTCTTTACCTTCGTATTTCTGTTTGATTTCTACGGGACTTCTTGGAACGTTGGGGATGGATGGCTCTGCTCACCGCCAGCCTCGTGGATGTTGTCAATGCAGCCTGATGCTCAGGAGAAGTTTCTGCGGATCAAGCACGCTTACAACACTCTGATGAACTCAGAGTCTCGATCCAAGTACGCGAGCAGCAGTTCAGATTCGTCCTGGTCCTCCAGCTCCAGGGAGAACAAATCAGCTGCTGCAGAAGAGCCGTTCTATGGATTTGGTACTGAATTCTCTCCTCGCTATCAGTAAACTCGATCGTTGATGTGACCAAAGCAGTCCAGTGAGGTTCCATTGTTCTACTGGAAATTTGAGACCTTAGTTCTTGTCATGTGGAGCTAAAAGCTCAACAGAATGTTTCACCTCTACTGTAACTCTGAGATCATAGTGGTTGTGCTTTTTGCAGCGGACTTCCTTAAAGATTTGCAAGCAGAATTTCAGAACTGGGAAGCTGGGTTAAATTCGAATCAGAAACCTAATAGCCTTTGGGAAGAGTTGGCAGTAAGTAGTATTCTTTATTCAACCATATATCGATTATTGTAAGTTTGTGCCACTGTTGAGAATTGCCATGTAGTAATAGCATAGATAAGGCCAGCTACTAGTTATAGTTTGTGGAGAATGTCATGTTAAACCCTGCTCTGCGTTCTGTTAAATCAGGCAATTGGCGAGGAATTTGTAGAATTTCTGGAAAATGAATTGAAGATTGATGACTCCAGACCAGAGGACGTCACTGGAAATGACCCATACACCCAGTTTGGGCAGCAAGCAAAAAATGCCAAGGATGACAAGACATCAACAAATAGCTTTGATGATGGTCTTTCTGAAATAGAGGCCGCTCTCGAGAAGCTGAAGAAGGAACTTGGACTGGGCTAAACCATTGATGTGACAACTAAAGGGCGTTGCTTTTGCTAACTGACTTCATGTTCATACAAAGGTCTGTCTTGTATTGTGTCTAACGGTTGGTGATAATAATTTGCAACTGTGATCTATTACCTACTTTTCGTTTTCCCTTTCTAGATACATAATTTTTAGCTTGTATCTAGCCATAGAATATGTCTAGGTGGATAGCAAATATTATGTACCTAGAAAGCCAAAACGACCTATAATTTGGGATGGAGAGAGTAACTGATAGCTCATGAGCTTATACATTCAGCTTTCATGAATGTTTCTGTCTCTAATCGCTCAGCTTGTTTGCAAAGAACAGTGACAAATATTTGTATGCCTTTGAACTTTTTGGGTAAAGGGGTTCTAATTTTTTGTGTGATGGCCTGATGTGGGTACCGACTACCGAAGAAAAGGTTGTGCACTGCTAGCAAAATCTATGGTTCTTTTCTTTTCTGTCAAATACAATTTTGCAAATAACATGAAATTTGATGCTGTTTTTTCGAGTCTTACAGTGACCTCAGGCAACGCTTATTTGTTCTTCATCCTGCATCTGTGCAGTGCATGTTTAATCAAAATATGCAGTGTTCCTGAGTGTTTTTTCTGTAATGAAAGTCCACACTCGACAAATGGAGTCCCAGTATCAATGTGATCTACTGCAAGTCCTCTTATGCAAAAAAAAAAAAAAAAAAACCCAAAAAAGAAACTTACTCACCAAATAAAGTCTAAAGAATGATAATGCAAGTAGCCAAACCCTTTGGGGCTGGACCATGCCTCCCCCCCCCCCAACCCCCACCCCCAATCCTTTTTTTTTTTTTTTTTTTTTTTTTTGGAATACCAGGGACGGATCCTTTATCCATTGCATAACATCATGACAAATTACGATGTTTATCACCCAGTTATAACAGTTTTGTTGTTGTACTGCAAGCAACATTACATCAAGTTTCTGAATAACTCAGACTCATTACCCGTAGTCCATGGCACTTCCATTTACCAGTTGTGTTTCTTATTTCATTTCCCTGCACCTTAAATTATGTTCTAACCCTTTACAATGGCATTTTAATCAGTTCTTTATACTCTTATGTAACCAGTTTAGGTCATACGAATGATGCGGGCACCATCCACAATATCTGGAACACTGTTGGTGCATGGACAAATTCAGATATTATCATGAAGATTGTATGTAATATCTATTCTTTTATGAGGATGATCTTCAGGGTTAATTCTTGATGTATGTTGGAATACTCCTTGCAAAAGAGTTGGCCACATACAATTTTACATATAAAGAGCAATCTTTTCGCCAGTTTCCATATGAGCAGTCCTATATACTCGTGTAACCAGTACATTGTTGATAAACATCTCTTGTTCATGTTTTGTATATTAGCGCTTTATGCTGTACATATCCACATCTTATGGTGCAAGTTGCAAGATTCATACCCTTCATCGCCATGACACATATATATAGCTATAAGCTGTTTTATAATAGGCTGAGTCTTTGGTTCAGTTGCCACTTCCCCTTTCACAAAAAAATCCTGATGGCAGCTCTCGCATTGCAGTTGTAACTCTTTTTTCAGTCGACATGAACCAACATACATAAACGGAGGCAATTAATTAGAGTGTACAATGACATGATTGAGATTGTTCAGATGGGCAAGGCTTCCAATTTCCAAAGCAACCGCAGCAGCCAGGCCAGCAGGTATAGTTTGGCAATCGATCACACAAAGTTCTCCAGGGATCTGGATTTTCAGCAGCTGCTCGAAACAGAGGCAGCAGTGGTTGCATCGGCTCATGATCCCGGTTAGTAAACTTTTGTAGATGACGCAAACCGCAAAACCCATCATATGAGCTGCTAAACCTTATGAATAAATAGTACTATGCGTGCTACTATCATGCACAAGCATAAAAGTAGAAACTTTTCCTGAGAAACTCCTTAAAATAACAAAACTAAACAAAATGGTAATAAACAAGTTTGGATCTAAGAACCGTATCCCTTATTTGATAGATTTGCTTCCAGAAGAGGCAGCCAAAAGGGCTATATTACTACTCTCTCATATGAAGCCGTCTCCCATAGAACTTGCAATTTGTTTTCAGGTTTTAATATCTCATTCCGCTACAAATACTCTTCTACAGCAAAGACTTATTATCCACATAAGAAAACGAAGTTAAGGAGAAGATGAAACCAACAAAATGTGCATTAAGTATCCAGAAATAAGCCAAACACAGCTCCTTCCTTGATAGTTGTAACTTAACCTTAGTATGACCAGTCAGTGATCACTAGTAGTTATATTGCAGAAATCAGAACAGAGAAAACTTGCACAGTTGACAGCCACTAATGAGCACGGGTTGCAGTTCCACCACACCATCCACCTAAACCACCGAATGAGATGTTTAAATTACACTCTAGAGGGCACAATACTAGCACTAGCTGCAGCATAGGCATCTGCAAGGCCAGGAACAGAGTCCTTGTGACAGTCGATGAACTTTGATTTGAATGCCTCATCTCCATAATGAACCAATTGGAAAAGGTTCATATTGCTATTCAGCAATCCCTTCTCCTGCAGCACTTTCATGACATGATGCCGGGGCACTAGCCGCTTCTCCAAGCTGAATGCGAGCAGGATAGGCCTTTGCGCAATATACTGGGGCTCCATTGCAGCCTCATTGATCAGGAACTCAATCTTGCGAAGAAGAATAGCATCAGACAATCCTAGTATTTGTGGCATCTTGGAGACTGCAATGGAAACCTCAGACTCAGAACAACCAAGAATCCTCTTGAAGAACTCAAGCTTGGCAGCAACCTTCTGACGCGAAACACTACTTACGATTGCCACTGCTTGCCTGAACAACGGCGACGCAGCAGGCACCCCAAGTTCTTCTGCCCGCAGCAAAACCTCCTTCACGCGTTCCGGGTTGTAGGTAAGCAACCGCGGGTTTTTCAAACACACCTTAGCAACATCTGGATCTGGAACACCGCGCTGATGAATCAGAGCTATGTTGGGCTTGATGATCCTCCCAAGGCTTGCCGTGAGAAGGCCCCAGTTCCTCTTTGCGGCCACCAGGACCCGATCAAACGAGCCGCAGAAGGAGATGAAGAACTCGAGCCTGGGAGTGACGTCTCCCTCGCGGAGAGCGCGTGAGGCGACCAGGAGGAAGCGAGTGATCTGGGGAGTAGACAAACCGACGCGGTCGCGGAGAGCGAGAAGGCGGGGGGCGATGTTCTTCACGGAAGTGCGGAGGAGCAGCGGGTCCGCGGTGACGACGGCAGCGATCTCGTCGCGAGAGAGGCCGGCGCTGGAGAGCAGGGCGAGGATGGCATCGGGGTTGGAGGCGGAGTTGAGGCGAGAGTAGGAAGAGAGCTCCTCTAGTGGTCTCCTGGATCCTTTGGATAACTCCCGGGACGCCTTCTTGGACACCTCCCGGGCTCGGGCGGGGGTGAAGCCGCAGGACGCGACGAGGTAGCCCTCGAGGGAGAAGGGCGCGGGTAAGGTGGTGGAGGTGGAGGTGGAGGCAGAGAGGAGGAGGTGGCACGCGCGGGGTTTGATCGGGGACGGTAGCGAGGAGGCGGCGCGGAGCAGAGGGAGGAGGCGATTCCGAAGGCGCAACATGGCGCGGCGAAGGGGAGGCGAGGTGATTAGGCCGTCGTCCGCGGAAGCAATGAGGAGGGCTCGCCGCGCGAGGGGAAGGGAATGAAACGGAAGATGGATTGGTGTGCCTGCTGCGCGGCGAGGCGTGCGTGCTCCGTGCGCCTGCGGGATGAGCCGATGAGGTGGCCAGCCAGGGCTCAGAGGCGGCGAACCACGCGAGACGCTGCTGCCGCCTTGACGCCGCAGCACGGCCGCTGCCGCGCTCACACCTGCCCTGCGGCCGGAGTGGTTGCTGGTAGTCTCGTCTGCGCCGCCGCTCGCCTCGATTTGGGGTCGGGCGGGGCGGGGTGAGGGAGGAAGTCGAGACGAGGGGGAGAGGTGGAGCTCTGAAGCTGGGCTCCTCCTGGTCGGGAGAGGCCGTGTCGGCGGTTTGGAATGCTGGGCCGCCAAACGTGCACATGACTTGGGGTCCGATTCCGACGGACCGGGCCCTCAAAATCTGAGTAGAGTTACCCATATTATTGGGCCTCCAAATGTAAGTGGCAGTGGCATCGTCGCTGTCGAATAAAAATTGCAGGGTTTGATTCGGAAAAAAAAATGCAGGGTTTGCAGCTAATAGAAGTGCACTGCACACATTTGAATGTGGCATGATAACAAGTCCTGTTTCTGGTATTTTGGCAGTACTTCCTTCATCCCAAATTATAAGACGTTTGACTTTTTGTAGACCCAAATTTGACTATTCGTTTTATTCAAAAAAAATTATATAAATATTACCAAATTTAAGTTATTCTTGAAAAACTATTATTAATAAAGCAAGTCACGATAAAGAATTGATATTTTATAAAATTTTTTAAATAAGACGAGCGATCAAATTTGACGTCAAAAAAGTCAAACGTCTTATAATTTGGGATGGATGGAGTAGCAATGAGGCATGGATAAACGAAAACTGATACAAAGCACGATTGATGCCCACGGGCTCCATCCTCCATTGGTACCCAGCTTTACGCCTCTCCCACGAGGTCTCGACGGTGCACGGCTTGTGATGTTTGCAGGTAATGGTGTTCTTCCTCACCTCGTCCGCAAGCATTGGGGAATAGTGTTCTTGCTCACCTGCCTTTTGTGTTCGACCGGCCCCAGCGCCACAGCATTATGCTTATGCCCCAATTACCCATTGCATAACATCATGACAAAATTACGACTTTTGTCGCCCAGTTACATGATCAGAAATTCCTTTTTACTGAAATTGACTTAAATCTCAAAGAAAAAAAAAATCATGCCTTGCAACAGACAAAATGTTTGTTGCACCTGAAACTTTCTAACTCTCTCCATCAAATGACCTCGACCAGTTGGCTAATTCATTTCATCAGTAGATATCATTTTCTGAGTTCTGTTAATATAGGCAACCTGTTTGAATGGATCAGTTCCTTGGGCTAAATAGTCAGTCCCAGTCCTCCCAGGTGATTCAATGATACTCTGTAGAATGCAGATGAATGGATATTAATACAGCTAAGAATAAGCAACGGGGAAAAAATTGTTGTTCGGTCACTGATTTTTTCTATATACAACTATCCAAGTAGAATTTGTTGTTTGCAACATAGATCACTTTCATTGTGAATATAATTTTTATGAACAGGTTAAACTTGTTTGATGACCATAGTACTGAAAGAGTTGCCACTGTCTAATAGCAACTTTATGCATGCACTTGAAAGAGTTTGATGCTGAAAGGTCACCAGGCGTTTGAAAAAAAGGAAATTAAGAGTGTACTCAATGTCTACCTTGTACTGTATACTGATATACGTCTTGGTGAAAGCTCTACTGTTTCACTCCTTCCTTTGTCATATATCTTTTCACCAACAACCTGAAACCCATTACCAACCTCAAGAAAGCAACACAGGCTATGAACTCGCAACTTCATGGTTGATAAACATTGAGTAACAGGCAGCATGAGTCAATTGAAGCAAATTAATGAACACAGGGAAAGAAAGTATCTGCTGGAAATTCTCCGATGGCAATAACTTTGCTTATTCTTCTGTCAAATAAAGCATGTAGTATGTTCAGCTGTTTCTTACTCTCTGGTTTATCT
Organism: Chrysopogon serrulatus; assembly: GCA_015844335.1. NCBI lineage: Eukaryota > Viridiplantae > Streptophyta > Magnoliopsida > Poales > Poaceae > Chrysopogon > Chrysopogon serrulatus. The sequence goes on along the minus strand of JADLZL010001574.1, from coordinate 27,227 downwards.
CCTGCGCAAGTTCAAGAGCCTTTTGATAAGCCTAGCCGGCAGGAACACAATAGTTTACTACTACAGCAATGTGAACATACATGACCCTTCTAATAGTCGATGAAAGGTATCCTTGAGGAGAAAGAAGTCATAACAGCAGGAAGCAAATTGAAGATATTAAACTGACCCATAATTACAGCTTCCACTACATCAAATCTACAACCAGTGAATATTAATTCCTTTGTTCTTGACCTTCCAATAATCCTAGGAAGGCGCTGTTCCTCCAGCACTGTATATTGAATCAAATGGATGTCAAGAGCTGAAAATATCATTTGAAACTGGACCTCCTAATAATTCTCAAGGAAATTTCACTATGATATGCCACCCAAGTATAATGATCAATACAGCAGCCTTTATGTTTCAAGAAAATCAGAATGAAGGCTGAAATTTTTAACATTGTTATGAAGGGTGGGATGCATGCATTAAGGCAAGGAAATTATATAGCAGGAACAGGTTTGACTTGTAGTTATAATTAAATTCACATGGCTACCGCAGTTCCAACTTGTTTTGAGAGAAAACATGATCAGTATGTATAAAAAAACTTACAAAGTAAGGAACAGAATTGGTGACATACCCCGAAATAATAGCAAGGCCAGTCTCTGGCAAACTGAATTTTGCACCCTTGCCTGACATCATTATGAAAAGAAAAAAATGCATTCATTTTGTGAAAAAGAAAACAAAAGGTGTTTCCCTAAGCATAAGATGGATGCAGATTAAAATGACTACCACACATGAAGATCACATGACAAAGCCAATTCTAACCCGACACCAACAACAACCTTCCACAAGAGGAATTGTAGGAGTAGACAGTGCCTGCTTAAACACAGTAGAAAAATTTACGTATACTGAAGGATTTATGCAGCACCTGTTACTTAAAAGGCATTTGAGAATGCATATGTCATGAAAATATTGGTCTGGACAGCTTCATCTAAAGGTTATTTTTCATCAACATGGATATTCTATTTTTTTTTCTAAAAGTCTGAGAGAAACCGTATACATATACATATAGAAAAATATATTGTTATTCCGCAACAAACCTCAAATATATTGTCTTCAAAATCATTTCCATAGGCCTTAAATTATGTTCTAACCCTATACAGTAGCATTTTAACTAGTATTATACTCTTATGTAAACATTTTAGATCATACCAACGATGCTGGAACCATCCATGGTATCTGCAACACCATTGTTGACGCATGGAGAAAATCAGTGATCATAATGAAGATCATATGATACATCTATTCTTTTATGAGGATGAATGAAGACTGTATGCTACATCGAATTCCTACTCGAAATTTAAAAAAATACTAAACGAAATGGTAATATTAGAAAACTTTGAAACTTCGATTCTGTCAGTATCTCATTCCCTTGCAGATACTGTTCTACATCAAGGATTGATCCACAGAAGAAAACAAAGTTAGGGATAATATTCAGCCATGTGCTAGGCAAAAGATGAAACCAATAAAATGTGCATTAAGTATCCAGAAGAAGCCAAACACAGCTCCTTCCTTAACAGTCGTAACGTGTCTTGGACTATGACCAATCAGTGATCACTAGTGGTTATATTATCGCAGAAATCGGAATGAGATGTTTCAATTACACTCTAGAGGGCACAAAACTTGCACTAGCTGCAGCATAGGCATCTGCCAGGCCAGGAACAGAGTCCTTGTGACGGTCAATGAACTTAGATTTGAATGCCTCTTCAGTAAGATGAGCTAATGATAAAAAGTTCATCTTGCTATTCAGCAATCCCTTTTCCTGCAGCACTTTCATGACATGATGCCGGGGCACTAGCCGCTTCTCCAAGCTGAATGTGAGTACGATAGGCCTTTGCACAATATACTGGGGCGCCATCGCAGCCTCATTGACCAGAAACTCAATCTTGCGAAGAAGAATAGTATCAGACAATCCTAGTATTTGTGGCATTTTGGACACTGCAGTGGAAACTTCAGACTCAGTACAACCAAGAGTCCTCTTAAAGAACTCAAGCTTGGCAGCAACCCTTTCACTGGACACACTAGTGACGATTGCCACTGCTTGCCTGAACAACGGAGACGCGGCAGGCACCCCAAGTTCTTCTGCCCGCAGCAAAAGCTCCTTCACGCGTTCCGGATTGAAGGTAAGCACCCGCGGGTTGTTTAAACACACCTTAGCAACATCTGGAACACCGCGCTGACGAAACAAAGCTATGTTAGGCTTGATTATCCTCTCAAGGCTCGCCTTGAGGAGGCACCAGTTCCTCTTTGCGGCCACGAGGACCCGATCAAACGAGCCGTAGAAGGAGATGAAGAACTCGAGCCTGGGAATGACGTCGCCCTCGCGGAGAGCGCGTGAGGCCACCAGGAGGAAGCGAGCGATCTGGGGAGTAGACAGGCCGACGCGGTCGCGGAGAGCGAGAAGGCGCGGGGCGATGTTCTTCACGTAAGCGCGGAGGAGCAGCGGGTCTGCCGAGACGACAGCGGCGATGTCGGCGCGGGAGAGGCCAGTGCTGGAGAGCAGGTCCAAGATGGCATCGGGGTTGCTGGCGGAGCTGAGGTGTAAGCTGGAGACCTCCTTGTTTTTGTATCGCTCTTTGCATTGTACGGATAACTGGTGGAAAGCCTTCTTGGACACCTCGCGTGCTTGGGTCGGGGCGAGGCCGCAGGCGGCGACGAGGTAGCCCTCGAGGGAGAAGGGTGCGGGGGAGGTGGCGGAGGTGGAGGTGGTGGTGTATAGGAGGACGTGGCACTCGCGGGGCTGGATTGGGGAGGGTAGCGAGGAGGCGGCGCGGAGCAGGGGGAGGAAGCGATTTCGGAGGCGCAACATGGCGGCGGCGAAGGGGAGGCCCGCCCTGCGGCCGGCGTGGTTTTTGGCTGTCTGCGCCGCCGCTTGCCTCGATTCGGGCGGGGCAAGGGAGGCAGGGAGAGGGGGCGGAGGTCTGGAGCTGGGCTTCTGGGAGAAGGCCGTGTCGTCGGTTTGGCATGCTGGGCTGCCAAACGTGCGCATGGCTTGGGTCGGATCTCGAATGGACCGGGCCATCAAAATCTAAGGAGAGTTACTGATATTATTGGGCCGCCAAACGCGCACATGAATAAATTAGCATGATGACGACGGAATGGTCGGTCTTTGTCCTCCTTCAAATTTCAATCAAACAAAACAAGGAGTTCTTTTGACGATTTGCTTTCTAACCGTTTTTTTATTTGAATGGTCAGAAGGATTACTTCTCTTATCATGTCAATACGATACAATATTGCACGTTGGCGATTTTGCACAAAAAGTTTCAAATGACGCATGCATTATCCAACTGCAGGCTGCCACTTCTTGTATACAATTGCAGGCTTTGCAGCTAAATATATAGGAGTGCACTGCACACATTTCGAATGTGGAATGATGACAAAGCTACTAGTCCATTCCAGTAGTCCTGTTGATATCTAGTTATGACAAAGCGTGATTGATGCTCAGATATATAGCAGACATCCCCAGTGGCTAATCCGCATATTTGGCGCGGCCACGGCTCGCTGTCGAGGCCGCCGCCGCCGCCACCACAGTCCGATGAGGCTCTGAGCCCACGGAGACGAACTTCATGGAGCTCCTCCTGGTCCTGGAGATTTTTGGTACTAATTTCTCTTCTCCCTGGCAGCGAACGTGGGTTTACACTAGAAAGGCACGGGGCAAAGGTATTGTCATAGTATTGTACTTGCTACAAACTTTATTTTATATAAGTATGTAGAGTAATAATAATGGTGTATGGGTAGATATATATTTTTTAAGCAACATAGGTAAAAGACAAATCCGTCGCTTTATTATTTTTGCATAGGTTTTATGGTCTGCAGTGTTCTTGCACTTCGTAGATATTTTGGAAACTTGTATTATTTAAGTAATATGTTATCTAAGGTATCTAAATGGAACTATCATATTTTTTGGCTATATTTATTATGGAGAAAGAAATGTTTCATATGTGGGGTAATATTTATGTACAGGCGAAGGTATATTTCTTTAGGATCGTAAACCGAGTAAAATCAGTCAACTATTTTATTTTATGCGTGGTATGGGTAAGGTATCATAAATATTTTATACCAATTTCAATAAAAGAACTAAATCTATTAATTATTTATAGAAAACTCTTGAGGAATATAGATCTACATTTATAGTAATAAAATTACACTAAAACATAAGATGTTATGTGTTTAGAGTGAAGTGCTAGCATGGTTGGGATTTTTTCTAATTTTTATTTGATTTATTATAATTTTACAAAATTTTAGCGGATTTAAATAAATAATAAATTTGCAGAAAAATAAAAAACGACGTCGGGCTAAATTCAGCCCATCAAGACCCAATTTTGGCCATAAACAGACCCGAGCGGGGAGGGCGGCCGACCCACAAAGTAGACGTTCTCACGGGACCTAAGAGGAGGCCAGGACTGGAGTGCGGGTTGATTTCGTTAAAGCTGAACAACTTTTTTGCAAAAAGAAACTGAGAGGAGGCCTAGACTGCAGGTTGATTTCGATAAAGTTCGAGGCTTTTTCTACAAAATAGATAAGGCTCGCCCATTCTGAGCCGAAAAATGCAGGCGATGGTTTTAGTGCGTGAATCGTTTTTAGAGATCTGGATAACATCATTGGTGCGATCAAAGGGGTTGATTGAGGCTCCATTGTTCCACTGGAAATTTAAGACCTTAGTGATTGTTATAGTACAAGGTTTTCTAGTGCACTTTAACAAAATGCCTTCATCTCTACTACAACTTTAAGGCCATATTGGTTGTGACTTTTGCAGTGGAATTCCTTAAAGACCTGCAATCAAAATTTCAGAACTGGGAAGCTGGGTTGAATTCTAATCATAATCCTTAGTCTCTGGTAAGAGTTGACAGTAAGTCCTCTTTATTCAACTATATATCGATTATTATTTGTGTCACTCTTGAGAATTGCCATGTAATAATATAAGTAGCATAGATAAGGCCAGCTGTTAGTTATAGTTTCTGGAGAATTTCATGTAAACCCTGCACTGTGTTCTACTCAATCAGACATTTGGCGAGGAATTCGTAGAATTTCTAGAGAATGAATTGAAGATTGATGCTCCAGCCCTTAGCCTGAGGACGTCACTGGAAATGGCCCGTACACTCAGTTTGGACAGCAGGCAAAAAATGCTAAGGATAACAAGACATAAACAAACAACTTTGATGATGGTCTCTCTAAAATAGAGGTTGCTAATAGAGGTTGCTTTTGAGAAGCTGAAGAAGGAACTTGGACTGAGCTAAACCATTGATGTGGCAACTAACAGTTGGTGATAACAATTAGCAGTTGTGATCTATCACGTTTGTTTTATTTGGACTTTTCTAGATACGAGACATAGCACATATCTAGATGGATAGCAAATGGCCAAAGGCTATGTGCCTAGAAAGCCAAAATAACCTATAATTTGGGATGGAGAGAAAAATCCATAGCTCAAGAGCTTATTTCTGATCTCTAATTGGTCAGCATGTTTGGAAAGAACGGTGATAAGTATTTGGTTGCCTTTGGAAATTTTGGGTTCAGGCATTCTGATTTTCTCTATGGTTGACAAAAGAAAATGTTGTGCACTGATAGCACAATCTATGGTTATTTTCCTTTTTTGTCAAATACAATTTTGCAAATGGCATGAAATGTGATACTATTTTTCCGAGTCTTAGAGTGACGACCTCATGTAATGCTTATTGTTCTTCCTCCAGTATCTGTGCAATGATATTAAAACAAAATATGCAATGTATCTGAGTTTTTTTTCTTATAAAAATCAACACTCGACAGATGGAGTTCCAATATTAATATCAATGTGATCTACTGTAAATCCTCTTTTTGAGTTGTATCCAGAAAACCAACACAATTAAAATAGACAGTCCAAATTTAATTTCATATATTCTCTCTCCTTACTCATTCACATCGGACAAATCAGATCAAAAGTGTCACACATCCTCCCCTCCTCCTCCTCCTCCTCCTCCTGTTTTAGCCTCCCACGAGCACGCGCCGCAGAACGAGCAAGCAAATCACGCGATCTTCACCGCCGCTCCCGTGCCTAATCCACGCCCCCGCCTTGCGCGGCCTGTGGTCGTCCGCACCATGGGGTGACGGCTGGTCCTCGCTGGATGGCGGCGGACCGGCGGTGAGGCCCGTGGATCCGAGGGCAACGATTAGGCGGCTAAAAAGAGCGGGTCAGGGCAGAAGCAGGCCCCGCTCGCATTCTTGAGGCCGGGCGAGGCCGCGGCTGCTCCTCGACGAATGGCCAGAAGGAGTTGTGCCGGGTTCCTGCCACCAGGCCGCGCGGGGCAGACAGTGCACATGTGGGGCCATGACGAAGAAGAGCACGACGAAGCGACGAGCCACCAGTGTTGACGGCAGCAGCCCTAAGGCAGGATCGGAGGTACGAACAGGCCCGTCAGCGACAACGAGGATCCTCAGTTTAATAATGCGTCTTTATGTTGACTCCCTGGGATCTGGGAGGCAGCGGTAGCAGACGATTATGTCCCTGCTTATTTTGCTGGTTTGTTTGGGATGGTACAGGTGGGTAGAGGTTTTGTTTAGTAGGGTGATTTGTGCACTAAGGGGGTGTTTGGATGGTATGGAAAAAGTTTTGCCTGTGTCACGTCGGAATGTCGGAGGGAGGTCGGAAGGGGGTTTCGAATACCAATAAAAAAACAAATTATAGAACTCATCAGGAAACTATGAGACAAATTTTTTAAGTATAATTAATCCATCATTAGCAAATATTTACTGTAGCACAACATTGTCAAATTATAGACTAATTAGGCTTAAAAGATTCGTCTCGTCAAGTAAGGGGGTGTTTGGATGGTATGGAAAAAGTTTGCCTATGTCACGTCGGAATGTCGGAAGAGGGTTTCGAATACCAATAAAAAAACAAATTATAGAACTCATCAGGAAACTATAGATAAATTTTTTAAGTATAATTAATCCGTCATTAGCAAATGTTTACTGTAGCACAACATTGTCAAATTATAGACTAATTAGGCTTAAAAGATTCGTCTCGTAAAGTTATCGTAATCTATGTAATTAATTATTTTTTTAGACTGCATTTAATACTCCATATATATGTGACAAGATTCGATGGGACAGGGCAAAACTTTTGCCCTGAGAATCCAAACACCCCCTAAGCTTGCATTGCTGACTCTGTAATGTACAGCTGATTGAATAGCTAAAGCTCATATCAGATTGTTCATGCAGCTTGTAGGAGCATGGAAATCCCTCACCTGGGATCAAAAGAGAAAGCTATTAATCTCATTGTTCCGCTCATTGTTTCACAGAATCAGTTTGACTACTCACATGCCAGTAAGTACTTTTATTCATTTTGAAAGCCCTCAGTGGTAATTGCCTAAAACAAAATATTGCCAGTTTTTAGTACAAGAATGTATCATGGACCAAATTAATGTCGGATAAATAATTTTTTACTGTCGTTGTCCGTTGAAATTCTTGTTTGATTACTACTACAGCTGGATGAACCAAGGAGCTTTGAGATTCCGAGACCTTATTGGCAGAGCATCACCTGATACATGGCTAGCTCACTCATCAAGGCATGGTAAGGGACACTGTATTAGGATTGGTCCTCTAGTCTTCGTATGAACAGCTGTTGGCTGTGCTATAGGTGGTTCTTTCCACAATGCGCACAAAGCAACAAAGATGTTTTTTTTTTTTTTTCAGCAAAATTTGTGTTTCGTTGCTACTTTCCTTTTAATATCTGATTGTGATATCAGTTGATTTGGAGGGCAGAGGAGTATATGGCTCAAAATGAGTCTGACAATAGAAAATCAATTTCAATAAGCATAGTTCATTTTCCTTTTTAAGTGTAGGCATAATTGAAAATTATTTTGTAGGATTTTTGTAACTTCTTTATAGTAGAGATGTATCATTACAATGTGCTGTCATTATATAGCATTGGTTTAGTCACTATGTCCATCTCCCTTGAATCTTTTTTTGTCTCCGAATGGGGCCACTCTACTTGGTGGTTATAGGAATATTTTGCTTGTCTAATTTGCATTATCCTAAATATCACCGTAGCGTTAGCACGGGCAATATACTAGTTAAAGTTTCCAAATAACTCAGACTCAGTACTACCCTGCTTACTGTATCCCAGAACTACTACCCAGCTTATACTGCATGATAGCCACCACACCCCCCCCCCCAACACACACACACACAAAAAAACAAAAAACTTATACTGCATGATCGAGGTATATGCAGGCTGCAGCACCTGTAGTCCATGACGCTTCTATTTACCTGTTTATATTTCATTCCCATTCATTTCGATAGGCCTTAAATCATGTTCTAACCCTATACAGTTGCATTTTAACCAGTATTATACTCTTATGTGAAAATTTTTTAGATCATATCATACAAACAATGCTGGAACCATCCACGGTATTTGGAACACCATTGTTGACTCGTGGAGAAAATCAGAGATCATCATGAAGAATGTGTGTTACATCTATTCTTTTATGAGGTTGATCTTCAGGGAGAACACCTTGATTTTTGGCGTACCATTGAATACTCCTTGCAGAAGAGATGGTCACATGCAGTTTTACATATACAGAGCAATCTTTTCCCCAGTTTCCATGTGAGCAGTCTTGTACTGAGCAATCTTTTCCCCAGTTTCCATGTGAGCAGTCTTGTACTGGTGATTGTAGTAAATTGTTGATAGACAGCTCTTGTTCCTGTCTTGTATATTAGCCCCTTTTTTATACTGTACAAATTCAGATATTATTGTGCAAGTTGAAAGATTCATATCCTTCTTTACCATTACATATATATAGCTATAAGCTGTTTTAAGGGTGAGACTTTGGTTACTTGCCACTCACACTTTCACAAATCATGGTGGACAAACCGCATTTTGCAGCTCTCGCATTGCAGTTGAAACTCGTGCAGCTTTTTAAGTCAACATGAAACTGAAGTTTAGAACCAACAAACCTAAGCAGAGGCAACTAATTAGCAGTATACAGATGGCATGGTTCAGATTATTCAGATGGGCAATAATACTTTCAAATCAAATACAGCAGCGAGGCCAGCAGGTCTAATTTGGCAATCGATCACACAAGTTCTCCAGAGATCTGGAATTTTAGCAGCAGCTCAAAACAGAGGGCATCGGTGGTTACATCAGCTCATGATGAGGCTTAGTAAACTCCTCCAGATGGCATAAACGCATCATATGAGCTGCTAAACCTTATATAGAGTACTAGGCCTGCTACTATCATGCACAGGAACAAAAGTAGAAATATTTCTGAGAGAAACTCCTACTTAAAATCACAAAACTTAACAAATGGTAGTAATTAAAAAGTTTGAGACTTAGATTCTGTCACTATCTCATTCCCTCACAGATAATGTTCTACATCAAAGACTTAACCACAGAAGAAAACAAAGTTAAGGATAATCTTAAGCCAAGTGCTAGGCAGAATATGAAACCAACGAAATGTGCATTAACTATCCAGAATAAGCCAAATACAGCTCCTTTCATCAATAACCATAAGTTCATAACTTAACCTTGGACTATGACCAGTTAGTGATCACTAGTGGTTATATTGCAGAAATCAGAACTGAGAAAACCAGCACAGTTGACAGTCACTAATGAACATGGGTTGCAGTTACACCATCCACCTAAACCACAGAATGAGAAGCTGTAAATCACACTCTTAGAGGGCACAACACTAGCACTAGCTGCAGCATAGGCATCTGCAAGGCCAGGAACAGAGTCCTTGTGACTGTCGATGAACTTCGATTTGAAAGCTTCCTCTCAATAGTTATAACTTAAACTTACTATGACCAGTCAGTGATCACTAGTAGTTATATTGCAGAAATCAGAAGAGAGAAAACTTGCACAGTTGACAGCCGCTAATGAGCATGGGTTGCAGTTCCACCGCACCATCCACCTAAACCACAGGATGAGATGTTTCAATTACACTCTAGAGGGCACAATAATAGCATCAGCAGCAGTATAGGCATCTGCAAGGCCAGGAACAGAGTCCTTGTGACAGTCGATGAACTTTGATTTGAATGCCTCTTCTCCATAATAAACTAAATGGAGAAGGTTCACCTTGCTGTTCAGCAATCCCTTCTCCTGCAGCACTTTGATGACATGATGCCGGGGCGCTAGCCGCTTCTCCAAGCTGTATGTGAGTAGGACAGGCCTTTGCACAATAAACTGTGGCTCTATCGCAGCCTGATCAGGAACCCAATCTTGCGAAGAAGGGTCGCATCAGATAATCCTAGCATTTGTGGCACCTTGGAGACTGCAATGGAAACCTCAGACTCAGAACAACCAAGAGTCCTCTTAAAGAACTCAAGCTTGGCAGCAACCTTCTCACTGGGAACACTGGTGACGATTGCCACTGCTTGCCTGAACAACGGCGACGCAACAGGCACCCCAAGTTCTTCTGCCCGCACTAAAAGCTCCTCCACGCGTTCCGGGTTGAAGGAAAGCACCCACGGGTTGCTTAAACACGCCCTAGCAACATCAGGAACACCGTGCTGACGAAACAGAGCTATGTTGGGCTTGATGTTCCTCTCAAGGCTCGTCCTGAGGAGGCACCGATTCCTCTTTGCGGCCACCAGGACCCGATCAAACGAGCCGTAGAAGGAGATGAAGAACTCGAGCCTGGGAATGACGTCGCCCTCGCGGAAAGCGCGTGAGGCGACCAGGAGGAAGCGAGCGATCTGGGGAGTAGACAGGCCGACGCGGTCGCGGAGAGCAACAAGGCGGGGGGAGATGTTCTTCACGTAACAGCGGAGGAGCAACGGGTCCGCCGAGATGACAGCGGCAATGTCGGCGCGGGAGAGGCCAGCACTGGAGAGCAAGGCCAGGATGGCATCGGGGTTGCAGGCGGAGCTGAGGTGTAAGCTGGAGACCTCCTTCCTTCTTCTGTATCTCTTTTCGTACCCGTATTTTGCGGATAACTCGCGGAACGCCTTCTTGGACACCTCGCGTGCTTCGGTCGGGGCGAGGCCGCAGGCGGCGATGAGGTAGTCCTCGAGGGAGAAGGTCCCGCCGAAGGTGGTGGTGGTGGAAAGGAGGAGGTGGCACGCGCGGGGTGGTTGGAAAGGGGAGGGTAGCGAGGAGGCGGCGGCGCGGAGCAGGGGAAGGAAGCGATTCCGGAGGGGCAACATGGCGGTGGCACGCGAAAGCAAGCAGGACGGCAGGGCGGGCAGGCATGGTCGCTGCGTGAGGGTGGGGAAGGCCGATGGGGAGACCTCAGACTCAGACGACGCAGGAGGGCTCGCCGTGCGCCGTGGGCCTGCGCGATGAGCCGATGAGATGGCCCGGTTCCAGAGGCGAGCAACCACGGGACGGGAGAGGCTGCTGCTGCATTGACGCCGCAGCCAGCGGCCTGGCGTGTGGCGCCCCCGTCACGGCCGCTCCCGCCTGCCCTGCGGCCGGCGTGGTTGCTGGTCGTCTGCGCCGCCGCTTGCCTCGATGGAGGGCGTCACGCAGGGAGAGGAGGGGCGGAGGTCTGGAGCTGGGCTTCTGGGAGAAAAAGGCCGTGTCGTCGGTTTGGCATGCTGGGCCGCCAAACGTGCTCATATTGTTGGGCCGCCAACCGCGCACATGAATCTATTAGCATGATGATGATGATGACGATGGAATGGTATTATTGTCCTCCATCAATCAAACAAGAAAAAGGTTCTTTTGACGATTTGCTTGCCGAAGTTTTGTTTTAACCTTCGTCTGATTTGAATGGTCGAGGGACCATTTCTCTTATGTTGCCGATAAAATACAATATGGCACGTCGGTCGTCGGCGATTTGGCACAGACAGTTTCACATGATGCACGCATTATCCAGCTGCGGGGTGCAGGCTGGCACTCGTATACAATTGCAGGCTTTGCGCCTTTGCAGCTAAAAGTAGGAGTGCACTGTGCACATTTTGAATGTGGAATGATAACAAAGCTGTTAGTCCATTCCTGTTGATATCCACAGTAGTTATGACGAAGCATGAATAAACGATGCCGTGAAACTAAGGCCTTGTTTAGATGGGGAGGGGAGAGAGATTGAAAAGTCCTGTAGCACTTCATTTTTATTTGATAAATATTGTCCAATCGTGGCCCAACTAGGCTCAAAAGATTCGTCTCGTGATTTACAGCTCAACTATGCAATTAGTTATTTTTTTTATTTATATTTAATGCTCTTTACATGCGGCAAATAATTTGTGATAGGAGAGAGATTGAAAAGTCCTGTAGCATTTCGTTTGTTTGTGGTAAATATTGTCCAATCGTGGCCCAACTAGGCTCAAAAGATTCGTCTCATGATTTACAACCAAACTGTGCAATTAGTTATTTTTTTTATTTATATTTAATGCTCTTTATATGCGGGTACAAATTGATGTGATGGAGAGAGAGTGTAAAAACTTGAAAATCTAATGTGCATCTAAAGAAGGCCTAATACTACAAAGCATGATTTGGCACTAAATTCTCTCCTCGCTGACAGCAAACGTAGGTTACACAATACATTTGGGTGACATCGTTGATTTGACCAAAGGGGTCGAGTGAGGTTCCATTGTTCGGCTGGAAATTTGAGACCTTAGTGATTGTCATATTGTGATGTACGGTTTGTGTCACTGGGAAGCTAGGTTGAGAATTCGAATCAGAAACCTAAAGGCCTCTGGGAAGAGTTAGTAGTAAGTCCTCTTTATTCAACTATATATTGATTATTGTAAGTTTGTGTCACTGTTGAGAATTGCCATGTAATAATATAGCATAGATAAAGCCAGCTCTTAGTTTTGGTTTGTGGAGAATGTCACGTAAAACCTGCATTGTGTTGTGCTCAATCAGGCAATTGGTGAAGAATTCGTAGAATTTCTGGAGAATGAATTGAAGATTGATGCCTCTAGCCCTCACCCTGAGGACAGCAAGCAAAAAATGCTAAGATGACAAGACATCAACAAGCAATTTTGATGATGGTCTTCTTAAAACAGAGGTTGCTTTCGAGAAGCTGAAGAAGGAACTTGGAGTGGGCTAAACCATTGATATGGCAACTAAAAGTGTTGCTCTTGCTACTGACTTGGCTTCATGTTCATAAAGAGGTAGGCGTAAAAAAAACAGTTGGTGATAATAATTAGCAGTTGTGATCTATCACGTTTGTTTCATTGATGTGCCTTGAAAACCAAAATAACCAATAATTTAGGGTGGAGAGAATAATTGATAGTTCAAGAGATTATTTCTGATCTCTAATTGTTCAGCGTGTTTGGAAAGAACAGTGACAAATATTTGGTTGCCTTTGGAAATTTTGGGTACAGGCGTTCTGATTTTTTGTGTGATGGAAGTACAAAAGAAAAGGTTGTGCAATCTATGATTCTTTTCTTTTCTGTCCAATTCAATTTTGAAAATAACATGAAATGTGATACTATTTTTTCAGAGTCTTAGAGTGACCTCATGTAATGCTTATTGTTCTTCCTCCTGCATCTGTGGAAGGATATTAAAACAAAATATGCAATGTGTCGAAGTTTTTTTATCGAATAAGAATCAACACTTAACAGATGAGTTCCAATATCAATGTGATCTACTGTGAGTCCTCTTTTGAAGGAAAAACAATTTGAACCCAAAGACGAATTCAACTCACCAAATGGGGTTTAAAGAATGACAATGCAAGAAGTCAAACCATTTGGGGCCGGGGATTTCTTACAACAAATTTGGAGTACAAGGGATGAATCCCTTACCCATTGCATAGCATCATGAAAAGAATTACGACTTTATCGCCCAGTTACATCAGTTCAGCTTTGTACTGCACGCAACATTACTTCAAGTTTCTGAATAAACTCACTCACTACTACCCAGCTTGCATCACAGAACTATTACCCAGCATATACTGCATTGCATGACAGGGATGTGCAGCACCTGTAGGCTGTAGTACATGCATATAAACCAATATTATACTCTTATGTAAACATTTTAGATCATACCAACAATGCTGGAACCATCCACAATATCTGGAACACTTGTTGATGCACAGAAAAAAAAACAGAGATCATCATGAAGATTGTGTGTTACATCTATTCTTTTATGAGGATGATCTTCAGGGAGAACAGCTTGATTTTTGGTGTACCATTGAATACTCCTTGCAGAAGAGTTGGTCACATACAGCTTTACATATACAGAGCAATCTTTTCCCAAGTTTCCATGTGAGCAGTCTTCTACTGGTGGCAGTAGTATAGTACATTGTTGCTAGACAGCTCTTGTTCCTGTCTTGTATATTAGCCCCTTGTTTATGCTGTACAAATTCAGATACTACTATGGTGCAAGTTGAAAAATTCATATCCTTCTTTGCCATGACATATATATAGCTATAATCTGTTTTAAGGGTGAGACTTTGGTTTACTTGCCACTCCCCCTGTCACAAATCATGACGGACCAAATCACATTTTGCAGCTCTCACATTGCAGTTGTAACTCGTGCAACTTTTTAAGTCAACATGACACTGAAGTTTAGAACCAACATAGAAGAGACAGCTAATTAGCAGTACAGATGGCATGGTTCAGATTGTTCAGATGGGCAATACTTCCAAATCAAATACAGCAGCTAGGCCAGCAGGTCTAATTTGGAAATCGATCACACAAGTTCTCCAGATATCTGGAATTTCAGTGGCAGCTCATAACAGAGGGCATCGGTGGTTACATCAGGTCATGATGCGGCTTAGCAAACTCCCCCAGATGGCATAAACCCATCATATGAGCTGCTAAACCTTATAAACAGTACTACGCCTGCTACTATCAAGCAATAAAAGTAGAAATATTTCTGAGAGAAACTCCTACTCAAAATCACAAAACTTAGCAAAATGGTACTAGTAAAAAAGTTTGAGACTTATATTCTTTCAGTATCTCATTCCCTTACAGATACTGTTCTACATCAAAGACTAAACCAAAGAAAACGAAGTTAAGGATAATCTTAAGCCATGTGCTAGGCCGAAGATGAAACCAACAAAATGTGCATTAAGTATCAAGAATAACCCAAACACAGCTCCTTCCTTAACAGTTGTAACTTAACCTAGGACTATGACCAATCAGTGATAGATCACTAGTGGTTATATTGCAGAAATCAGAATGAGATGTTTCAATTACACTCTAGAGGGCACAATACTAGCACTAGCTGTAGCATAGGCATCTGCAAGGCCAGGAACAGTCTCCTTGTGACAGTCAATGAACTTCGATTTGAAAGCCTCTTCAGTAACATGAGCTAATGAGAAAAAATTCATCTTGCTATTCAGCAATCCCTTTTCCTGCAGCACTTTCATGACATGATGCCGGGGCACTAGCCGCTTCTCCAAGCTGAATGCAAGTAGGATAGGCCTTTGCACAATATACTGGGGCTCCATCGCAGCCTCATTGACCAGAAACTCAATCTTGCGAAGAAGAATAGCGTCAGACAATCCTAGTATTTGTGGCATTTTGGACACTGCAATGGAAACTTCAGAATCAGAACAACCAAGAGTCCTCTTAAAGAACTCAAGCTTGGCAGCAACCCTTTCACTGGAAACACTGGTGACGATTGCCACTGCTTGCCTGAACATCGGCGAAGCGGCAGGCACCCCAAGTTCTTGTGCCCGCAGCAAAAATTCCTTCACGCGTTCCGGTTTGAAGGTAAGCACCCACGGGTTGTTTAAACACACCTTAGCAACATCTGGAACACCACACTGACGAAACAAAGCTATGTTAGGCTTGATTGTCCTCTCAAGGCTCGCCGAGAGGAGGCACCAGTTCCTCTTTGCTGCCAGCAGGACACGATCAAACGAGCCGTAGAAAGAAATGAAGAACTCAAGCCTGGGAGCGACGTCGCACGTGCGGAGAGCGCGTGAGGCGACGAGGAGGAAGCGAGTGATCTGGGTAGTTGACAGACCAACGCGGTCGCGGAGAGCAAGAAGGCGGGGAGCGAGGTTCTTCGCGGAAGTGCGGAGGAGCAGCGGTTCCGCGTAGACGACGGCGGCGATGTCGGCGCGGGAGAGGCCAGCGCTGGATAGCAGCGCGACGACGGCATCGGGGTTGGAGGCGGAGCTGAGGCGGACGCTGGAGACCTCCTCCTTTCTGTATTCTACAGATAACTGGCGGAAAGCCTTATTGGACACCTCGCGTGCTTGGGCTGGGGCGAGGCCGCAGGCGGCGACGAGGTAGTCCTCGAGGGAGAAGGTCTCGGCGAAGGTGGTGGAGGTGGAGAGGGGAAGGTAGCAAGCGCGGGGCTGGATCAAGGAGGGTAGCGAGGGGGCTGCGCGGAGCAGAGGGAGGATGCGATTCCGGAGGCGTAACATGGCGGCGGTGAAGGGGAGGGGAGGGGATTAGGCCGTCGGCCGCGGAAGCAAGCTGGAGGGCGCGCCGTGCGCCGTGGGCCTGCGGGATGGAGCCCGATGAGGTGGCCAGGGCCCAGAGGCGAGGAACCACGGGAGAGGCTCCTGCCGCCTTGACGACGCCGCCCCCGGGGCCTGGCGTGCAGCGCTCGCACGGCTGTGCTGCCGCCCTCCGGCCTGCCCTGCGGCCGGCGTGGTTGCTGGCCGTCTGCGCCGCCGCTCGCCTCGATTTGGCTCGCCGCGGTCTAGAGCTGCTGAGCTCCTGGGAGAAGGCTGTGCGGTTTAGAAAATGCTGGGCCGTCAAACGGTCACATGACTTGGGCCGGTCCAGCATCAAAATCCAAAGAGAGTTACTCAAAATTTGCTGGCTTTGCAAGTTTGCTGCTAAATAGAAGCGCACTGCACACATTTTGAATGTGGCGTGATAACAAAGCTATTAGTCCACTCCCGATCTTGATTTCTACACTCTCAATTAAAGATGCAACTTAATTTGATTTTCACCCTGCCAACACATATAAATTAAGAGGGGTACATATACATCCAAACAAACCCTTAAAGATCTCATGCAACCGTGCCAATACTTGCCCTCCTGACGCCTCTAATGGCCCATTCGGCCATTCAGTTTGGTGTCGAAATACCGAAAGCTGGCAAAGTCTACCCAGGTGAGTGGTGGCACAAGTTCTAAGTTCACCGTCTCCGTGATAAATTCTGAAATCACCTGCCAACCCTGGTACCATGCTCACCTATTTTTTTTTTTTCAACACACAAAACTTGTGGCACAAATAGCAGATAGAGAAACCGATTGCCCTCCTTGCTGCCCTGTGCCCTCCATCACCCCTTGCACACAGCTTATAAATCTTAAATCGACTGATTCAAATGCAATTGCACTTATCAGATAGTGATCTTCAATTATGCAGACTTCCATCAGTATGCAATTACACTTATCAGATAGCAATCTTCAATTACGCAGGCTTCCGTCAGTCACACTGATCAATCAGGCAACGAAACAAACTAAACTAGCCAGCGTCACAGATATCAAATGGCATAGCATGCCCACGGTTCAGATTCTTCAGAGCGACAGACACCATGTCTAGCATACATAACCTGAGGAAACACCTCCAAAGCAATACAGATGGCAATGGCATACCGTGCCCAAGCTTCAGATTCTTTAGAACCACAGATGGCAATGGCATACCGTGCCAACGGTTCAGATTCTTTAGAACCACAGATGCCATGTCCAACATACATAAAGTGAGACAAAACCTCCAAAGCAACCAAAGCAACCAGGCCAGCAGGTCTAATTTTGCAATAAATCACACAGGACACAGCCATCAACAAAAGAGTTCTCTAGACATTGGGAGTTTAAGATGCAGCTCATATCTCATTCCCAGCTTACAGGCCAAACAGGCAACCATCTTTCACACATGGGCAGAATCAAGAATACAGCATTGGCCCTTGCAACACCAGCTTTTAAAATTGTTTCATATATATATATAGAGCTTGTTTCTCAGTAGCATTTTAGACCACTACCTGAAACTACTAGTTCAGCTTCAACGAAGTACTACAATGTAAGCATCAGCAGAACTGTAGAAAGCAAAACACACATAAACACACACGTGGATTGTGAGAGCCATGCAAAATTATCAGCTGCAACAGAACATGCTGATAAAAAAATGGCTATAAGCTAATACTGGCTAATCCAAATATCTGAATAAATTCTACAATATCATGGAAGAAAAAGTAAGTTAAGGATATTCTTCAGTCATGTGATAGGCAGAAGACGAAACCAACAAAATGTGCATTAAGGATCCAGAATAAGTCAAACATAGCTCCATAAATAACCATAACTTACATATGGACTATGAGCAGTCAGGGATCACTAGTGCTTCTATTGCAGAAAAATCAGAAACACTGAAACAGCCACTAATGGGCATGAGCACCATACACCAAAAACACAAAATGAGATGATAAATTCAGATTTTAGACGGCACAATGCCAGCACGAGCTACAGCATAAGTATCTGCAAGGCCAGGAACTGAGTCCTTGTGACAGTCGATGAACTTCGATTTGAAAGCCTCTTCAGTAAGATGAGCTAATGAGAAAAGGTTCACCTTGCTATTTAGCAATCCCTTTTCCTGCAGCACTTTCATGACATGATGCCGGGGCACTAGCCGCTTCTCAAGGCTCATTCCGAGCAGGATGGGCCTTTGCACAATATACTGTGGCTCCATTGCAGCCTCATTGACCAGGAACTCAATCTTGCGAAGAAGAGTTTCGTCAGAGAAGCCTACTATATTTGGCATCTTTGACACTGCAGTGGATACCTCGGATTCAGAAACACCAAGAGTCCTCTTATAGAACTCAAGCTTGGCGGCAACCTTGTCCTTGGAATTCCGGGAGACAGTGGCCACTGCGTGCCTGAACATCCGTGAGGTAGGAGGCACCCCAAGTTCTTGCGCCCGCAGCAAAAACTCCTTCACGCGCTCAGGGTTGAAGGACAGCAGCCACGCGTTGTCTGTGCAAAGCTGAGCAATATCTTGAACACCCCACTGACGTAACAAATCTATATTAGGCTTGATTGAGCTCTCAAGGCTCACCCTGAGGAGAGCCCTGCTCTTCTTTGCGACCACCAGGACCTGCTCAAACGAGCCATAGAAGGAGATAAAGAACTCGAGCCTGGGAATGACGTCGCAGTCGCGGAGAGCGTGTGAGCCCACTACGAGGAAGCGAGCGATATCGGGAGTAGTCAGACCGAGCCGGTCCCGGAGAGCAACAAGGCGGGGGGCGATGTTCTTCACGGAGGCGCGGAGGATCAGTGGGTCAGCAGAGACGGCGGCGGCGATGTCGTCGTGGGAGAGGCCGGCGCTGGAGAACAGGTCGAGGATGGCATCGGGATTGGAGGCAGAGTTGAGGCGAGAGTATGAAGAGAGCTCCTCTAGTGGTCTCCTGGATCCTCTGGATAACTCCCGGGACGCCTTCTTGGACACCTCCCGGGCTCGGGCGGGGGTGAGGCCGCAGGACGCGACGAGGTAGCCCTCGAGGGAGAAGGGCGTGGGGGCGATGGCGGTGGAGGTGGAGAGGAGGCGGCACTCGCGGCGGTGGATGGGGTTGGGAAGCGGGGAGGCGGCGCGGAGGAGAGGGAAGAGGCTATTTCGAAGGCGCAGCATGGCGGCGGAGGAGGGTCGGCCGCCAGCTGCCAGCGGCGGAGAGTCGGCGTCGAGCTATGCGCGGTTCGGCGATGCGGTCGACAGAGGAGAGATGCGGAGCTGACCAAGTGGGCTGGGTTGGGCTGGGAGAAGGCCGTATTGTCCGCTCCTGGGCCACCAAACGTGCATGTGACTGGGCCACTTGGTTCGGATGAACTGTTATTATTGCTTCCGTGAATGTTTCTGATCTCTAACCGTGCAGCTTATGAATTTTCCATTTAAGGCGCAGCTTTTGCTGGTGGCAGTCGTAGTAAATTTTTGATATAGCAGCTCTTATTCATGTTTTTGTGCATTAGATCAGTCTTAATGGATTCACTTCACAGTTTCTAAAAAAATAAAAATTAATATAAAACGAGTCTCTCCCTCAATGGATAGTTTCATTACACAATTTTATAATTAATTACCTATTTATGGGTCCAACTGGTCCCTCTGTACCCTTTCTTCCCCCACAGCTCTTTTTCCCCTTCACTACTCCATTGCTGATCACTTGTTCAGGTAAACAATGGAAAATCAAAGTGGCCATCAAAGTTCAGCAAGAATGGAATCCACAAAAATTCTAACAGAGTAGATCTCGGAAGGCACCTCCATGGGCAAGCTTGGGGATTTCGTCCTTAGCGAGTGGCGACGTTCTTGTTGGCGCACAGCCTGATGTCGTCCCTGCCTGATATCATCATCCTCACGGAGCTGCTCACGGCAGCGGAGCCCGCGGCCAATGAAGCCCGTGGCGGCGGAGCTGCTCGCGTCGGCGCTCGAGCTCTGCGGCGGCCGGCAGAGCAGCGAGTCCCAATGCTGCTCGCGTCGGGCGGACCCCGCAGTGGAGGAGCTCACGTGCTTTGCGCGGCCGGCACGGCCAGCCGCGCGTGGCGATGTTGCTCACGGTGGCGCTTCGCGGCCGGCGAATCCCACGGCGGTGGAGCTTCTTGTGTCGGCGGAGCTCACACACGCTATGTGCAGCAAAGCTACTTGCGTCGGCCGGAGCTCATGGCGGCGGATCAAACGCCGCGTGGCGTGCGGCTGACTAGGCGCCTGCGCGCACACTATCGGATGGGCCAGCGGTGCCTGCGTCCGGTGGAGAGGAAGAAGAAGGGCACGGATGAAACAAAAGTAGTCTCTCAATCGGCATTTCACATAGTTTCCAAAGTTTTGGAAACGGGCGCTCAAACGTTTTACTTGGGATGAAATTTTTTCTTTCTCTCTCCTCACGCTTTCATGCAAAAAAGTATATTTCAGTTGATGTGGCACCCTATTTAATATACATAACACTTCCCATGAAACTCCATTAAAACTGGCCTTAGCACACGAGCAAGCAGATGCAGGGTCTTCAACGTCCACAACACACTCCACACTGAAACTAATAGCAGGGTCAGCTAATCAATAGTAATGTATACAGCATCAAACACTCGTGCAAGAGAATTCTCAAGTTGCATTAAATACGAGAACCAGATACAAATATCTCATTCGCTCACAGAGTAAACTCTGAACCCGAAAGAAATGTAAGCATATATCATCTGAATTCAGATTAAGAACACGACTGCACGAGGGTACACGATGACGTTGATTTTGCACGGGACAAAAGCCAGGCCTCTTTCAGCCTTCCACACTGCCCACCACTAAGCCTAAAGAAGAATCTGAACTGGGATTTGACGACAGCCCAGCTCCGAGCAGCAACTCAGAATCATCAATCTGAGCAGGTCTTGCAGCTGTCCACGCGCGACGCGCGATTCAAACGTCTTCCCTGTGACACTGACATCCGATGGCAGCTGCTGGGGCGTGTCCTCTCCAGTCTCCAGTCTCCAGAAAGACAGGAAGCACAGGAAGGGACGACCGCTCACACTAAGGAATCGTCACTGGATGTGTGGTCAATCATCAGCTTTGGAAGATCAAAGTATGTAGCAACACTCCTGCGGTCCTGCCTGCCGTGTTGTGCAGCAGGTACCAGATTCATAGCTTTCCTACAACAAACTTATGTCTTTCACATCTTTCCTACAACAAAATTATGTCTTTCACATTGCAGCTGATGAATAATTCTGCTAGAAGAAAAAGTTTCAGCCAATACAGTTGGGTTGAAGTTCAGCAAAATAGACTACAGCTGAATAAATGGCCTTCAAACCGTCACTACCATTATAGCACAGAAATTTCAATATCACATGAACTATCCCGATATCGTAGTATGATTCTGTTGGTACTGCACAATTGTACCCGCCTTTGCCCAGATGCAGCATTTGAATTTTTCAAGTAACCAAGTTAGATTGTCCACCAATAGATTGTAGATCTGCTTGAATTATTGCATATGCATTAGGAGTTATTAGGAGTCATTCACAATAACCGCCAAAATAAGCATTTAGAAGGAAGTATTAATTACAACCATGAATCATATCATTTGCCATATGGCAATGGATTCAACATGCTCGTGTAGCTCAACCAATTGACCAACATGGTTCAGTAATTGGTAAATATGGTCCCAGTCTTGAGATTAGAAGTGTTAGTGATCTTTACCAATTACTGAACCAATGAAACGTCAGTGATTACATAATGGGGACTGGGACCATATTTGTCCATAGAAACAAAAATCGACAGAGGAAGTATCAGTATGCCCAAAACATGAAGGACCACACAACGTGTTTTGCTAGATTTAAATACTTCTCAGACATGAAAAATGGCGATAAGCGTTAACGAGTCTTGTTTGGTTGGGTTGCCACTCAGCCATTCACAAATCATGAAGGACAACAACGCATTTTGCAGCTGTCGCATTACCAGTTGTAACTCGTGCAAGTTTTCAAGTCTACATGACACTAAAGTTTAGAACCAACACTCATAAGCGGAGGCAACTAAAATAGCAGTGCACATGACATGGTTCAGATTGTTCAGATGAGCAACACAAAGCAACCACAGCAACAAGGCCAGCAGGTCTAATTTGGCAATCGATCACACAAGTTCCCAAAAGATCTGGAATTTCAGCAGCAGCTCAAAACAGAGGGCATCATTGGTTAGATCGGCTCATGATCTGGCTTAGTGAACTCCTCTAGATGGTGTAAACAGGTCATGAGATGCTAGAACTTATAAAATACTGCCAACTACTATCATGCACAGGAATAAAAATATAAATATTTCAAGAAAAACACCTCCTTAATAAAATCACAAAAGTAAAGAATGTGGTACTAACCAAGTCAAGATGCCATAACTTAACCTTGGACATAAAGAGGCACATTCTCTATATATGAGATCGATTGCCTCAATCACAGGCAGACAAATCAAGATACCAGTATAAAAGGGTTATATTCTTGCTATGTATATTCTGTGGAAACAAAATTAAATGATAATAACTACTCTCTGCTATCAAGCCATCTCCCATAGAACTTGGAATTTGTTTTCAGCTGTTAGTATCGCATTCCCTTAAAATACTTTTCACAGGAGAAACCAAAGTTAAGGATAATCTTCAGCCATGTGCTAGGAAGAAGATGGAACCAACAAAATGTGCATTAAAGATCCAGAATAAGTGAAATACAGCTCTTTCCTAAATAACCATAACTTAAACTTGGACAATGACTGATCAGTGGTCACTAGTGCTTCTATTGCAGAAATCAGAATTGAGAAAGCCTGCACAGTGGACACCCACCAATGAGCATGAGTTGCAGTTCCACCATCCACCTAAACAACAAAATGGGATGCTTAAATTACACTATAGTGGGCACAATACCAGCACGAGCTGCAGCATAAGTATCTGCAAGGCCAGGAACTGAGTCCTTGTGACAGTCAATGAACTTCGATTTGAATGTCTCCTCTCCAATTTGAACAAATGTGTAAAAGCTCACATCACTATTCAGCAATCCCTTGTCCCGCAGGACCTTCATGACATAATGCCGGGGCACTAGCCGCTTCTCAAGGCTCATTCCGAGCAGGATAGGCCTTTGCACAATATACTGTGGCTCCATTGCAGCCTCATTGACCAGGAACTCAATCTTGCGAAGAAGAATTTCATCAGAGAAGCCTACTATATTTGGCATCTTCGACACTGCAGTGGATACCTCGGATTCAGAAACACCAAGAGTCCTCTTATAGAACTCAAGCTTGGCGGCAACCTTGTCCTTGGAAGTCCGGGAGACGGTGGCCACTGCGTGCCTGAACATCCGCGACGTAGAAGGCACCCCAAGTTCTTGTGCCCGCAGCAAAAACTCCTTCACGCGCTCAGGGTTGAAGGTAAGCATCCATGCGTTGTCTGTGCAAAGCTTTGCAATATCTTGAACACCCCACTGACGTAACAAAGCTATATTAGGCTTGATTAAGCCCTCAAGGCTCGCCCTGAGGAGGGCCCTGTTCTTCTTTGCGACCACCAGGACCTTCTCAAACGAGCCACAGAAGGAGATGAAGAACTCGAGCTTGGGAATGACGTCGCAGACGCGGAGAGCGTTTGAGCCCACCACAAGGAAACGAGCGATCTCAGGAGTAGACAGACCGAGCCGGTCTCGGAGAGCAACAAGGCGGGGGGCGATGTTCTTCACGGAGGCGCGGAGGATCAGTGGGTCCGCAGAGACGACGGAGGCGATGTCTTCGCGGGAGAGGCCGGCGCCGGAGAGCAGGGCTAGAATAGCATCGGGGTTGGAGGCGGAGTTGATGCGGGAGGAGGAGAGCTCATCCAATGGCCTCCCGCATGAGCTGGATAACTCATGGAACGCCTTCTTGGACACCACGCGAGCTTGGGCTGGGGCGAGGCCGCAGGACGCGACGAGGTAGTCCTCGAGGGAGAAGGGCGCGGGGGCGATGGCGGTGGAGGTGGAGAGGAAGCGGCACGCGCGGCGGTCGATGGGGGAGGGAAGCGGGGAGGCGGCGCGGAGGAGAGGGAAGAGGCTTCGAAGGCGCAGCATGGCGGCGGCGGCGCAGGGTTGGCCGCCAGCTCAGCTGCGGAGGGGCCGTCGGTCGGGCTATGCGTGGCGTTAGGCTGTCCGGCGCTGCGGGCGACACGGAGCAACACAGGCCGTATTTGTCCGCTTCCTGGGCCACTAAACGTGCAGATGATTTGGGTTGGTATTGGGATGAACGGGGACAGCGTTACTCGGAGCTAACGAGCTTTATACATTATTATTGTATTATTTTCATGAATGTTTCTAACCTCTAATCTTGCAGCTTGTTTGGAATTGTCCAAGTGAGGCATGCACTCTCGTGAACATTTCTGGTCTCTAATCTTGCAGCTTGTTTGGAATTTTCCAAGGGAGGCTGCCTTCTGCTGGTACCAGTATTATAGTGATAAATTGCTGTTTGAAACTAATAGCGGGATCAGATAATCAATCAGGCATAAAGCATCACACACTCGTGCAAGAGAATTTTCAAGTTGTGTTAAATACGAGAATCAGAGAGACAAATATCAATCATCCTGCCACAACGCTAAATCGACTAAAATGCAAACATATCATCAGAATTCAGATTTCAGAACACGAGTACAGGTGGGTATATGATTGACGTAGAATCTGCACAGGGAAAAGGCCAAACTTCCATCACGTCTCTTTCAGCCATCCACACCCATCAGGCCATCACAAAGCCTAAGAATCGGAATTGGGGTGTGAACAGCGCGACACCAAGCAGCAATTGTGAAATTTCAGCAGCAGCTCAAAACAGAGGGCATCGCTGGTTAGATCGGCTCATGATCTGGCTTAGTAAACTCCTCTAGATGGTGTAAACCCGTCATGAGATGCTAGACCTTATAAAATAGTGCCTGCTACTAACATGCACAGGCATAAAAAAAAAAAAAAAGGGAACGATGCTATGCAAACTTGCTCTTTGTGCAAACTATGCAAACTCTAATCAAGACCACAAGAATCTAATCCGATGGCTGGTAATTTTAGCACTTAAACCCCTCCACTCATCCCATCTGGCTGTTGCAAAACACCCCATGAGTGGGAGGGTTTAAGTGCTAAAGTTACCAACCATACGTTGCCTTAAAAAAAGTAGAAATATTTCCAGAGAAACAGCTACTTACAATCACAAAAGTAAAGAAAATGTTAGTAACCAAGTCAAGATGCCATAACTTAACCTTGGACATAGAGAGGCACAATCTCTATATATGAGATCGATTGCCTCAAATCACAGGCAGACAAATCAAGATGCCAGTATAAAAGGGTTATATTCTTGCTATGTTTACTCTATGGAAAACAAAATTAAATGATAGTAACTACACTCTGCTATGAAGCTGTCTCCCATAAAACTTGGAATTTATTTTCAGTAGTTAGTATCTCATTCCCTTGCAAATACTTCTCACAGGAGGAAACAAAGTTAAGGATAATCTTCAGCCATGTGCTAAGCAGAAGATGGAACCAACAAAATATGCATTAAAGATCCAGAATAAGTCAAACACAGCACCTTGCTAAATAAACATAACTTAACCTTGGACTATGACCAGTCAGCGATCACTAGCGGTTATATTGCAGAAATCAGAATTGAAAAGGTCTGCACAGTGGACAGCTAGCTGCTAATGAGCATGAGTTGCCATTCCACCAACCACCTAAATTACACTCCAGTGGGCACAATACCAGCACGAGCTGCAGCATAAGTATCTGCAAGGCCAGGAACTGAGTCCTCGTGACAATCGATGAACTTCGATTTGAATGTTTCCTCGACAAATGAAGCTAATGTGTAAAAGCTCATATTTCTATTCAGCAATCCCTTTTCCTCCAGGTGCTAGGCATGTGCTAGGCAGAAGATGAAACCAACAAAATGTGCATTAAAGATCCAGAATAAGTCAAACACAGCTCCTTCCTAAACAACCATAACTTAACCTTGCACTATGACCAGTCAGTGAACACTAGTGATTATATTGCAAAAATCAGAACTGAGAAAGTCTGCACAGTGGACAGCGGCTAATGAGCATTAGTTGCAGTCCCACCATCCTCCTAAACCACAGAATGAGATGATTAAATTACACTCTAGAGGGCACAATACCAGCACAAGCTGCAGCATAAGCATCTGCAAGGCCAGGAACAGAGTCCTTGTGACAGTCGATGAACTTTAACTTGAAAGTCACCTCTCCGATTGCAGCAAAGTAGTAAAAACCAATATTGCTGTTCAGCAATCCCTTTTCCTGCAGGACCTTCATGACATAATGCCGAGGCATTAACCGCTTCTCAAGGCTCAATGCGAATAGGACAGGCCTTTCCACAATGTACCGTGGCTCCAACACAGCCTCATTGACTAGGAACTCAATCTTGGGGAGAAGAATTTTTTTCAGACAATACTAATATTTTTGGCATCTTGGACACTGCAGTGGAAACCTCAGAATCAGAAAAACCAAGAGTCCTCTTAAAGAACTCAAGTTTGGCAGAAACCTTCTCTTTGGAAATGCTGGCAACGGCGTCCACTACGTGCCTAAACATCGGAGACGTGGTAGGCACCCCAAATTCTTCTGCTCGCAGCAAAACCTCCTCCAGGCGTTCTTGGGTCTTTTTGAGCACAGCTTAGCAAAATCTCGAACACCCCACTGACGAAGCAAAGCTATATTAGGCTTGATTATCCTCTCAAGGCTCGCCTTGAGGAGGCCTGTGTTCCTCTTTGCAGACAACAGGACCTGCTTAAACGAGCCATAGAAGCAGATGAAGAACTCGAGGTTGGGGATGATGTCGCCTTCGCGGAGAGCGCGTGGGTTGACCAAGAGGAAGTGAGCTAACTGGGGAGTAGACAGACCGACGCGGTCGCGGAGAGCAACAAGGCGGGGGGCGATGTT